>OZ005656.1:27996583-28339083 GCA_963930645.1 Salticus scenicus
TCTCAAGAAGAAATAGTAGTAGAAATTCCAAACTCGGTATTCTAAATGTGTATCATATGGGGATGCTACAGTAAGCTTTTCGTTGAGATGAAGCAAATGGTTCGTGTACAGAGACACTCAAAACTATTCAAATACATTACGTCTATGGGGAAAATTGCACGTAAGTAGAGTTTAACATCTATAGACTGCACTAAACCAAATGAAACGAATATATATTTTTTGTAACAGAGATAGACAACTGGGGAAAAAAAATTGTGTATGTAGGAGCCTGGCCTCGCCCCCTGGGAGGGGGGGGGGAGTCTCCCCTCGAGGGGAGTAAATTTTCATGATGGGTATCTTACAAAAGAGCTCACCAATACCTTTGAAACGATCTGCGATAATTTAATATAAAATTATCTATTTTTTTTTCGTTTTTAACAACAACAACAAAAAAAAGTAATATTAAGAATAAATTCAATTTTTTTTGGATATTTAGTGTTATACTACTTCTCGAATTTGGAAATCGTCTGCATTATCATAAAAGATAATTTGTACAAATAACAATTTTAATAAATTATTTTTTAAAAACAAAATTATTTTTTAATAACCGAATTAAATTCTATATAAATGTGGTTGCATTAATGAAACGGGGGGTTGAGGTGGCGGTAGCCCCCTCACACAGAACTAATTATCATATAAAACTCTTCCGAAGCCTAATTTGAATTGTCTATGTTTACATAAGAGTACTCGTTATCTTACATCTTAATCAGTAATCTGTATTTATAGTATTAAATTTCAGGGTAAAAGAAAGTCATGTGAGTGACACACCAGTTTATTCGCAATGCGTTGGGTATCCGTTATGTGTTTTATTCATACGCTGAATCCAGAAATGATTGCTTTTTCTTCCTATAACGTAAGGAGTTTTCACAAAGTAATTAAGAACGGTAGAATTCACATAAAAGCTGTAACAAATTCGAAAAATGTTATATATAAAATACATTGAAATAGGCTATTATTTACACATTATCATTCACATGTATTTCTTTACATGGAAACTCCTTTTATAGCATTTTATCTTGTACACGGCTTGAGGACTTTGAGAGGGGGTATTCTCTATGTACCATCCAACAACAATCAACAAACACGTTAACACACCATCACGCTTGATACCTCCTCTACATTTCTATGATGGCTTGAGGAACTTGCTCTCCGTATTCTTCCCAGATTTTCCGGGAAATAACTTAAATGTGAGTTGAAAAAGTGTAGTTTTATACTCAAACAATACCATTTTTTGTAAAAACTGCACGGGGTGGAAATTTTTGAATAGTTTTTCCTTAATCAGCATCCAAAAATACATTAAAAAAAAAAAAAAAAAAAAAAAAAAAAAACTCAACACCTTGAAGAAAAAAATTTCATCGTCGACCTGTGTAAATAATGCAAAAGGAAGTTTACCATCGCCTTTATATCGCCGTTAATATAAGTGCAATTCTCGTATAACTTTATATCTGTAATTAAAAGAAGACTCATATTCATTTGCTACAGCTACAACTCATTACAAGCATTATTTTTCACAGGGTGCTCCCAAAGATTATATAATTTTGGTTAATTTTTATCTGATCCCTTTTTGCTTTCAAGACAAAACTTTCACAGGAATGTATGTGATACAACATGTTCGTTTTACCCTTAAAGTTTCAATAGAATCCATGAAGTATTTGTTTCGATATTTGAAAAAAAAATCCTCTAGATAACTTAGGTAATGTCACAAGTCCTTAGCAATATTCCACAAGTGGATGTGGATGTGTATACTCTTTGAAGATTTTTTATTGAGATCGGACAAAAAAATTTTTTAACAGTGCTCTCTAAAAATATGTAAATACGTTTCCTCTATTGAAAAAATTTCTTTTTGATACATTTTATTATCTTTAGAATGCGTTTAAAAAAAATGAGTAAGCAAAAATTTGTATATGTATAAAATCATGTTTTACAGAGAATGTTTTATGAAATGTTTACATTCTTTGATTAAATATACACTCCAAAAAATTTGTATATTTTAGAGCTAACAAAAACTGTGCGTAAAATATTGTAAATTGTTTAAAAATAGAAAATTTGAAGTACAGTGCCTCACCACTTTAATTTTAAACTGCAATAAACTGTCTCTACATATGTAAGGCAAGAGAAAATAGTAGGTATGCTCCACCAGATTATTTATTTATTAAGTCAGAAAAAATATTTTTTAATCAGAAATTTTCGTAGTTTATTTTTTTCCCCATCATATTTAATAGCTTCTCGTACCGGCTTAACGAGATATAATTTCCCACTGTAAACTAGGTAATTTCTTTTATTAAAAGAGAAAACAATTTTAAGAGTGATCAAAACTTCTACGTTTGCACATATGACTGGCACAATTTGCCTTAGAGAGTAAGTCCTATTCCCCATCAAGCCATAAGTATATGGAAGAGAAAATATATTTCCTTCGACCAAAGAATCTCAATGAGAATTCAATCGTTAGGTAAATTTGCCAAAATTTCTGCTTGCTTTTCGCCGCTTTATTGATGCACCAGACAGTCAAGGTCAGGACCTTATGCGAGTGTATTTATTAAAATTGGAAGTTGGTTGATTCAAGCATTCTTCTTTATGTTTCTATCAGAAGTATATATATATATATATGGTTTAATGACCAGGGACATACGTTATTTTTTAGACTTGACACATGCAAAATGAAAATTTGAACGTACATTTTTATGATTAACCAATCGAATTGTAGATGTGAAATGATTTCATTAAAATAGGAAAAAAACAAATATTAAGATTTGTAGAATAACTGTAATTTTGAAAAAATTGCTTTTGTTCATTGTCTCCCATGAAACAGTTAACAAAATGATTTGTTCTGCTGCTTTCTAATTTCAAATATAAGGTTTATCATGCCTGAAAAAAAAATCTTCATTTCATAATTTTAAATTAGAAGTTCTTTTAATATAATTGTAATTAATGTATTTTAAACTAATATTGCATAAGTGTGATGATTTATATCATAATTTTAGGTAGATATAAATCACGAAGTATAATAAAAGTGTTTTGCCCGAAGTTAAATTACAAAAAATGTCTGAGTGATATAATCAATTAATGCTTACCAACATTGGTCAAACGTTTTAAGTGCAATTTCAGGTGATCTTCAGACCATTTAATAGCAAAATATTAGAGTTGGAAATATGTTTTTAGATAAAACTTTATCAATCGTATGGGTATGAGAAATAAATTATTATTCGTAAGAAGTTTTTTTGGACTTCGTAGAACTTAGTAAAGAATTTTAATTAATTATATTCAATAGAAAAGAATACATTTCCTTAATTTTGGTTCATCCTGTATACTGTCTCTAAATTATAAACACACAGCATAACGTATTTAAATTTAGGATAGTATGATACATATATAAAAATACTTGAATGCACTACCTATAATTTCCACGTACAGCTTTAATATAACCTAATTCTTTTGCGAGATCTTGAAATCTTGCGAGATCAATGAAAATTTTTGTAATGTGTTCTATGTGAAACATATACAGATAATATGTATACATATATATATTAAATTGTAAACAAATATAAAATTGAATTTGTATAAAATTGGATCTAAAAGCAGCTCTAAATTCTTATTTAAAAAAAAGTAAATTAAGTTAATTAATTATGATTTAAAGGAACTATCGGTGGAGAGTGAAAACAACAAATATTTTAACAAAGTTCAGAAAGATAATAAAAAATATTAGTTAAAATCCAATATTATTCAAGCCAAAATTGTAACACTTGCAATATCATCATCATCTACCTACTAATAATAAAATTTTTGCTTGAACAATTTTCCAATTAAACTAACATTTTTCATCTTGTTTATTAACTTTGTTAACTTTGTTAAAATATTTTAATATTTTTCTTTTTTTATATTCCATTGTCATTTCTCATAAATCTTAATTAACTTAATTATATATATATACAAAAGTGCGTGTTTTTCTTTTTGTTCAATTTTGCATAAAGCTTTTAAACTGTAGCTGCGAAAAATTTCCCCAGTAGACGTAATGTATTTGAATTTTATTGTGTATCCCTATACGAAAACTGATAGTCGTTTTCGATAAAAAAAAAAAAAAAAAAAAAAAAAAAAAAAAAAAAAAATGCAAATAACAATTCCATATTATAACGTTTTAAAATGCCGAATTTCGACTGGACATATTAATGGAAGACTTGGAATAGGATCATAAAAACAAGACAAACAACAACGTCTAGATCGCCAAAAAGAAATAAAAGGAAAGCAGACTGCTGTTTCGGTAGCATTTAGGTCATCCTCTTCAGTGCATAAAGGAACGAGAGAGAAGTTCTCTCATATATAGAAAAGGGATCGGATTCAACTCAAGATTATCAGCCAATCGAAATACGCGGAATGTGGGTGAAAAGCCAATAGGAAATAACGAAGCACTAGTACTGAAAAATATGGAAGAATTTAAGAAAATGTGGACTGAATGTAAAATTTCAATCAATCAGACAAATGAAGAACAGCGAAACCTCAGTTAACAAGATATTTAAAAATATGAAAAATTTCAAAGAAATCTAGTTCATAAGTCTGCAAATTATATTAGCTGAGTCAAATTTAAAATTATGGTTTTCCTCCCAGCAGTGATTAGAAATAGCCAATTTATTGGTTTCTTACTTACAGACAAAATTCTAACTTAAAAAACATACTATTCATTACGTCCGTAAGCAAGAAACCAATAATTCAGTTATTTCTAAGCATTCCTGGGAGAAAACCAGAATTTTAAATTTGACTCAGCTAAAATAATATGCTGGCCTAAATCCACTCATGAACTTGACTTTTATGAAGTTTTTTATATTTATAAAAATCTTTAAAAAGTTGTTAATTGTGGTTTCACTGTTCCCCATTTGTCTGATTGTTGGAAATTTTACATGCAGTCCACATTTTCTTAATTTCCTCCATGTTTTTCATAACTAGTGTTTTGTAATTTCCTATTGGCTAATTCACATTTCTCGTTATTCTATTGGCTGATCATCCTGAGCTGAATCCGTTCCCTTTCCTATATGTAAGAGCACTTCTCTCTCCTTTAGGCATTGAAGACGGTACGCTAAATGCTACCGAAACAGCTGTCTGCTTTTCTATTATTTCTTTTTGGCATTCTAGACGTTGTTTGCCTTGCTTTTCAGTATTTGGACACTTTCGAATATAAACAATTTGCCAAATACCTAGAAAATTTCTTTGTGATTCACCTTGAAACATTGGTAGTCTAAAAAACATGTTATACCTCAGGTTGTGTCCTGAAGAGGAGAATGGGACTAATAAAAAATTAAACAATAATTAAAATGTTTTGGATCACGATCACCCGGTAAAAAGTAATGCTTGAAATGTGTTTTGACAGTAGCATGTAATTATGAGAATTTTTCTCGTTATCTGTATAAAGTTTTTATGATGTTACCACATATATTCATAGAGATATAACGTTTTATTTAAAAAAAATTATTCCACTTTTTTAATCATAACACGTTGGATTTTAGATCCACAGCAAAGCCATTTTTATGAAACTTAGCGTACTATATTAGACACAGCATATGCAGTGAGAATACAAAAATGTTAAACACCTTATGAAATATTAACAATTATATTAAATAATTTTTAAGTACGCATGCTCTAGCTTTTAGAAATTTCCATTTGCATAATTTAATAGCCGAAAGTATTCAGCAACTTACATGAAAACCCCAAGCAAATGTCGTGTAAATTTAATGAGTTAATTAAGAGAGAGAGAATGAACAGGATTTCAGTTCTCAAAGAAAAAAAAAAAAGAAGATGATCAATATTTATTTTCAATCAGCGAACATTGTATTACCTATCGACATTGATTGAATAAAAATGTGAATAAAACACTTGCACATTAGTCTAGATTTATTTTGAGAGAACTAAAATTATGTTTCTTCTATTCCCCATAACTTTTTGAATTTACACGATATTTGTTTGTAGTTTTCATATATGTTGCTCAATACTTACGGCTATTAAATTATGCAAATGAAATTCATTAAAAGCTAGTGCATGAGTAGTTAAAATTACTTTGTAAAAATGCTCATATTTTCGTAAGAAATTTAACATTTTTGCGTTGTGATTGAGGCATGCTGTGACTAATGCAGTATTCTAATTTTTTTTAAATATCTTTGCACTAGGTCTAAATACCTATATGTGTTATAAATAACAAAAGTTTTTTTTTTTTTTTTTTTTTTTTTTTTTTTTTTAAGTAGAAAAAAAAAATTTCCATGAATGTATAAATGGTAATAAATATCTTCGTAATCACATGGTATAGCCAAAACACATTTAAAATATTATTTCTTACAGGTGATCCAAAACATTTTGATTTTTTAAAATCTTTTACTGGCCCTCTTTTCCTCTGCAAGACACAACTTTAGTTTAATTATATGAGTATAACATGTTCTTTACACCACCAAAGTTTCAAGATGATTTGTAAAAACTTTCTTGGACAATTCAGAAAACATTTAAATTCGAAAGTGTTCAAAAACTTATTGGTAGACAGTGTAAGAAATTCATCCAAAACTCATGCACACAGACCAACCGCTGAAAACATGATTTTTGGATTCAGGGGGGCCAAGAAAAGTGTAAATATAGCAAAAATCATTTTAGAGAATTTGAAAGGAAACAATTATTATTATTAATATTACTATTATTATTATTATTTTGTATCTTTGTATGCGTAAGAGAAAGAAATTTCTGTAAAAATTTCCTTTTCTAAAATACATTTAAAAATAAGATACTTTAATAATAGAGAAATATTAGCAAATACTATCTGATATTTATCTATTTATTATCATTTTTTTTGAACTTTAAAAAAACAAAAACAAATAAACAATCGACCATTATAATAGTTATGAAACTATTTTATAGCAAATAATTGTTCAAACTTTTATATAATTATGATTCAAGCTTTTTTTTTAAACCCAATTCAGCTGACAAATATTCTCATATTTCAATAAAACGCATCTGATCATTATTTCAAACTTTTCAAAGAAAATGTGACTTAGTTTAATTTCAGATAAAGTTTCAACAAAGAAGTTCCGCTAATGTTTTTGAAATGTATTTTGAAGAAAGTTTAAAGGAATGTGATAAATATGCGCGTGTTGTTGTCAGAATATGCGAATAAAAAGTCTTAATGCAGTAAAATATTTTTACTACAGATAAAAAAAAAGGATTTAAAAAAAAAAAAGATGACTCATTGAAAACCTTTGATGATTTACAGAAAATTTTTAATAGCCAAATAAATGTTCTTTGATTATTTATTATATTGGGTAATGTTAGGAATTGATAAGAAAACAAAAGTATCTTTTATTATTATTATTATTTTTATTATTATTATTATTATTATTAAGCTTTATTTTTATTGAATTCATCATTTTAAATCTGATAAAACTTAACTGTTCTATCCGTTCGATACTTTAATGCATTCTAAACTGTTGCCTTACAGTGATGAATATTTATGAAAATAACTCAAAAAAATTTTAAGTAAAGAAAATATGCATTAGAATTTCTCAAATAATTCTTAAAATAATTTACATGGCACATAAAATGCGATGTACGCAAATCAAATTAAATACTAACTTCACTACTAAAATCCAACATAAATGTTTGAATATGAATATGTTATTGGCGACAAGATATTTTATACTGTGTGTCTATTATATTATGTTTAGTTATGTTTAGAGGTACTTTAAAGAGGCTTTACAGAAGGCCAAATGCAAGGTAATTTCCTCGATAAGGCGATTAGCTTCGGGCATGGTTCGGAGTCTCTGTATCTCTGTATCTCTGCAAAGTAATTTTTATTTTTTAATGATTTTAGCAATGAATAAAAGTTTCAATATAAGATAGCATATTCTATTTAGCACTTAATAGTAGAATGAGACCGGTGTCCTGAAAAGAAGTTTTTGTTAACCTTGCATCATTTTTAACTACTTCCAACAAAGGTTTCTATTTAATTTGGAGTATTGGCATTAATAAGACCATATATTTTATTAGAACATGTTATATATAGTGGATTATGGTGGATTTTTATCATTTGTTTCCCTTTTGCATTCTATTCCTTTTGTTATAGTATATATATATACAGTGGCGGGTCATGCAAATTTTCACAGGTGGGGCCCGATCTATCGTATGATGTGTAATTTAACTTTAGTACTATTCATTATTGAAACATGAAAACAAACATTATTAAAATGGGATGTAAAATGAAATTTCGGATTTTTTTTTTTTTTTTAATGATGGCGAATTTCAACACTAAGGAAAACATTGCATAAAATTATCTCAAAAATAGTTTTATAAACACATTTGAAAAATTCTGCAATGTTCTGATCAATGGAATATCAAAATTTAAATATCTGGAAGCTAGTAGACGGAATTTTCCAAGTTCGATACCAGATCGCTTTCGTCGACATATACATTTGGCGTTTACTATGGTTATCTCCAAAACTCAAATAAAAAGCGATATGTAACACTTAGAAACACTTTCTACAGAGAGTACACCACTCAGGTCTAGGACCCTCTTTTAGTCAACTGGCTTTAACCCTAACACTACACACCATTAAAATTTGAATTCAAATGTCTCAGAGTGTAATATTATTTAGCTTACGCTAATTATATCCCTAAATCTTTTAATTATAGAATTCCAAGTGTTATATTCATATTTCTTATCTATTTGAATTTAGAAAGTCATGATTAATGTAATGTGGATACATATTAAAAAAAAAAAAAAAAATGTTTTTCACTTAATTTTAGATAATTTAAATTAACTTTCAATAAATAAAGAAATAAAACGGGCTACCATCTTCAAAAAAAAAAAAAAAAAAAAAAAGACAGAAAGAAAGAAAGAAAAAATAAAGAAAAGAAGAGAAAGAAAAAATAAACATATTTGCGGGTTTTTCTGTTAAATCGCATTTAAAAGAAAAATCTTTTAATAATAATAATAAATCACAGCTATAATAATAAATCATGCAGCTATTTAATCCATTTATCCACGTAAATCCATTAATTATTTATCTAAAAATTTTACAATTTATTTGCATAAAAATACACTATTCTGAAAGAAAAAAAAAAATCGCATATTATTTTTATCCCCCCCCCCCCTCATTTAAATTCAAAACACTTTAGTTAAAGATGTCTTAAATTCTTATACAAGCTTTTATCTCAAAGGCTAGTCTAGAAAAAAATTTTGGCTATTACCAGATTTCTTTATTTAAACACTAAAATTTTAAACTGTCATATATAACTCTGAAAAATTTACCGAAAAATCAATGAAAAAAAAAAAAAAAAAAAAAGAAAAGAAAAGCGTAATGCAGAAGTCGCCAAATATTACCCATAGTTTACAGATAGTTTTTTCCCCTATAGTTTTGTTCCAAAGGGCCAGGACTCTGCTGGCCCAACGATGAGAAAATTACAGCGTGCTTAAACTGATAAAGCAATTAGTCGCCAAATATGTCAACCCGATCTTCTAGTAGAATAAACTGTACAATTAAGCACGCCAATTTCGAGCCAGCTGAAAACGGCCCTATTCTCTTAGATAAGGAAGGGGAGTCATTAGTGATCTGTGACAGCTGAAAAAGTAAATTGACAAATAAATGATAATGAAAGAAGAGTAAGAAAAAATTAGATAGACGTAGTTATTTTGTATATATGTTTTTGAATAGTTATAAAAAACAAAATTATTATTATTATTACTATTTTAATCGAGAAAAAATTTAGGTGGGCCGTGCCCGCTGGCCCTTAATGTAGAACCGCCACTGTATATATATATATATATATATATATATATATATACATATATATGTATGTTTATGTATAAGGCGTTTCAGAAAGTATTCCCGAACTTTGAAATGACATAAGTTTCAAACAATAAGAGACAGAAAGATTAAACAAATGGTATGTTGGAAAGATAGGTCTGGAACTTTCTCTATGAAAAAATTATGAAAATTTTAACATTAAGTTTTTATTGAAATTTTTGCCTTCTCATATTCAGATTTCGAACTGATCGGAGGTACTCCAATATAAGAAAAACACGTTGCTACAAGGATTACAACATGATGTTTCTTCAATTTTCTTTAATAACTAAGTCTGAGATAATATTTAAACTTTCATGTGCTTGTGGCGTCACCTTTAACTCGATCTTGGAACTAATTCTGAATACCTGCGCATGATAAATTCCAGACACGCCATCAAACATACCAATTATTTCACCTTTCTCTTTGTTTCGCAGTTATATATTTTCAAATTTTGGGTGGCCATTTTGAAATACCCTGTATATGTATATGTATATATATATAATATTTATATGTATGTATCTCTCTCTCTCTCCCTCTCTCTCTCTCTCTCTCTCTCTCTCTATATATATATATATATATATATATATATAAAGGTAAATTTCCATCGTGATAACTTCTGAAATACATTGTTAAAAATAAAATTCTACATTTCATGAGAAAAAGGGTTCTAATTAGCTGCAACGGATTTTTTACTGCAATATTTCATTATTGGTGTCATATCTGTAGTAAGCGTCAAAATAAAAATGCTGATATTTGACAACGAAATATTGGTTGCAGCAATTTTTCAGCGCCATTTTTTTGGTGAAACGTTGAACTTTTATTTTTAACAGTGTACTGAATAAGTTTGAATCTGAATTAAACAATGAAATAATCAATAAAAATACCCTGGACGAATTCGTTCACCAACATATGCAATCTTGCTACGTAATGGGTACCATATAAATATTAGAAACTTTTAAAAAAGGATTAATTATGAAGTAATTTACTTAAAACTCGGTATTAACATACTCTATATAGTTTTAAACTAAAGTACATCAATTAACTCATTTGGTTTCAAAACAGTGGTAAAAATAAATGAATTAATAATAATAATATAAAATCACCCTTCTGTTTCAACTTAGACGGAGAGACGTGCTTCCGATATTCATAGCATATTGAGCTAAAACTGGACTGGTGAATTCTTTCAAAATTTCGGGTGTAAACGATTCATGATATGAAGTCATTGAGAAATTGGTTAAAAATATCTACCAAATAGCGCTTTGAATTGTAAAGGAGCAAACTGAACAAGTTGAATGATCCACATTGTATTGAAAACTAACCAATCAATGTACAAATTATTTATGAATTTCATATGCATAATTTCCTTTATTATATTTTTTACTTAAGTCCGTAAAAAGCCGTATAGTGAACATTTTGAACTTTTTTTTTCTTTTTTTTTTTAATTCCGTGACTGGAATCGACCGCATAGAAGTTTGACATATTAGCTGTATGCTCTTTATAGCAAAAGTAATTATAAACACCATGTGTTTCCAGAAACCTTACAACTAAATATAAAATAGTTACATGGTACTTATTTATACACATTCAGGACACCAACAATTATTTAAGATTTTTTTTTTTTTTTTTTTTTTGTGAGAATTTTTGAAAAAAATGTTTTTTCAATATCATCAGGTGGAATTTTGCAGTAGCGATAACAATTTAAATTATGCAGGGCGAGATTATTAATTAAAAATCATCGGTGTTTATAAATTTGTTTTATAACTATTGTCAAATATATTGCATTCAATAACAGCTTCATTTATGAACAGTTTAATTAGAAAAATAATTTGACGAAATAAATCTTTTGAATTAATTTATGTTTGCACTTGAATATTTCAAGAAACTATGGCATTTTTTTACTGAAATGATACATACATCTGGTGGTTACCGAACCAGGGAGCCATCCTCTCAGTGTAGGATCAAAATTGTGATGGCATGCCTCTGGACCACCTCTAGGAGTGAGTCCCAGACAGTCGCCAACTGTCAATTCCGGAGCACTAAGGTGACGTAAAAAACCCAAACAACCAACTAGCATACCAATAATTCTTTTAGTATGCTAACAAAATAATTCTTTATTAAAAGAAAAAATCTGGTGTGGCTCCACTGGACCTTCCGAACACTAAGTAATTAACTACTTTTAAAAGAATTAAAATAAAAGGAATCATTAAATATACAAAAGAGAAAATTAAAAGAGTGTGTTTGAGTATTTTTTTCCAATATAGTATGTTGTTTATTTTAACGCTATTGCATTTCAAATAATTTGAGCCTATAGGTTATAATGATAAAGAATTTTTCGTTGTGTCCCTGTCAAAATCTGTAAAAAAACATATCGATTTCATGCAATAGTCATAAAGAATTTTTTGTTGCGTCCCCATGTACACACAGCATATATACATAATATTAAAAATAGCAAAAGTGAATTCAGGTAATTTAAAATTTATAAATATACAAAATTATCAAAGTCAAATTTTTGTGCCGCTTGCAGTACTTTCCTTACACACGTATGTTCAAAAAGTAAAAATGTTAAATTAATTACAGAATTTTCCGTTATTTATTTTTTCTTTATTTTATTTACAAAACCTCTTTTTTTTATTATTTAAATTTATTTACAGTTTTGAAAAGTTGATTGAAACGCTTTCTTTTAAATGTATTAATAAAATGAATAATCGATGTTTCACAGTTGACTACAAAGTGAAAATAAAACAATTGATTCATGGATTGTTAAATTTAGAAACGTTTTACTATCAAAATCGTCATTGAACAGAACGTTTTAGCGGGCCATTACTTCCATAAATTACTTTAAGAAAAAGTGATTCCCTAAACAAAAACATTGCAATAAATGTAATTTCTTTTCGGATTGTTGCCTCTAAAATCAAATAATTGAGTTTTTATTTGTGATGTTTCTTAAACTAATGAAAACATGAAATTTTCTTTAAACATATTTGTTCTGATAAAATGATTTACAGTGTTTGAAGAAAAGTTTGAATGAGTTATGTTCAGTACATGTAAATAAGACTCGGACATTTAAATCATATAAACGAATAGTATCAGTGGTTGCAGCGTTACTATGTTTTAACGTACACAAAAATCAAACCGTCTCAATTAACTATATTAAAAACAAAAACTATTTTATTTACGAGACAAAACTTAAGTTAAAATACATTTAAAAACAAAATATACATATACAAATAATTAAAATATAGGCGTTTCGAAACCTGTCCGGGTTTCCTCATCAGTATCAATTACAACATAATATGCAAGCATTACATGAATAGCCAAGGAATTTTAAGAAGTACCGAATATTGAGGAGCCAATGCGCATGCTTCATTGATATTGTGGAGATGCCTGGCAGTGTGCCAGCTCTCAAGGAAAATACGTGACTTATGATTATCAAATCCAGAATTTAGAACTTTTACATTACAAATTCGTGGCACGCCTATGGGATCACCTGCTAGTGTTTGCATAGCTTAAATTGTTATGCAGTTTGTGGAAAATAAAAAAAATGATAGATTAAGTGAAAAAAATTCTTTTATGGCGGAGATACGTAAATGACATTTTCTTATTAATTGAAGAAAAACATATAAATAAAGTCGTTATTTTTTCTAATTCGTTATGCCCAGAAATTCAATTTACTTTGGAAATAGAACAAAATAACAGTTTACCTTTTTTTGGTGTTCTTGTTGAACGCATTTCGGATTCACCTAGCATTTTTCAAACTTCTGTTTATCGTAAGGCCACTTTTACAGGTCAGTATCTAAATTTTCATTCTGCTAATCCTAATTCTAAAAAAAAAATGCAGTTTTCCGAAATTTGGTCAATAGAGCTCTTCAGTTATGCAGTAACAAGACACTTTTTAAGTTGGAAATTAAAAGAATTTTTCAGGATTTAATAAATAACGGTTACCCTCTTAATTGGTTAAAACGAATTTATCCTGAAAAAATTATCCGTTTCCCCTCTCCTTCGTTTCTTCCTGCAATTTCCCCCTCTCCTCCAATGCAATGAAAAATTCGCTAATTAATAAGAACAATTATATTTCTATGCCATATTTTGGTTTTCCTTCAGAATTTATTTCTGAATTACTTAAACCACATAATATTCATACTGCTTTCCGGCCGATTAAACAACTGAAAAACATTCTTTTTAACTTTAAACCCATAACCCCTTCTCTGGATCTAACTGGCGTATTATATTTAATTCCTTGTAAAAAGTGTAAATATGTTTATATAGGTGAAACTAGCCGTACAGCAGAAATTAGACTACAGGAGTACAGACGATCTTTTAAAAATTGCAACCAAAATTCTAAAATTGCAATATATTCAATAGAAACCGATCATATCCCTGACATCGATAATATAAAAGTTCTGAATTATGGTTTTGATAATTATAAATCACGTATTTTCCTTGAGAGCTGGCACACTGCTAAGCATCTCCACACTATCAATGAATCATGCGCACTGGCTGCTCAATATTCGGTACTTCTTTAAATTCCTTGGCTATTCATGTAATGCTTGCATATTATGTTGTAATTGATACTGATGAGGAAACCCGGACGGGTTTCGAAACGTCTAGGTATTAATTATTTTTATATGCATATTTTGTTTTTCAATGCATTTTAACTTCGGTTTTGTCTCGTAAATAAAACAGTTTCTGTTTTTAATTACTTTGTTTTTATGGTCTTTTTATTTTACTATAATCACAATTTTTTAAAAGAAAATTTTCCTAAAGATTTTAATACTGTAATTCAAAGTTAGACTATTAATAAAAATAATGTTGTAAGATAGTGGATACAACAAAATAAACTGTTGGTAAAAATATAGGAACGCTGCGACCCCTAGTAGCATATATATATATATATATATATATATTATCTTTTCTGTGACTTTTAGATCTCCTGGTATGTACCGAGTGTCTCAAAATTTTATTTTGCTTTACATAAAAATTGAATGAATTGGTAGAGTTAAAAATGTTTTGCAATGTTTTTTTTTTTTTTTTTTTTTTCCCAGAAAAAAAAAAAAAAAAAAATTAAAATTTTCGTTGTTAGAGAGCACCGCATAGAATTAGAAATGAGATTATTAATGAGAAATATGCAAATCAGAATCCTATAAATTTGAAGATTTTACGAGTAATAGATCATTTCTTATCTCCCCTCCTACTGGCATATAAGTGGAACTTTAATTGTGATGATGACAAAATGGATAAAAAGTTATTGGTAAAGAGATTTTACCTCAGCTAAGAATCACCGATTGAAAAGTTTAATCGTAACAACGCTTAAAGAGAATTACTCTAAAAATAAAGTGGTGTAGGAAAGGGGGCATTTTTTAAGGGGGCGTTTATGCTTATTAATGAGATGATTGGCAGGTATGCTCAAAGTATAGAACAATTTTATAAACTACCTGTTAAGCACGTACGTAAATTAGTTTAATCATGAAAGCAATGTAGTAATAAAATGAAGTAAGCTGAAAATGATATTTTCTCTACTTATGTAGTCACAAGATTTTTCATCTGCCAATACACATCAAAGAATGGAATAGTTTAATAAATTACCAGTGTGTACCGCGAAATATGTTTAATCCTGAAAGCAATATAATAAACTGGCGTGCGATCAAAATTATTGTCTGTCTATTTATGCAGTCTTATTTTATTTTCCAAATGTCAGCACACATCAAAGACTAGTTTTACAAATTGCCTGTTAAAACACATAAACAAGAGTTTAAGCATAAACACAATGAAATAAATATTATATATATGTATGTTGACAGATATTGTCTGTCTTGTAATACAGTCATAAGGTTGTTTCAGCTGTCAGTACACATCAAAGATTTGAATAGCTTTTTAAATTGTCCGTTAAAGTATGTACTCAAATGAGTTTAATCCTTAAAAGAATATAATGATAAACTGGTGTACGCTGAAAATTAACTTCTCTCTACTCATGCAGTCAGAAAAATTTTCAACTATCAGTACACATCAAAGAATTAAATGAATTAATAAATTATCAGTTAAAGTATAATTTTAAAGTAGTTTTTTAATGGAAGCAATGTAATAACAAACTTGTATTCGCTGAGAAATTACTAAATTAACTTAAAAAACTAACCGATAATTTTGTTTTAAATTATGATAGATCTATATATCAATCATTCGTTTTAAGTTATTAAAGACTTCTTTTGAAAATACTTATTTTAAAAACTTAGATACTAAAAGTAGAGCTGCATATTAATTGTTTAAAATTATGCGTTTAGTTTTTGAACTAAAGCTGCCATAGAATATTTTACACACATATCTAGACAGCCAGACATTTTTTTTTTTTTGTAATGACCAAATTGTGTTTTGAATTAAAAAATGTATGTTGAAAATTTTTACGAATCTAGTAATTTCTTCTATTGAATATGGAAGAAATGATTCAATTATCATGGTTATATACAACCAGAATAACATTTTTGTATTTGCAAAAGCACCTCCTGTCTCACTTTGAGAGAAACGGCTTGCGAGAGTGCAATTTTTCATACGAGCGCACAAGAAGTGGTCTATATCTTTGAGACAAATAATTAAAACATATATAAATATTATAATTAAATATTATTGATTAAAGAAAAAAAATGAAAAGAATTTTTTTTCCCTATTAAAGTATTGTCTGTAAGGCACAAACCTTATTTTATTTTATTTTTTTTCAGTTGGGATTTTCTCTTCTCAGATAATAAACGTCTACACTCACTCTTGAAAAACATTTTTAATAAATGAAAATTATTTGTAAACAAATTTGCTCTACGTGAATTTGTGTATGAAGACTTTTTTTTTTGTAACAGTTATTTATAGATATAAAAATACTATAGTAATAATAATAAAATAAATAAATAAATAAATGCTGCCAATAAAGAAAGGCTAATTTACTTCCATTAAATTTGAAGATTAAAAAACGTGTTGTGGGATATTAGCTATTATATATTACGGAAAATAAATTGTGAGAGTTATTTGTTGGAAAACTTTTCCTTTGTAGTAAAAGGGAAAATAACAAAATAATGAGAAATTACAGCCATTAAACACTTGAATTGCTTTGTAAAAAGTAAAGATAATCGAACATCAGCCATTTAAAAAGTAGTTTATTTCCAGAAAGTACTCTTTGTCTAAACTAATTGTATTTATCTTTTAAAACCCAGAGTATAAATAAAATGTAGTTAATTTTTATTTTTATTTATTTATTTATTTTTTGTTTTAACAAAAGTGTTTTTTTTTTTTTAATTAAATGCGTTGCCAATAAATAAAATGTTCTTATGTGGATGAAAATTGCTTCCGGTTCACGTAAATTAAAATAAAGTAGAATAATTTATGCTAAAATCGAATGATTTTCATAGTGTTTCATTAGTTAGTTAATTTTAAAATCTCCGAAAAAAAAATAAACTGACTTTTGCTATTTTAACTTATTTACCCTAAATATTAAATAAATAGCTTAAAATAATTTCGAAAAATAAATTATTAATTATTTACAAAAGCATTTTTTAAATAAACGAATCCTTATTTAAATCCCCCCTCCCCCCTCCCCCCACAAACACACAGAATTAAATAATAAATGATTAAAATATTGGTTTTAAAATTCTACAAATTGTTCTCAATAGTTTTAAAAATAACACTATACATTTTTATAACATTAAAATCTTTCAAATGTAAAATTATTGTACCATTGTTTGTGATATGATTTCACCATCCATTCTAGATTTTTCAAATTTGCCACGACAGGAATTTCAGCTCCTCACAAACGTAGTATTTCTACGCATAATTCAAAAATACCATCCTTTTTAAATAGTAAAAATATAAATAATAAATCAATTCTACAATAAATCAATAATAGACATTCCTCCAGTAAACATAATTTTATTTTACTATGTTTTGTCAATATATATTTTATATTATAACTTATGTATTTTATATTATCAGCTTACATTATAAATAAATCTATTTATTGAGAACTATTTAACACGCATATAAGTACTGATTTGCACCTTTATTTAACCCTTCCTCGCCGGCTGTCACATGTACGTGCCAGGAAGATACGCACACATTTCCTGACCGGCACGCCGACGTGCCAAAGCGTTTTCTCGTTCACCCCTCGACCGTTACACATTTGTGCCAGTGTCTTGGAATGTTTTAAAAAGTACAATTTTTGACCCAAGGTTGCATTGTATGTTCATAGGATTTGAGATACATGTAGAAGTAGATTTGACTTTCTACTCGAAAGGAGAGTAACATGACTCAAATGCACGTGTTTTTTGATTGTCTAAACATAAAGATAAAGGAATGTTTTCTAATCGCATGCTTATAAGCCCATGATTGTTTATAATAAATAGCAGAGATTTATTATAGCTGGAAATTTGTATTTGGGTTTTCAATACAGTTTTTACTTGAGATTAGTTTTTGTAGACGTGATTTTTTTCTATTTCACTGTTAGAAAGTTGAAGCGCCGAAAATGTTCAGCTGAACTTAAAATAGCCGAAATGATGCAAAATATTTCAGATATTAAATCTGATACAGACTCTGAGTGTAGTGATAGTGACACAGTAATACATTTTGTTTGCCCTGTCCATATAGAATCTAAAGAATGTAGTGATGATGGGAACATTTCGGACATATATATGCCGAGTACATCGAAAACAAATAATTTTCTATAATCATTCACTATAAAAAATTTAGCATGTATAACAATCAAGTGCAATGGTTGTAAAATGGCATTGTCTGTAGATCCCTGTTTTCAGAATTAATAGCAAAAGAACTCTTCGTCCCTGCACAGACACTCGCAAAGAGAATGCTGGTCAAAGTGGTAAGCGCACGTGTGCTCCTCCCGTCGCGAAAGGGTTAAGAGCGGAAGTTTGGACAGGAAGTCGCTTAAAACAATTCAATAATATTAAACAAAATCCGATGGAAAATGCTTAAAATTGAATAATTTTAAGCCTTTTCGATCTCGCTAATCACCATATTTAATAAATTTTCACACAAATTGAATCATTATAATTTTTCTTTTATTACATTGTTAAAATAAATAAATAAATAAAGTGACTGAAAACTTGGGCTGGTCGATTACATATAATTTTGCATTATAAGTTTTCGCTAACCTATTCCGCTGCTGTTGGTTGTATTTGAACGCCCAACCGCTTTCGCCAATTGGTTCTGTGTAATATGAGAATTTTATTAGCAGTACATAGTGCTTATCTTGTCCTCTCTATGTTTTTTAAATTCTTACCTTTTTAACCAATAGAAATAATTTCATTTGAGTGATCAACTCGGAATATTTCTTTAATTTCTCAATTTTTCGGTACCTTTAGAGTCTTACTGCAAACATCATTTCTTCAGGAGATAGTTGGACATACATACCATGAACTTCCCTATACGATATTTTAAAAATACTATTGCTCGATAGTAATGCTATAAAACTATACAGATCTGCAATCTAAGTAAAAGAAATTAAAAACTTACATATTTATAAGTTTCTAAACTATGGCGATTCATTCTACGTACTGTACTTAAACAATAAATTTTCTGAGTAAAAATAAAATGTTTAACAATTTGACCTCACAGATACAACAATAGTGTTACAAATTTGTAAACAGTATTTTTTTTTTTTTTTTTTAAGTAAATTCCTCTAAAGAGGCTTAGTCAGATTATAAAATATTAATTTTCTACATTTCTAGTTTGTTTTGCTATTAAAATGTCTCATTTTCTTAAAAATAAAAATAAAAACTTTACCAGGGCAGATAATGGACTAGGCGACGAATACAGAGAGTTAATCCCTCTATATGACTTTTTTGGCGATTTTGGCATGAAAATCCATATTATCGATATATAAATTACTTAAGCTCTAAATCGAATATTTCGCGAAATAGTGGAAAATTATGGAAATATACGAGGCTATATAAAGGGATCACATTCCAGTTTGTGTTATGCTTATTGTGCAGTCTATATGCTGTGACTTTTATGTTGTCAGTTTTTATTTAAGTCTCTGTTTTCTTCTGAAACTGAAGTTGATACTTGTTTGACAGACTTGTATTATTTTGGAATATACTGTAAATAAACATTTAAGCCTCTGCCAGACTTGCCATTCTATCACGGGCAATTCACGAATCCCGAGTTACTTAGAAGAATAAATAAAAAGGATATTTTTATAGATTATATCATGCCACAGTCTCCATAAGGCAAAAACAAATAGAAAAATAGTCTAAATAAATTATGGATAAAGATATAAAATGGTGTAAAAATTTGTAAACTTTGGAGCTTAATGCGGAAAGGAAAAATATATAATTTTTTTTTTCTCCAGAATTTATAGAAATAGAATATATAAAGAACGAACAACAACAGTGTCATTGAATATGTGTTTTTAAATATTTATATAGAGAGTGCAGTCAATGGAAAAATAAAATTGTTTAAACTCTAATTAAATGCTACATTTCTCAACCATTTGACAGAAATGTTTCGATAAATTTAAATCAAACAACAAGTACGAACATTAAAATATTAAATTTAAAAATAAATATTAATAATAATATTATAGTTTAAAAAAATTAAAGAACACGCTTTTATAAAAATGTGAACTAAAAAGTATAAAATATCTATCTTAGTATTAAAATGCAGAGTAAGAGAAAATCGTGTGAGTGACACACCATAATATTTATAAACATTTAAATCTTTAATTAAAATAATTTAGAATTAAACAAAAACAACTTTTAAAAAATCTCCCCTGACTGGGCTCGAACGCTAGACCATTAGGTTCGTAGCGCGGAGCTTTACCTCACAGTCACAGCGTTCACGTAGGGAAAGTCTTTTTTTTTTTTTTTTTTACAATATAGATTTTTTGTTTGTTCTCAGAGCGGTTACAAACATACATACAAACATAAACATACAGGTGAAGCTAATAAAAGCGTGTTAAAAATAGATATGAATTGTAAAGAAGAAAATTCTGTATAAATTATGTTTTTTTTTTTATATATATTTTTTTTCTTTTCGGGAATCATTTGTACAAAAAAATTAACTTATGATGAAGAATTGAAGAAAAAGTTACATACCAACACATTTGAACTGTTAATTAATAAACATTTTCTACTACAATACATTATAAAAACCGTAAATAAAACTGTAATAATCATTACTTTTTTTTTAAGTACAGATCCATGACAGAGACGAATTTCCGATAAATTCCAATTTAAAATATGCATTATAATTGAGATTTAACATGGAATCAGTAGAATATTTATTAACGTGGTAGATGCTTAAAATTATCTCCTCTCTTCTAATGTTGGATTGAAATGTTAAATGTATAGGCACTAACGTTTATTTAGGTGATTTCACATAATAAATGAAGCGTATAATCTATCTCAGATTAAAGTTATTGAACTGTCTAATATAAGGAAGGGTTGTAAAATGATGAGTATAATAATGTATTATTGGATGTTGTTCAATAAAATTTTTATAAGTTATTTATTTAGGTGAGTTTCAAAAAGTAATAAATTATTCTAATTTAATTTAACCTATCTTTCAATTTCCTCCCCTATACACGTGCATATTTTAAATAATTTAGATTGTGGTTATGGTTATGATGCATAAGGCAGATTGACTATACTAAATACATAGGCCTATAGATGTAATGCGTTCCGCGGTGGTTTTTATAAGGATCCTATTCCAAGTTTAAGCGAGTTTCGAAGAAAACCGCGGTAAACGCCGAACGGCTAGGTCGATGAGTGCGACCTGGGGTCGAACTCGGCATATCTAATTTAGGATCACGTACTTTATACATTTAATAACGAATACAAAGATAACATATAAATGTTCGAATTGATTGCATGTCGGATCAAAAAGCAGAATAAAATTACTACTTTTGAAAGTTAGAGTTGGCATATTATCAAATTATTGATTTTTTTTTCTATTTTCTAAGAAGATACTTAATAAAATGACTTTGAACGTCATACATGCAAAAATATTCAGAAACTCATAACTTTCTAATTTCCATTTAGTTAGGTGCGCAATTAGAGGGACAATTATAAATAGACGAATTGAACCGATACTTTGGATTACCTTTAATCATAAAAAGTCAATGTAAATTTTACGCATGATTTCGCTATTTCATTTACTATTTGAAATATTTGTACTCATTTTTATGGGAATAGCATAATTATATATATATACACAATCCTTTTGATAGTAGAAGCAAAGAATGAGAACGAAGAATAGTTAGTCAAACAATTCATCAAAGAGACATACACACGCCAAACAAAGCAATACAATTTCCCAAATTGATTCAATTATCAAGTTCAACAATAGCACTGACGCCAATCCACTGTACAACAATACCTGTTGAAAATTTAAATAGGACCGTATATTTAGACGATGATGAAAATAAGTTTGACTCTAGGACAATATTTCAAGATGAAAAAAGAGAACCCTGTAATGAACAATAATGACTCATTAAGCGCAGTAGAAGGGAAGCAAGAGACACAAGATCACCAAAACCACAAAGACCAATAAGAATGAACAATTTCTCTATGTAGAAGAAGTTCAGAAAGGGAAAAAAAATCATCAGGGGACGAAATACAGATATTTAAAGAAACCAAATTTAATTTTTAACAGCCAGCAAAACAAACGATACAGCAAACCAACTCAACCAAATCCCAACAGAAAAACTCAAACTAAATCGAAATCCAGGGAAAAAAAAAGCAAGCGGCAATAATTGTGACTTGCCTGTGGGGTTAAACTAGTTTTACGCCGGCAACACTCCCCAGCCTGCCAAGACCAGATAAGGAGACACATGGATGAAAATAAAAAAAAAGCAAAACCCCATAGCAAATAAAGAACAATAAACCATGGAATGTATTGATTGATTACGAACCCACAATAAAAAAGAACCCCGAAATGAATCAAATGAAACAATAACAAATTATTTTCCAGAAAAAACAAATACAGAAAACCCTCCAGTAAAACAAAAACACACCATGAACCTAAAAGGTAATAAAACCAAAACCTAAACCCGCAAGAAAAAATCACCCCGAAATGAAAGAGAGGCAATTTAGGCACAATCCATCCTGATGTATTGAAACACCAACCAGAAAAAATAAAATAAAATGAAAACACGAACCACAAAAAATTAATTCAAAACACAAGCAAAACAGAACTTAACAGGAGAAAATAGCATTTTAGAAGTTGAGTTGTATCATTCCTTGAGAACTTAATAACCAATTTTCAACCAATTAATTTTTGGAATAAAATTAAATGCAACAACCCTTCCTTGATTTTTTTTTTTGTTGTTTTGTTTTGTTTCAAAATATTTCAGAGAAACATTATGTATAGACAGTTTATAGAGAGTACTTTAGAAAGAAACATTCTTCATGTAATATTACCTTGTGTGAATGAAACCAAAAAATTTCATTTCTACTCACTTGTTTTCATCTGATTGTGTTAAAATTTAAAACCACGTGTAACATATGGTAACATATGCTGAAGTAGTAACGAACTAAGGGAAGTAGCCCAACCCCAGTTCATTTTTTTTTTCTTTATCGATTTTTAACCCATTTTCAAACATCTAATTGAACGTAACTTTGCAAACATGAAAAATTAAAATTGTAGTTCAATTACGTTGTATATTTAATTTTTAAACATTTACTTAACAATGCATTATTTTTATGTAACTACATAAAACACCTCAACAATATTATAATGTAAAACTCTTTACCAAGCATAATTACATATTAAATTATTCACATACACATTATGTTAATGTATTTCCTTTAATTTTCTACTAAGCTTTCGACTCTCTATATCGTGGAGTCTTCATCAGAGTTTATTAGTTTCTTTATAACTGAATTCGGTTTTAAAAATATACATAGATGTTTTAAAACTTTTATCAGTAGTAAATGTTCCAAGTCCTTCCAAATTCCGTAATCCATACTTGTTTTGAAATGTTATAATCCTTAAAAGTTTAAAGGAGAACGTAATTAAAAGTTTAAAAATCAATACTTCGAACTTTCTTTCTAAATAATATCGTTATAATTCAACATTTTCTGTGGAGTCTCTGTCAAAGTACATTATTTTCTTCATAATAGTATAAATTCCCTTTTAAAAATATGCAGAAGTCGAATACATTTTATAATAAAATAACTGCATAAAGTTATTAAATCTACCCCATATCTGTTCTAAAATAATCCGTAAAAGTTTTATGCAATTTTATTGTTGCTTAAAGAAGCACGTATCTATAAGTTAAAGACACGATATTTTTAAATATCTTTTATTTCCAACTAAGTCAATCCCGTACGAACTTAGTTAGAACTAAAATAAGATAAAAAATGTCGTGGCTTTAACTTTTAGATATAAATGTGACTAATGGAAATACTTTAACATATATTTATGTGAATAAATTGATAAGTATTTATGCTTGATAAAGAGTTTTACATTATACAGGGTGACAAGAAATAACTTGGACGAAGTTTCAAACCAAATATCTGTAACTACCACTATCGCAAACTCATTTTGGAAGATGTTGTCTTTCCTTGGTCGCAAAGGTTCTTTGGAAACAAAAGATGGACCTTCCAAAAGGATTCCGCACCTGCACACAGAGCTAAAGGCACTCAAGATTGTTGCAAAACAAATTTTTCTGACTTCATTGGAGCTCAAGGATGGCCACCGTATTCCCCAGTTCTGAACATAATGGATTATTCTTTTTGGTCCATCTTGGAGACAAGGGTGCGTGCTAAACCGCATAAAACTTTGGCATCCCTAAAGGAATTCTTATGCAAGGAATGGAATAAAATATCAGTAATTGAGTTGCGGGCCCATAGCCGAAAATTTCGTGACACGTTTAAAGCTCTGTATTATGGTAAAGGTAGCCACTTTGAAAATTTGTAAATATAATAGACAAAATAATGTATTAATATTTGTTGAAGTTTGGTCGTAATATTTTCATTAGCATTAAAGTTATAATGTATCATGTGTGTCCAAGTTATTTCTTGTCACCCTGTAACACTGCTGAGGTGTTTCTATATAGTTACGTAAAAATGATAACATTGTTAAGTATATGAATAATAAAGACATGCATAATTCCAGGGACAATACATACTGAAGTAGTAACGGACTTAGAGGTAGGTCTGAGTACTGCATCCAAAAACACTCTATCAAAGCGAAGCGATAGAAAACTTTGCAAGGTGCGAGATTTTTTACGAAATTTAAGCCAGGCTCGTAACAGATTGCTTTGGTGCATTCTGCGTTAAAGAAAATTTCTTTATATAAATTCCTATAGTAAATGATAGCTTTAGGTGAATATGATTGTTTAATTATGAAAGTATAATGGAAAATATTCAAGTTTTTTTTATTTTCATTTATGTTGTAGTGGAATTTGGTGGCAGTTGTTTCGACAAATCTATGTGGAGATAATGAACGTACTGTCGGCTGCAAATGTACCCAAGGACTAGCCAAAATTCCTATGTAAAAAAAGTACACTTAATACAGTTTTGTTAAATAAATAATTGTCGAATCCTGTTCTTAATCAGTCTAAGAATATGATTCGAGAAGGATTTATTTAACAAAACAGTGTACATTTTACACAGGAATTTTTGCTAGTGCTCAGATACTTTAGCTGCCGGCTGTGTATGTGAAATATTTTAGAGGTAATTTCTTTATATACACGCCGTGTATATTGATGGTGGCTGGTACACATAAAGTCTGCCGTGACAGCAATATCCTCCTCCTTTCCACCCAAAATATACCTCTAGCGATCCCCAACCGGGGAGGGGATTTCATCTACTTCATGGAGGATGAAATCCTGAAGACATGTCACCGAATCATATTTAGGCGTGTATTCCAGACCGTCGCCAATTGCATATAACGTAGTTCTGCTTTTAATTTTATAAATTGTCAAATTTTATGCTAAATTACATTTAACATTTAGAGCTACGCAATTGGCAACACTCTGATATTCATTTCCTGGGGTGGCCCGCAGACAGTCATTACAGTTTTGATCTTCCGTTGAGGGATGGTGATGATGTGGTGGCGTTATAATTAATGTCTATTGACCGGGCCTGAGCGACAGTGCCCTATGTGGGTTCTTTATAACGGGTCCTATCCCGTATTTATATAAGTTTCGGAGAAAACCACGGAAAACTACGAACTTCTAGGCCGCCGCTTCCGCTTAGAGGATAAATGCACTTTCTCCCCTTTGGTAACTCGAGGGATACTATTATTATTATTATTATTATTAGAACAGTAACACACAGTGACATTCAAGTAACAAGTATCTCTTCTTCTTTTGGGTAAAGCGCACCACTTGCGTACATTGATTGCTGTATTCCCAATTTTCACACTTATTTGCAAATATCGTACATTAAAATCAATGTTTTGATTGATCTTTTTATGTTGCATTGAATTTAGCGTATTTTGATATATGTACCTTAAAACTGTGTTTGTTGTGATATTGTGCTTTTAAATGATTGTTTGTGCACACAATTAGCGTTTTCCTTTACTCGTCGAAAAATGTATTCGCTTATGTAGGCACTGAACTGTTGCAACTCTCTACACAATACGGAATGTCACCATGTTGGCGGTTTTTGAAAAAACGCACCCAGCGGCACCTTCTACTGGATATTTTCTGCAGGGAGAAAGCTAAAGCTCGGCACTTCTAAAGTTAAGAATAATCTCAATGCTTTATTTTTATTCAGTGTAGCATACATATATTTTGCATATTAAATGTATGCGAGTTCTAAATTCGCTCTTTACAAAAAGATAACATAATAGGACAAAGCAGTGGCTTTAAACAGGTATGTTGTGAGAAGATTTAAGTTTAAATAACATTGACCCGTCAAGTTTTGTCGGGTATTAATTTGTTTAAAATGAAAGACTAATATTTTCTATTTATATATTTGCAAAATGTTTTACTATAGTAACAATGATGCTCTGGAAAAAGTAAAACACAATAAAATTTCAGATATAATTTAGAATTTACTAATTTATGAAATGTTTTTATTACATGTAAAAATGTTTAAAATTTTTTTTAGTACAATAAAGGTAAAATATGCAATAGACATTTAACTTTTTCAAAGATATATTATATTTACTTTATTAAAGTATAAAAAAGTATTAAGATTAGTATTAACAGATTTAAACTTTATTAAACAGCATTAAAAAAATAAAATATAACTAAAGTTCAGATTTTTTTTTGAAATGTAATGGGGGAAAATTCACGATGGACAAAAAAATAATAGATTATTTTAAAAACTATCATTAAAAACTATAACTAAGAGTGATTAATACTTTAATTTTTAAATATTTACTTTAGGTTAAAATTGGAAATTATAATTATGTTATGTCATATAAACTGCCTAAATAAACTGCTTAAAAATATAACTAAAAAAGAAAAAAAAGTTTATAAACCCTCTTCTCACTCAGTAACAGGAAAATAGTAGAATAATAACAAACGACAGCCATTAAACACATGAATAGCTTTACAGAAAACATAATCGAACATCAACTACCTAAAAAGTAGTTTATTTCGAGATAAAAACTTACTGTCGAAACTAATGGCATTTATCTTTTAAAACGCAGGAAATATAAAGAATGGTGTTTAAACAAAAGTTTTTATTATTATTATTATTTTATAAATCCGTTTATTTTGTATTAAATAAATGACACACATGTTTCTTATGACTGGGTGATAATGTGTGTCAGGCTCATCAAAAAGAAAATGGGAGTTTAAAATATAACATTTTTGAGGATGTAATATTGTAAAACCATGGGCAGCAGAATCTTAATTAAGTAAAAATAAATATAATGAATAGTAGTGATAATAGTTCTTTTCTTGTAACCTCTTTAGTTGCCATGCTTCTGCTGTAAAAAAATTTTTGATGTAAAGACAAAACATATTGTTACGATACAAATCAAGGACTGTAAGGGTAGGTCAACTCGCACTAAGAGATGAATTATTTAAATCACTCCCGGCAAGCCTTGAAATTTAATTAACATACTACTTTAGTATTATTTATGATTATATGAGGACGACATTATTTCATAAGCCATACTGTGTTCTAGACCGTCGCCGACCCTACTAGATCATGCCACGAAAACGTGAAGGCGACCATAGCAAAACTACAAAGATGAAAGTATGCTGAGGTATGCGTGGCTAGTTAGGATGGGCTTGCAGAGCCACAATAGCAGAACTAACTATTTTTATGGACTTCGCAAGGCGCTTTACTTAGTGATATAAATATATATATTAAAGTATGTGGGGGATATTTAAGATCTAGTACTTAAGGAGTGTTGTCAGTTAGCTGCGGAATCCCCTTTAATATGTTAGCTATGGGTATGCGATATGTTTCTCTATATATTAAAAAAAAAAACGTTACTGTCACTGGCGACAAATTTTTTTGTTTGCGACAGCATCTTCTAACAGAGGGCAGGGTCCTTCGCGTCATGAGAGGTATTAATGAGTTCCGAATACTCCAAGAAGGACGTTTCAGCCACTTAGAAATTTCTGTCATTTTAATTAAGGAAATTAATAACTAAAAACGACAAGTTTATGAAAGTACTCTATTTGCCATTTTGAAAAACGTTTCTCCCAGTGACGTTGTTCTTGTGTCTTGAAGTCATTTTACATGGGAAAATTAAAATATGATCCATGGTTGTACGTAGTTAGGCAGGTTGGTTGGATTTAACGTCGCACCAATACTGCGCTATGGGTAATTGGAGACCGTCTGGGATCCACTACTACAGATGTTCCGGAGACATGCCATCACAATTTTGAACCTTCACGGAGGGGATCCCCCTCCGCTTTGGTGATCCCCAGTGGTATAGTGTGGAAGACTTTGCGACCACGACAGATTTTATGTGCACCAGCCACCATTAGTGTACACGACGGTGTCTGGTCAACTCAGGTATCTAATCGGCAATCTTCTAATTACGTGCTCAGCGCTTTACCGACTTGGGTACCTTGGTCCGAAACTCCGAAGACTCTACTTTTAGAAAATTAATTCTCTTGCACGGAAAAATTAAAATATGATCCATGGTTGTAGGTAGGTAGTTAAATAGGTAGGTTGTGTTTGACGTCACCCCATTACTGCGCTATGGGTAATTGGTGACGGTCTGGGACGCACCCCTACGGATGTTCTGGAGACATATGCCCCCACAGTTTTGGTCCTAAACGAAAGGGATGGCTCGCCAGCTTCGGTGGCCCCCAGAGGTATAATTTTCATGGGAACACGGAAGATATTGCGGTTACGACACATTTTACGTACACCAGCCACCATTAGTGTACACGACGGTCTTTGGTCGGCGCGAGAACCGAACCCACAATCTTCGAATTACGAGCTCAGCGCTCTAACGACTGGGGTACCGTGGTCTGGATCTAAGGTTGTAAAAAAGAAATGAAAAGGGTCATATACTAAAGCCGTAATGCAAAATGGTCTAGATATTATAAATTTATTTCTATTAAAATATATATATATATAAATATTATATGTATCAATTTGACATTGAGTATGAGGATTTCCATAATAATTTTCTGCTGTTGTCTTGTAATATGCACTATTAATATTCCTTTTCAGTGAAAGAAAGCAGCGAATAGGCGGGCAGAGTTCTGCATGTGTAAAAAATAAAGTGAGTCGGGGAGGAGGCGAAATCTCCTTCTTGGGTTGGTGAGCGGAGCGAGCAGGGGGCAGAGCCACCTAGTGCAGTTTACAAATATCTTACGAGAAGATTAATATTCTTAATTTTTGTAATTTAAGCATCTTTTATAGAGCTTGACTTCTTTTAAGCATACACGTAATTTTATTTCTAAAGTATAGATTGACATCTATATATTTAAACGATAGGCTGATTCTTTGAGATTAATATTAATTATGAGTATGTTTAACGCCCATTAGAGCTACACAAAAAGCGAGTGACGACGGATTTCTATTATTTCTTTAGTGTAGTCCGGAGACATGACAGCGGAATTTTGATCTTCTTCGGAGAGGAAGGGCAGTCTTTGAGAAAAAATTATTATATTAATTAACCTTCTTTTGATCTTAAAAAAAAAAAAAAAAAAATGTTTATAGACATGCCAAATTTTGTATTGTGAACATAATTATCTTAAAAATCTAATTTGTGATTAAAATTTTTCCGCACAGTAAGAATGCGTAATGTTTAAAAATAGACAAATATATATATATATATATTTTTTCCATTTTGAAATTATTAAAGTACGAAGATATCGTATTCTCATAGGCTAAATATTTTTAGGCGAATGCCCGATATTCACTGACTTAAAGTTATAAATATTAAGATTACAATCTATAAAAATAAAACAAAGAGTTTGTCGGCGGAAAACATCCGGGTAGACCACTCCTATTTTTGATTGGTCTAGATTTAACTACTTTGGTGATGAAAGTCGGCCATTTATTTTTAGTAAAAACTGATGATTTTTTTTTTTTTTTTTTTTTTTTTTTTTTTAAGACAACTTTTTTAAAAGAGCTCTAAAATTGTTCATTTTTTGTGAGGACACTATATAAATCAAGATTTAAAGTTATTAAATTCCAAAGTTTTATTTTAATTAATTAAAATATGAAAATGAATGTTAGCTATAATTTAATTGCTACCCACCTTATAGACATCTCTTTAAATTAAATTAAATTAAATTATCCAATACCAGGACGTTACGGTGACGAAGTCTCTGCCGAAGTCACCGAGGGCCAGAAGCGAAGTTCTTAAGCAATTTCAATGTACTCTATTTTTAGTTTTACTTTGTAGAACGGTATAAAAAATATTGATTATTTTTTAAAATTCATTTAAATATAGTGATCAGCGAAGCGGGCAAAGACTGCTAGTTTAAAATGAAACCTTAAAATCATGTACATTTGATAATAAAAACAAACACTAAACTGGTAATTTTATACAAAAATCTGGAGTGACTCCACTCAACTTCCCGAACGTTGAGTAATTAACGATTTTATAGATAAAGTAAAGTGAGAGGAGTTGTTAAATAAACAAAAGAGAGAAAATTATAATAATGTGTTTGAGTATTTTTCTCCATATAGTGCACGATGTTTAACCCGTTAGTAGTCGCTATCGACAGCGCCACCTATTACAGATTGCGAACTTTTTATTTAACTGTCACCAATAATTTTAAGAAGTGATGTGACAGACGTTAAATCGATTTTATTCGCGTTCTATGTATATGAAATGCCACTTCTAAAAATTTTTGGTGGCTATTGAATAAAAGTTTCTGGAAAAACTGAAGTATGGGCGGCAAATCGACCAACTAGCGACTACTAACGGGTTAATTTAACGCTACTGAAATTTGAGCCCATAGATTATAATGATAAAGATTTTTTCGTTCTGTTCCTGTAAAAACCTATAAATGCATTCATTAAAATGCTTATAGTTAGTGCAACAGTGACTTATAATATTCATATAAATTTTCAGCTATATTGAATAAGGCGTTTAGACGCTATCGCAGTTTTAAAAATTTGGTCCCATAGGCCATAATGATAAAGAATTTTTCTTTGTGTCCCTCTAAAAAAACTGTAAATGCTAAATTCACCAAAATCTATACAGCTCATGAAACTGTGACCTATAACTTGTGTATACATTTTTTGCTCAGTTTAATAAGGCGTTTAGACGCTGTCACACTTTTAAAAATTTGGTCCCAGAGGCCATAATGATAAAGAAATTTTCTTGGTGTCCCTGTAAAGACACTATTAGTGCTAGGTTCACCAAAATCAATAGGGTTCGTGCTACGGTGACTTACAACATACGTACCAACTTTCAGCTAATTCGAGCAAAGCGTTTAGACGCTAGCGTGTGCATTCACTCACATACACACACATACATACACACACATACATATATCATCGTAAAAATAATGAAAACGGATCCGGGAGACCTCAAAAAGTATACAAAAATCAAAATCTCAAATTCGGATTTTTGACATGATTACAATACTTTCCTCACTATAGTGTTCGGAAAGTAAAAATGTAAAATATACGTCATTATAATTGAAAAATTGCATGTGACATAAAATGAAATGAAAAATATAATTTATCATATTACTTTAAAATAATGTAAAAATATTTTGTATCAAAAATTATCTATATCCGCAAAATAGTCCTATATCAATAAGAAAAGAAAATATAATAAGCAATTTAGGGGTTTTCGAATATAAGAACAGCATTATTTTAAAGTGAAAATCCCAAAACAAACGTCGGGACTTTGCATATTCATTTTCTATCCCGTAAACTTTTACCTCTACAAAATGTAATGAACAATTGTAAATGAAGTAAAGATTATTTAACTGTCAAGATCAACTTAAAATAAAGTAGCAGTTTTATATTAAACTGCCAGTTAAAAGACAGACCTAACTGTGTTTAAAATTTATTTATTTTGATATGTAAATTCTTAATTTTAATAGTGAAATAAATACAATAAATACTAATATTTCTCTGATATTTGACTACTGCACACGGTATATCAATTATTTAGAAGTTCCTGAAAGTAGTTTATTTTGATTTTAATTTATGTAATTCACCTGCCGTTCTCATGTTCTATAACTAAAACTTGTATACTTTATTTTTTTTTTTTTATTATTCTTAAGACCAGAGTCATGTTTACTCAGACAGAGGGAATGTGCCCTCATTTTCTGTGATAGATCCTCTCGAATGTTTTACTAAATGAAATAGTCCATCATATATTCTAAAAACTTATAAATACGTAACAGATTGAAACTCTGAGTCAAAATTAGGATTCCAGCAGTAAGTAATATTCTGTTAAAAAAGAATTTAACTTTTTAAGGGGTTCCGAAGGCTAAACAAAAGCGCAGTTTCTCTGTTTTTTAATATAGTAAATACAGTTTTTATTAAAAATTTTGAGCATATAGAAGAGCAAAATTTAAACAATATTAAAAAAAAAAAAAAAAAAAAAAAAAAAAAATCATTTAAACATTTGGAAAACTCTGCCGATGGGTTCTGGTTTCTGAAAACCTTTCAGAAAAGCAATGGATATGATTGTTCAAAAGCTAAAAACCGATCTTGTTGAATTTTTTACACACTTCTTTAAAATAGAATTAACTTGTGCTTGAAGAAGACGTTTTTCGATATTGCGATTACAACTAATTATACAAAGCTATACCAAATCTTACAAAGCTATACAAGAAATGTACCGAAAATTCTATTATTTCTTGAATACAAAAATTCAAAGTTCTTTTTCTTTTTTTTTTTTTTTTTAAATTCTTTCGTTCAAACACTGGTACTTTCTATTTTGAAGACGATGTGTATAAGATCGGTGCATTCGTTAATGAGAAATCGTGTCCACATATTTTCACAGATCGTGCCCAATGGTTTTGGCAGATTGTGTTCCATATACATTAAGTGCACCATATCATCCTGCAACTAACGGACAATTAGAAAGATATCTTAATTTGTTGCGATACTTTAATTTGTTGCATGAGAAGTTCAAGATTCACATGTGTGTTCAGAAATGTTCAATTTTATGCATTATGGGGCTCCTTGTCACAGGGTGAATATTGTCATGAAATATCTGAGGTCACAGAAAATCAAAGTGCTTGACATTCCAGGTAACAGCCCAGATTTGAATCCAATGGTTCATTGTGAAAGATAATGTCTCCGAAAAGCAAACATCCACTGCTACGGCACTTGTTGAATCAATAAAGCATGTCTGGTGCACAGACATTTCTAAAGCGTACTGCAAGTCTCTTATTTATAGCATGTCATAAATTATAAAAAACAAAGGAGGTCCTACAAAATACTGACTTTAATTACTGTAAATAACCATGTACAGTCTATTTTGTTCTTTTAAATGTAAAATATGTATTTATATTTACGGCTTTGCATTAAATCTGATTTATCTGCGGATGGTCTTAAACTTTTGCAAGTGACAGTAATCACAATTCCAGTAACTTCTAAGTATAAATTCAATATATCCAAATTCTTTGGGTAGCCCTCTAAACCAGGGTCCGAAATTTCAACTTAGATTACGCTCGCTGAAAAAAATAGTTACTCGCCACAAAATACGATTAACTTACTCTATTTTTTATGTATAAGGTGATCAAAATTTTTTATTGAAAAAATAGGCGAAATTACGCAGTCTTTTATTTTATAAGAAAATAGAACACATTCAATTTTGAAAAAGAGGTCATGTTAGAACACACAAAATTGAATGAAAATGATTATAAAAATCAATTCAATAGCTACTTTACACAAGTGGTGGAAACATTTTTGTCTCAAATGATGAATTTTGATCAGTACACCTTAATTTAAATTAATAATATACGGATACGAGAAGAAAAATCCCTAATTTTTATAGGTGTCACTGGACAATAAAGATTTTTTTTTTTTTTTTAATTATTACTTTTTTGCTATAGACTTTTTTTTTGTAGTACTTTTATGCAGTTACATAAAGAAAGTTGGTAGACATTTTTATTATTATTATTATTATTAAAATCATAATAATAAAAGAAAAAGTAAAATAGGCAAAAGAAAAAATAAAATTAATATTCGGCAGACGATACGATTTGGTTTAACCAACAGTCATTCTTTATCAACATTTTATAAAAGTTGTCACAAGTGTAACCTAAATTAGTCTTAGTAGTTAATAAGTTTTTAAAGTAGGCATATAAAAGAGATTTTTTTTCACGTGTCTACATTTGTTCATTGAAGAAAACAATCGCTTTGAGGGAGCGTTTTTGCCAGGAGGACATAAAATGAAATCAACTAACTTTTGCATATTTTTGTGAGGTGGTGGTAATGCTATCATTAAGCCCAATTATCTGCACTAGGTCTCTAGACCTGAGTAGGAGAATCCCCTGTGGGATCTTTCTAAGAGGTTCTAGCCCATGTTTACGCTAGTTTCGGAGAAAACCACGGAAAACCCGAAACGACTAGGCCAACGTGCGCGACCGGTTTTCGAACCCAGCACCTCACGTATACCAGCTTCGAGAACAGAACCTCTCTCTCATTGGCGGGCCTGTTTTTATGAGGAATATTATTCATATAAAAGTGTGAACACACGCGAACCCACCGTGCATCAACCGGAGCACCACCACCTTATGATTTCATGACAATTTCAATAGTGATTCCGGGTTCTGGATCAGAGAACCGTGCAAATATAGGGAATACTTTCATTTATTAAATGAAGACTTGGCGCTGGATTATTAAAACCAATAAAAATTACAACGTAAGGAACGCCGAAATGAAAAAGGATGAAGCATACAGCTGTTTCGGTAGCCTTAAGCGAACCGTCTTCAGTGCCTAAAGAATTCTGGAACTGGAGAAGTGCTTGTATATATAGAAGAAGGACCGAATTCTGTTCTTTCCCATAATCCTATTGGTTGAACAGAATTCGGTCCCTCTTCTATATATACGAGCACTTCTCCAGTTCCAGAATTCTTAAAGCACTGAAGTAGGTATGTTTAACGCTACCGAAACAGCTGTATGCTTCCCATACTTTTTCACTTCGGCGTTTCTTACGTTGTAATTTTTATTGGTATTAATACTTTCATTTCTTTGTGATTCGAAGAATCTGAATTGACATAAACCATAATCTGCTTTGGCAAGTTTATTAAAAAGTTGTTCTTTTGCGAACCTAACGTAGAAAAAAGTCGATTGAGCTTCTCAGTTTTGTGAAATTTTGTAAAATAAGGGCTAAATCTTTTTTATTTGGAAAAGACGACAGGGGATGAAAAACATAAAAAGAGGACTTTTTAGTCCTGTAATGTTTTTTTCGTTTGAGAGGACAGAGAGTTGAAAAAGAAGAGTGCCCTCTTAAAAAAAGGATGTCTGGTCACCTTACCTAATATTAGCATTTTTTTTTTTTTTTTTTTTTTTTTTTTTTCAGTACCGTATACTGTAAGAATTCTATCTGCATTTAAACTGAAATTTTACTCGCCACAGTAAAATTTCCACTCGCCAATGGCGAGCTGACGAGCGGAAATTTCACGCCCTGCTCTAAACGAATGATGAATGATTTTCATAGTACAATCTACACAAAACATGCTTTGATAAATATAAAAATATATACATGTATTTCATTTGATTTATAGCAGCCTATAAATGTTAAACTCTACTTACCTGCAATTTCTCCGATAGATGTGATGTATTTGAATTATCTTGGGTGTCCCTGTACCTGAACAGCTTGCTTGGTTTCAACGAAAAGTTTAGTGTAGCACCCCTATATGATACACATTTAATATAAAGAGTTCGAACTTTATGCTACTATTTGTTCTTGAGATATGCTGATAACAGACACACAAATACACACAGGCACGCAGACCAACCGCTAAAAACAAAACATGATTTTTAGAATAAGAAACCTCAAAACGTGTTAACGAAAACGAAATTTCGAAAATTTGACCAAAAAACAATACTTTCTCTACTATATGTATGTGTAAGAAAAAGTAAAAAAAAGAGTCAATAAACGTGATTCTTTTTACTTTCTTCTATATTTAATAGAAGAAAGTGTGGAATTCGTAAAAATTTTCGACCACGGGTTTTCGATGGATTGAAAAGTTTCAAGAGGTCTAGAACATCATTTCACAACTTTTTAAAAATGTCTGTCTGTGCGTGTGACAAAACATTTTGGCGACTGTATCTCAGGACCTACTGCAGAGAATTTCATAAAATTTGGTGTGTAGTTGCATCTTGACTTTTGGTGAAAATCGTCCAACATGTGTCATTGCCATCTCGCTTATTCAATTTTTAATATGGCGTTATAGGACAAAATTGTACATCAAATGAATTATTTTTTAATAATAATTATGAAATTAAAAGAATCAGTTATAATAGTGATATTTAACTGAGGGTATATATTGTACATTTAGGAACATCGATTTGCTTTCAACAGGGGGGATGGTCCTTCCTGCCGAGGGAGGTAAATCTCCATTATGGGAATCTTTCAAAAGGACTTGATAGTACCTTTAAAACGTATGGTTGAAACATTGATATGCGATAACTTAAAGTAAAGTAATCGATTTTTTTTTTAAGAAATAATAATAATAATAATAATAACTTAGAAAAAAATTTGAATTTTTGTAAGATGTCATACAGAGAATAAAATCGACTTTTTTTTTTCGATATTTAGTGTCATAGTACTTCTCTAGGATGGAAATAGTCAGCATTCATCATGAAAGTCAAATTTAATAAATAATTAATTCAACGAATTATTTATACTGAGTGAATTTGTATAAAAAAATATAGAAGAAAGTGTTGTGGTGGCCACAACATACTAGTTTTAATTTCTTTTTTATACGTGCAGTAAATATAATGTTAATTATGACTACCACTTTTACTTATATATTTTACTATAAATAATGTATTCAAGAAGAACCGCTTAAGTATTGAAAAGGCAAGACATTATTTAAATATGTTTAATTGTTATCGCATACGCATGAATGAGACACAAGTTTTCAGAATAAATTACCGATTTAACAGCAAGTCTAATTGAATTTTAACGTGAAATCAATAGTCTATTCAAAATGCTAGTGACCAGCTATGTTTATTCACTCTCTTCTACGTAGGCTGTAATTTGAAAGGAATAAGCTTCAGCATTTATTAAGAGATATTCTCAATGTAAATGGATCTTGAAACTCAATGCAAGTTAAATAAAGGAATTGAGCATTATAGGAAGTTTCATGAATAAATATGACAGATAGGACTTATTAAAACTTAGAAGAATTAACGAAATATAATGAATAATGAATTTATATTATAAATGATGTTTCATGTTCAATAAATTTTAAAAGGAATTTCTTTAAAAACTATGTTTATAGGATAAAACGTTTTACTTAATAAATAAAAGTAAGGTCAATTGATTGCACTAGGGTCCTAGGCCTGAGGGTGGAGTGTCCTCTGTGGGGGTCTTTCTAAGGCGTCATATCCCGTATTTATTAAAAATATTTTATATAATTGAAAGTACAAATAATATCATTTTGTATTTGAAAATTTTGATTCAAACTACCTCTTATAAATATATTCATTATATGATTTTTTCAGAAAGCAAAATGCCTAAAAATGGAATCAAATGAAGGGAGCAAAATAAACTGTAAATTGATAATACGGATACGGAATATTACGGAAATATAATTAAGGAAAATTTACGACAGAAATTATTTTAAATACTATAATATAACAGCCAATTATTCTAGTGTTTTAGCCCGATTGTTTAAAAATCGTTATCTCCGTCTTCTTTCATTACAAATTGTTAATTTTTAATTGAAGCAAAGTATTTTCTGTGAGAATAATGGCGCTAAAAATTTCGAAGAATTATTAGCTGTGCAATAAAATCCTTAATTAGTTAATCAAAAATCGTATTAAAATTACTAAAAATTAATTATTAAATTCATAAATCTATCTAAAATATTCGAAATTTGATTTTTACATTCCCATTTCCCATGTTATTACGAAATCATAAAGTATATTTATTTATTAGGACTGAGTGCTATTAGTCTCAATCTACGGATTCTTACGATACCAGTTTTACAATAGTTGGGCATTCATCGAAATCGAAAATTCCTCGGAAATATAATTGAATAATTTGAAAACGATGCAATAATTAAATAATAATAATAATAATAATTGTCCTTAGTTCTAAACTAAATTTTCCTTTTTCATCAAAATCTTTTTTTTTTTTTTTTTTTTTAAAGGAAAAAAAAAATAATAATAATAATCAGTTTCGAAACGGACAGTATCGAAAAAGTTTTTTTTTTAATAATTTTGAATTAAGAAATAATAAACGAGCGTGTAAAATGAAATAAAAAATAAAATAGGGTTTATAAAAGGACAATATTTAAGCTTGGGGGCTCAGTTCAATGACATAATAAGAAAAAAATGACGACATTAGTCTAATAAGATTAACTTTTTTATTTTAGTTTTTATTTATGAAATGATTTAAAATATAATGTTTTGTATTTATTTACTTTAAGTTTAAATGGTTATTGTATAGTTTTATACTTTACATTTAAACAAACTTCTAAAGTACATATTCTTTATTACCCTATATTTGTATATCGTATTTACAAGGACCAAACAATGAAAAAATAACATCCCCAACGATAGTAAAGGCACAGATAAAAATGTTGGAAAATTCAACTTTATTATTAATATTTTTTTTTTTTTTTTCTGGTTTTCATAGGTTTTTCTTTTTTTCTTTTTTTTATTTTACTAAACCAAATAGCTTTAACTGATTAAAGGAATATGGTTGAAATAAGAGTCACTGCCACTGGATAGTCCGATAAACTACGATATATATGTCTGTCTAAACAGGCAATGAGCGAGCGATCTCTTCCTTTCTAGTATCGAAATTTTTGTTGAGACTGTACAACAAATAAATAAATAAATAAAGATAAATGATTTTTTTTCTTTTTCTTTTTCTTTCTTTCTTTTCTTTTCTTTTTTTTTTTTTTTTTTGTTCCAACAAAATTTTTTTATCATGTTTTTTAGAGAAAAACCAAATAGAAGAGAGGGGCATGTATCGTACTTCTCTGCCACGATTCGATTTGCTAATTTGAAATAATGCACTAAAAAAACACTTACAATGATGATAAAATGAAAAGTAAACTGGAGACAAGGATCATGGCACTGACACAGAAACAACACATCGAACAAAAAATCCTTAATATATAAAATGAGTTAACAAAACCTTTTCAGTAAAATGCGAAAACTTTTCTGTAATTTATTTGCCAAACGTTAAATTTTTCAGACTCAGATAAAGAACTGGCAAATGTTTCTAAGTACATGCAGTCATTTACGATACAATTCGAGTAATTTTTAAGTAAACATAATTTATTGAAATTTAAACCGATTTAAAATATGTTTAATTTGATTTGAAATATATATTCCAAATTTTGTTATTCTAAATTACCAGTTGTTGCCAAACTTGGGTGTCAAATTTCCTATTTGACGTTAAGTCACAAAGTTTGTCTCCAACGCCCACCTTTGTGTAAGTGAAAAAGCTGACTTTTGTTCCAGTTTTATTATAATGCCGTGTAGAGAGGAGTAGAGAGGAGTGTATCGTAGTTCTAGTCTACAATCATAATTTACGATACTTCTCTTTTTACTGTCTTGTTAGTGCTTTATAAAATTTTCGAGGAAGTTAATTTTGCACTAGAAACCAACGAATAATTCTTAAAATTTCCAAAATTCTGTTCTTATTGAAATTACAGCTTCAAAAACATAGGTGCTCAGTCTCCCGTTTTTCAAGGGAGACTTCACACCGGAAAACTTTTATAGCAGTTTTCGGTAATATTAATCGTCGAAAATATATATAACATATTCCATTTTAAAGTACTGGTGTCAATTCTGATTTAAAAGTTAAAAGAGTTGGCAGCTCTGTTTAAAAATTTGGCAACCGTAAACTACAATATTTAGCCAAATTTCGAAAATCGACGCAAAGATTAAAATTTGCATTGGCGACAAACATGGCGACTTGGTGAAATCAGTAACCGAATTTGGCGAAAAATTGTAGTTCGAGGTCACAAGAGTCTGTAAGCCCTTTCTCAATTTAACGGAGTTAATTATTTTAATGTATAGATTTTAACCACTAATTTTCATTAAAGAGAACAAAATCAACCCATTCAGACCTTTGAACTCTAAGCTATACATTTGGCAACGAAATGTTCTATAATAAGCTTCGAGATACTATTCCTGAACAAGTGATATTGCTTCTTCTATAATCCTGTTATTGTGAGTTTTTCGGTGGGAGTAATAGTTTAAATGGCTTGGTTTTAGGAAAGTTTATTTACTGGAACATGTCTATTTATTTACAAACGTGTCAAAAATGTCATTACTTTCGTAACAATATGCATATTTCAATAATTGTATAAGAAAAACATCAGATATTTTTGTTCAAAATTTTGAGCATATGAAAGAGCCAAGATTTAAACAATATGTTATAAAATGTACATTAAAAAAAAAAAAAAAAAAAAAAAAAAAATCTGCTGGTGCTGCCTGGTTTCCGAAAACCCTTCAGTAAAGCGGTAAACACGATTTCTCAAAAACTAATTCACCGGTCTTATTAAAATTTTTCACACTTCTTCAAAATAGAATTGATTAGTCCTTGAACGAAACATTTTTCTTTTGTTCGATTATAAATAATTTTACAAAGCTATACGTTGGGTAAAATGTACCAACAATTGTACGTTTTATGTATACCACTTTGCCAAAAATTAATTTTTTTTTTAAACCTTTTATTCAAACATTTGTGAACTCTATTTTCAAGAAGTGCAAATTTATAATAACGTCGGAGACTTAATTTTTGAGAAATCGTGTCCAACACCATTTTGAAGGGTCTCCCGAAACAAGAACGCACTGGCCGATTTTTCTTTTTGTTTTCCTTTTCTCTCTCTCTCTCTCTCTCTCTCTCTCTCTTTTTTTTTTTTTTGAGAAGGTAAAAGTGCAACATTTAAGTTCTAAAATAATAAATGTTGCTCTTTTAAATGCTTAGTATGTTGAATAAAAAATGTATTTATTATATAAATGAATAGAGAATGTGTGCTTTTTTTTTTTTTTTTTCTTAAGTTTTCAAACCTTATTACTCCTTAATGAATCTAAGCAAATACCGGTTGAACAAACAGTACATTAAAACTTTAAAAATCTATTTTTAAAAAAGTACACTGAGAAAAATTTCTGTAACTGACATCTAGAATCTAAATTGTGGCTCCAGAAAAAATTGTTCAATGTCATCCTTATAAATTATAGTCCCCTTGGAAAGTGAGTTCTAGAAGCCCCTATTAGAATTCCAGAGAGTTTGCCTATATTTTCGAGGAAAAAGTTATTTAAAAATCTCTGCAAATAAATGAGACTACAAGAAGCGAGTTTCATCAAATATAATCTTGGTTTGTTACCCAATTCTAGAAAATCAAGCGAGGATTTCTCGCAATAGAAACGATTCAGAATATTTAGAGTATTCAGAATATTGTTTCGCCATCTAGAAATGTGTACATTAGAAATTCTCGATAATTTCGTCTATTCAGTTTATTGGCGTGCCTTTTGCGCATACCTCGGTAATCTATATTTCTAGTTAAGGGATTTAGAAAATGGCCACATATTCATTCTAGTGGAAGGCGGTATAATTTTATTTGTTTGTGTAAGTTTAAATATAAAGATGTTTGGTTTGGAAGTAAGGCAGAAAAAAAAATCATATTTTGTTTAGAAGCAAAAAAATCCGGTTTCTGGTATTTGGGTTATTTGAAATGACTTCTGTACCGTTCATCCCTTTTAATATTGGACGAGTTCAAAGGTTTTATCTATCATGAAATTTCTGCAATTCATTCCAACATGTTGCATTACGATTATAACATACAATAATAACAAATAATAACATACGATTTATTAAAATTCGCTTGTAGCTATTTTAAACAATGCAATAATTTTATACGATAACAAAAATAATACACTGTCAAAATTTCTAAGACCACTTGTCTAAAAACAAAAATATTATGTAAAATAATATAATATTGGTTATTTATTTTGCCTTATTTCCTTAAACATTCTGTTATTCACTGAAGGGACATGGTGGTTAATTTCAGGTTAAAAAATATTGTGTCATTGTTTTGCAATGGGTATTCTAGTTTATTAGCTGATAAGAGCTGTTTATTATCAGCATGAGCTTTGCGAGGTAATATATCTCATAACGTTCAATTCTGAACTTCGAATTGGCCACTGCAAAACATATTTTTTTTCTCTCTTTTAAACCATTCCTGGTTTAATTAAACGTATGCGGAAAAGCTACGTCCTGGTAATAGATTCAAGTACCACTTCTCAGAAAGAAGTACAGACTGTGTCAAAAACATGACATAGTTTGATATGGCGCAAAGTCCGCACATCCGAAATTCGTTGTAAATACCACAATCTATCATGCCTAAAAGCTACCCAAATCATTACGAATATAATGGATATACTTCCCACTTTTCAGCTGAAGATTTGTTCCGGTTTTTTGCTCATATTATGTTAATATTATTTATAGATATCCGTACCATTAAGATTATATATTTTTTTCTGTTGTTTGTTTATTTCAATATTTTATATTCATTATCCCAAGTCCTAGAAAAAAGAATTTCTTCCTTCGTAATGTTGTTCAATAACCTCGGTGTTTTCACCAATTTCATAAAATTTTATTTAAGGCTATTTACTATTTCATCTATTATCTCCAAAACGTTACATGTGAAGTTTTTTCTTGAATTATTTGTTTCAAAAGTTCCCGAAGCCAAAAGATATATATATCTTATTATTATTACTATTATTTTATAATGAAATTAATTTCAGATTTCCTCTTGAGGTCAAAACCCTTTCCTTTTTCAGATCGTTTTTTTTTTTTTTTTTTTTTTTGAATTACATTATAAATGGAGGTTTTAGTTCACTTACAAAGCTATTTTTCCGTTAAACTTACAAACATTCGTATAAAACAATTTTTTTTCTCTCTTTGGTCTCAAACCGTGTGTTTGCGTCGCAGAATATTCAAATATAACGTAAATAACACAATTTGAATTTGAAACTTTGCTTATCGGGAAAACTTTTGCTAACGAAACAACATTTATATTGATTCTGATGTGACGTACTGTCGGCAGCAAAAGTATCCGAGCACATGCCAATAATTCCGATATCAAAAAAAGTACACTTAAAACTTTTTTCTTAAATAAATACTTGTCGAATCATGTTCTTAGACTGACTAAGAACATGACTCGGCAAAAATTTATTTAACAATGAAGTATTAAGTGTACCTTTTTTAGAGAGGAATTATTACCAGTGCTCGGATACTTTTGCTGCCGTCTGTATAATGTGCAAAATTCTTCAGTAGCCTTATAATTTCTTAACAGTCAAATTGTTTAGTAATAAATTTGTAGACTTCATCAAAATATAACATAAATTTTTAATGTTGCAATTATATATATAACTCGATCAGTTTCAAATACATCCACTAAATTTTTTCATATTATGTCTTCTTCGTCTTCAGGTAAACGCTAATTCAATAGTGGTATTATAATTTATTAACGCACTGTATTATTTTTAATGTGTAAAAATATTGTTTAAAAGAAATTTAATGAAAATTAAAAAAGATATTTCTGTATGAAAAAAGAAATAAATAAAAAAGAAATGAAAAGGCGAAAGAATCATTTAGTTAGTCTGTTGAAAACATTTTATAGATTTTTTAATATATTGTGTATATATATATACATACATATATATATATATATATATATATAATAGATATTGTATATAAAATTGTGTGTTATGTAAATATGAAAAAATAATAAAATCATATTCCAGGCAGAATGAAATCAAAATGTACACACATATATATAATGTACTCTCTCTCTGTCTCTCTCTCTCTAGTATAATTTACACTATATATAAGGAAGTATAATTTACACTATATATATATATATATATATATATAGTGTAAATTTTTACTTCCTAAAAGTTACGACTCTGTATTTACCAAGAGGGAGAAATAAAATATTTTATTTTACTGTTTTTAAAACAAAATCTTCTTTTTTGAATTTAAAGTGTCTATATGTTTGAATAACATTTTCTGAAATATAAATCTTAGAAATGAATAATTTCAAATAAAATACATATTGCTTTGAATACCTACTTGAAATTTCTTTCTTGATTTTTAATGAACTCAATAAATAAGAGCATTTTGAAATAATATTAGATATTATTTACTATTTTATGCTAAAATAGTATTTTAAAACCTAGTCGAATATTGACCTATATAAATATTAAAAACTTTAGAAAGAAGCTCTGTACCTGTATTAGAACTTTGGATTTAATGCACTAAACGCAATAAAAATGGTATGTTTTATATGTAAGAATTATTTAAGTACACATATATGTGTTTATTCTGCTTTATTTCTATGTGGCTGGTGTGAAAGTTTTTATCATAGATTGAAAGTAATAGCCTTTGTAGGGTAATAGTATTACTCGTATATTATTACCCTCTTTCCTTCATAATTAAGGCAAGGGGTAAATTTACTGTAGGGAGTTGCCGCTGAAATTATAAATTACATTTATTATATATTTTTCATATATTATTAATATTATATATTATAAATTATTTATTTTTTGATTTTAAGTGTTAAAGAAAAAGTTTTGTGTCCTTCAAATCAAATTCATGGCCATAAAACTACGAAACAGAGATAGAAATTGGAGGAAGGGATGTCGTACCAAGAAAACGGTGTGCGATTGGGAAAATTGGGGAACATTTTCGAATTCAAGCGGTCATTTTACATAAGAATCAATAGGAGTGGTAGGCGGGCCCGGAAAAAAGATTTATTTATTTATTTATTTATTTTTATTTATTTTCTTTCTTTCTTTCTTCTTCATCTTCTTCTTTTTTTTTTTTTTTTTTTTTTTTCAGCACACAGTTATTAAAAGGCAACATATTATGTTCTGATTTCCAAAATATGTTATTTAATCGATGTTCTCAAGAATTTTCCAGAGTAAATCCTCTGAGGGAAAACCTAGTTGTAGCATGGTGAAATAATAGAATTTTTCCTAAAAAGGAAATTTGTTAAAAATTTAAATATATATTATATTATATACTAGCAGGCTTTGCCCGCTTCGCTGGACATTAAACTTAAATGAGTTGTCAAAATCCCATATCTTTATTAATAACCTAAGTTCTCGCTGTGATTGGTAGAGGTTTTCTCGCTCGCAAAGTGAGGAGTCTGGGTCTCCACTGTCTTCGGCACAACTTACCCACTTCTTACTTCCCCTTCCTCAGCGGGTGAAATCAAAGTTTTGCAAAATCACACTAATGTACATAATGCGTACACTTAATCAATATCCAGTCTGGGTCCCCACGGCCTTCGGCACAACTTACCCACTTCTTACTTCCCTTTCTTCAGCGGGTGAGTTCGAAGTTTTGCAAAATCCCACTAATGTACATAATGCGTACACTTAATCAATATCCGCACACCAAAATTCGCCATTCTAAGATAATTCAAAGCGAATTCAAACGGAAAAACATGTTTTTACACATGTTTATTGGGAAAGACTTCAGTATAACTCCACAACGATATTTGGCGATTTTTTTGTTGGCGATTATGGCTAAATCATAAATCTAAAAATCATAAACCATATATGATAAATGATAAAATCATAATCTAAATCATAAATCATAAAACATAAAATCCAAAATCCAAAATAAACAACATATTAAGCTGCCATATTATATTGCAAACAGTCCAGAACGACATCGTTATCCTTCAAAACGACGCCAAAGAAAAATCGCCAAATTCAGCTGTGGGGTTATACTGAAGTTATACCATTTATTGCCCTCCGACTCCTAGAAGTGGGGGGGGGGGGAAATTTCGAATTTCGTGAAATCCAGTTACAATAAGTGCCGGATGCAAACAAACAATTTACGCACCAAATTTCGTGACCATAGAAGTCTTTAATAGAAAATATTATAAATAAATAAATACACAACGCACAGCTTTAGTATGGGAACCCTCTGGTGACTTTAAATATTTTAAGCCATTTTTGCGATGAACTGAATTGGCTATCTCAATTGTGCAATTAAAGATCTTGGCGAGAAACGTCCGAGCTACTTCGTTTCCGAATTTTAAATTTTGCCAAAGGGATCCAATACTAAAGCTGTTCCATACACTAAATAAATAAAATAAAATAAAATAAAATAAAAACACTTTTCTGATATTTACAAAACAAAAATAAAAAATCTTAATAAAATGCAAATTATAATCATTTACAGTTAAGGGGAGAACATAAAAAAAACCCTCATAAGGTACATAATAAGAACAAAAAATTTTGTTTTACTGCAGGAAAGAAAAGTACTGCTTAATTAAATAAAAATATTAAACTAATGCCAAATATCTCTATGAAAATATTTATCCACGTGCAAATTCCTCATTAAAAAAAATATATATATAAAACCTTTTACCGAATCTGGGTTAAAAACGGAAAAAGGGTAAAATAAATTAGAAATATCATACCTATATTTATAAATTTGATACCAAATCAAAGGGGCGATTTTTCTGAATCCAGAGGTGCAAACAGTTTTTCGATGCGACAATTAGATTTTTTAAAAATAACTAAAGTATGAAATTTAAGTGGCAACGGAAAAACGTAAAAAGGAAAAAATAAATAAGAAGTATCAGACCTATCGTTACAAATTCAGTACCAAATGAAAGGGGTGATTTGTCTGAATCCTGGGGTGTAAACAGTTTTTCGATACGACAATTAGATTTTTTTAAATTAACTAAAGTATGAAACTTAGATGGCAACACTTCATTTCAATCTTTTCATAACTTGTAGTCCGAATCACGCGAATAAAAAAGTCTTTAACTTAAAAATTTATTTTTATATTTTATTTTTCCATTCAAAGCGTTTTAGTCAAAAATATTTATGGCGCATGCGCAGGCGTTTTTTACCCACAAATTAAACACTATTCATAATTTTGAAAATTTCTATAGATATAATTTTAAGTTGGGTGAAGACCTAAGTTTCTGCCAAGCGCCTTTGAATTCCATCCAGCCGTTCTCGAGTGATGCCCGGACAAACGTGTTTTAGTCTTTTACCCCCAGGGGGGAACGGGGGGGAATTTCTGAAAAGTTGATAGATATAATTTTAAGTTGGGTGAAGACCTAAATTACTGCCAAGCGCCGTTGAATTCCGTCCAGCCGTTCTCGAGTGATGCCCGGACAAACGTGTTTTAGTCTTTTACCCCCCAGGGGGGAACGGGGGGGAATTTCTGAAAAGTTGATAGATATAATTTTAAGTTGGGTGAAGACCTAAATTCCTGTCAAGCGTCGTTGAATTCCGTCCAGCCGTTCTCAAGTGATGCCCGGACAAAAATAGCGACATACGGACACGATGACATACACACAGACACACACACACACACACACACACACAGGCAAAATTTTCTGAAGTCATTTTCGGCTTTCATGGGGTGTGAAACGTGAAGATATCGCAAAATTTTTCAATTCCGACAAATTTACAGACAAAAGTCTGATTTTATTAATATATATATATATATATATATATAATGTACGTGTTTGTTTATTTACTTTTAATCTATTCTGTTTGAATTACGGTGATTATAAAACTGGTAGCAGATGGTAGCAGACTTAACTGTATTTTACTCAAATATTTGAGATTAATAATTTGAAATGTGTGTAAATGGCAAATATATTCTGTATTTGTTATTATCAATTACAATCAATAATTACAAACAATAACATTATGAGTACAGGAAACATGTTTTCGAACGTGTAATTTTTTTATTTTATTTTTTATTTTTTTATTCAGTTAGAAAAACCAACTTTTTTTTTTTTTTTTTTCACCTATGTGTTTTCGAATGAATTAATTTTTTAAACACTAATTTATAATTAATTTTTTAATAAATTGTTATTAGTCTTACTGAAATTAAGTACAAAATGTTTAATGACAGATAATTATTTATGTCTGTGCACGATATTATAATTTTCTTGAAGGAGAAAAGTAAATATATTCCATTTAAAAACTGTTCAAAATCAAAATTCTGTTTAAAATAAATAGTATACTCACTGTATAAAAAGTAAAATATTTTTCTTCGGGCAGATTATATTACCACTTAAAACTGTCGCATGAAAACGCTTCTATAAAATATGAACCAGAAAAATAATGAGTTTTTCAATAAAATTTTATAAATTGCAGCTAAGATTGCGTGTAAAATATTTCATAAATAGATAGTGAATGTCACGAATTTATTTTAATGAAGCGTTCGCTTTTGTTGCAAGAAAAATATTTTTTAACAAAGATTAAGTAAGCATATTTACCATAAGAGTATCTTGTTTTAACATAAAAGATTTTTTTCTTTATTCCACTTACATTTGAATGGTAGAAAAAAGCATATTTTAATGACTTTTTTTTTTTAGAATAGTTATTTACATTTGAAATAAATTTTCTCTTAAATTGCCAGAAGACCTAGAATCTTTTAGAATGCAATAACCAAAGAATCTTAATTAAAACGAATGAGTAATAGAAAAAAATAATGCCTCATTCGAAAGTGCACCATAGATGAAACAGTTATTAATTCAACTGAAATCAGCTGTATTCTGAAGCTAGGCATTTTAGTTGGTTGGGTATTAAATCCGATTGACTGCACTAGATTCCTCGGCCTATAGTTGGAATGCCTTCCGTGGGGATTTTTCTAAGGATTTTCAGCCTATATTTACGCGATATTCGGAGAAAACCACGGAAAACCCCGAATGGTTTTGTCGACGCGCGCGACCTGTCATCGAACCCGGCACCCCTATCTACCAGTTTTGAGCGCAGAACCTCTCGACCGCTGGTAGGCTCTAGGTATTTTGGTATTATGCCGGATGCACAAACCGCCTGTAATACTTTTTAGGTAATTAGTACATCCATTCGTAAACCGAAGCTAAAAGGCCTCGAGGGAGGGATAACATATCTTCATGCATCTCTGAAATTCCCTTTATCTGTGCTTGATGCACATGGTAAAGCTCTTCCTCATATTTGAGAAGCGAATTGATACTCGGTGCTTGAGTAGGAATTGATTGTCATGTATTATGCTAGTTATTTCATTCAATTTTCCAATTTATTATAAACCCTCATATTTCTTCTCCTTCTATAAATTATTCTTTTTTATTCTTTTAATTATCTTTTACTATTTTTTGCACATGAAACGAAGATGGGGGTACCCTCAAGAATGTTCCTCATGCAACTCAGGAAATTCCTTTCTCAGTGCTTGATGCGCATAATGAAACTCTTCCTGATATTTGAGAAGCGAAATGATACTCGGTGGTTGAGTAAGCATTGACTGACAAGTATTATGCTCTTTATTTCATTCAGTTTTTCAAAATTTATAATATGCTCTCCTATTTAATTCTCCTTCTACGGACTATTTATTTTTATTTTTTTACTTATTCTTTTGTTATTTTCTGCACATCAAAATAAGACGTGGCAGTGTCTGGTCCTCACAAAAATATTTCCCTTTGTAAAGTACTCGACGATATCGTAATTAGTTGATCATGGTATCAAAGTGTAACCCACAATGTTACACATAATGAGGGGAACCATCCCTCTTAATGGCGGTTCTAAATTAATGCTGTTGCTAGTCCAGACTTGATTCTAGTTTTACTTGCATAAAAAATTATAATTTTTTTTTTAAATAATTTTTCCTGTAAATAAAAGTTTTGATTTTCAAATTATTAAGAAATTTATGAACATTTAGTCAAAAAATGTCAATGTTTTTCCTCTATAAATGCAAGCCCACTGTACCGTACTAAACTTTAATTTGCTAATTTATTCAACAAAATAAACATTGCAAGACTTATGATAGTGAAGCCTGATCACTGTTAATATTTCTGTCATGGATATTTGCTTATTAGTGGAAGAGTCGCTATTCAATGTTCTGGTGAATATTTTTTTTCATTTGGGTAGTATCAAATCTCATAAATTTACTTAATTCGGGTAGACAGGGGACACTCAGTAGTTTCCAAGATAAAAAGACCTATTCGTGTTTGTCACGAATTACCTAAAACTTAACTGCTGTCACTGACCGAACTTGCTCTGTAACACATGGGCCTACCTTCGAAAATTTCCTTATAGTGACTTCAAGAATTTTCACTTTTAAACAGACGAGCTTAAAGTATCTAAAACCATTTAACTTTTTCTCTTTTTTTATACAAATTATATTACATTTTTGATCAATTTAGAAATTACGTTCCAATAATCTTTTGTTACAAAGAGTAGCCTACAGCAATGCATAATACTACGATGTATAGGATATTGCAGCATTTTTACAAAAGGAAATCACAAAGGACATTATTTCTTAGCATTGTTTTTTGATTATTGTTTTCCACATAATTTCATCCACGAAGAATATAACTGTTTTATCAACGATTGTTTTTTATTTATTTTCTTCGACCAGTTGTAGTTAACTTGCAAGATTGCTGCAATTTTCAATTTGGCTACATACCTAATAGAAACATATATATATATATATATATATATATGTATATTTTTTTCCGAATGTAAATGTTTAAATAATATCACTGTATAATGATCATTTATATAACTGTCGATAAGATACGAAATATTAAGAGCCATATATTGTTTAAATGTATACTAGCACGAATCTGAAGTCGAGGCAGTATGAAATGAAAGGCGTTTGCTGTATATTCAATATGAAACCTCTGTAAGATAATGCGTTTATTTAATTTCACTGCTAGTCGAAGTGATCGAATTTAATTTAAATATACCAGTAATTTAAGTTCTGATACTCTTTTCTCCAACCTTAAAAATAATGAACTATTATTTGAATTTTAGAGATTAAATATTATCTTTACTTCATAAATTTACTTATATCAAGATAATATATAAGCAGGATGTCTTTGGTGTTGAGTTATTTTCACAGATTTAATCGCTTAATTGATACTTTTTTTTATTAGGAACAATAAATCCTTGTTTGCGATATTTGAACTTATGAAATATCAAAATAAATTTTTAGATATTTTGAATTACAAAATAATGTTTGTAAGGTAATTTATTAATCTTCGCAGTTTTTAATATGTTTACAAATAAAATATGTTATGTCAGTATAAATTAGCTTTTGGAAATTGCAGTTTAGTTTTGTTTTTCTAGTCGTTATTATTAGATTAGAATTAGGTTCATTGAGATTCTGATATTCAATATTGTGTTTTTTGTGTGTTCTCTCTCTGTCATTCAAATTATATATATATATATATATATATATATATATATATATGCCAAGCATTCAAGTTGGAAAAACAAAATTGCTTTATTCATATACCTATTGGAAATTTTCTGCGTTTCATTTCTGAGAAAATAATAGTTATCTGTAAACATCATTCATATAATCATCTATAAGATAAGAAATCTGTAAAAGAGATATATGTATGTATATGCCTGCATGAATTAGATAGCTTAAATAATTCCTTTTATTAATTTCACTTTTTCACCTTGCATACACAATTCTGCTTGTACATTTAACCATGCTAAATAATATTTATCTTATTTTAAATACACAAAGTTCTAGAGATCTGCAAAGAAAAGCTAATAATCACTTTAGTTAATGGAATATATACGTAATGCAAATAATTAGCTATTTCCCTAGATTATAACTTGTTTGTCTATAACAAACTAGCATCGTATTTTCTTGATAACACAGAAAAACTAATATATACATATTACAGGAGTATGAAAGACAATGCAAAATAGTAAACAAATATTTACACGGAATACAGCGAAAATTAAACAATAATTTTGTATGACTTTCTCAGGAAATAAAACGACAGCCTGAGCAATTTGAACTACAGCCTGTACAATGAAAACAAATAAATAAATGATTATTTGAATCTTAGAACATGCTAGAAATTGTAAAGAAACAAGGGGCAAATACGATAAGTTAAAAGGAACATTAATCTCAAGATATTGAACAAATAATAAATAATATGCATATCATGAATAACAACGAAATATTTAGTTCCAAAATAAAATTAATGTTTATTCATTCGTATCTAAATTTAGTTACAGCTTTTAATAGAAGTAAGAACATCTTAGGTACAACAGTTTTGTATATTGGATATAATTAAAAAATAATAAATTACTGTTCAATTAGAAATAAACTAAAGGAATAGAAATTGCATTTAATTGAATTATTTTGATCAAGTTCAGTGTTCATATATTAAAAGTAATTCTTTATACTGATGTTCTACTTTAGTAAAATTTTAGGAATTATATATAAACGAAAAGTATTAAAAATAAAGTATTAAAATAAATTCTAAAGTAATATTTAGGATTGAAACAAATTATAGCATAATTTATGAAAGCGAATGAGCCGTTATTAAATTGTGTAACAAATAATAACTTAAATGGTTATTAGATTCTCATTTTAATTCATTGATTAAGAAGAATACAGTCTAATAAATTGACGCATGTTTATGCTGACATTTTTGTGAAAGATAATTTATTAGATAAAAAATGTATTAGAAAATCACCATTCAAAGACATAAATAAAGCAATTTATATTTCTTTCGCTAAATTTAGAGATTAAATATTATGTTACGATACATGAAATGTTTTATATTATAATTAAGTACTGCAATTAATTTTCTATAGCCTTATTTTTTTTTTTTTTTAAGTCTCCATTCCTCAAAGATTAACTTAATTAACTTAAGTAGTAAGTAAGAAATAGTACGAGACTCAAAATTAAACACAAACAAAGTTTTATTAGAGCTTAAATGCAGGGAGGACACTTAGGCCAAATTCAAATATAAAATCTTAAATACTTTAGAAAGATAACTTCTGTAATATTTTCAGATTTAAATAGCAACCTGCTAACTATCTATGATACACACACCGGTATTTTTTTTTATATTTTAACATTCTTGTCAATTTTGCTTTATTTTTACATTTGTTATTCAGTGTTTTATTTATTTATTTATCGCATTTAAAAAAGCAGAGAAACTATTGTAAAGGTGAATTATTATAAAATTGAAATAATGAATTATATCCTAAATTTGAAAATTTAGTAAGTAATAATTATATTTTTTAAACTATGTATTTATTAAAGGTAGAATTTTCTATTTATATTATTTCTAATTTTGTATATATAGACTTTTTAATTATAATTGTTTTAAATATAAAATAAAATTTAAAAAAAAAAGAGAAAGAAAATATATGTGTTGCAAAACTGCTAGATTGTAGCCGGGCTGGAATGTTCATTTTTTGTAGAAATAAATTCAGTTTCAGCAGTTAGTGAAAATTTAAAAGTTTTTTCTCAAGACTGGCTAATGTGCACTACTGCTTTAATACATTGTTACTTTCAAAGTTGTAACAAATAGAATAACATTTTTCTAAAAAGAAACTTTTTCGATCATTTAGCGATTCATGTTTGAAAGAACTGGCTTTTTATCATTATCTTTTTTTTAATCTATTGACTCTTGATTATACCATGTGACTTTTAGTGACTGAAGCTGTGATTTGGTAGCATTTTTTCTGTCAACCCTTTTTGTAAGAAGGGATGAAAATGTAACCGAAAGATTAGTATGAATAGTTGTCAGTATGAATTACTTCTTTTTTATTACATCTGTGTTAGTGTAGTATCTGTTCAGTGTAATATGATTTTTACGTATTCGTCTTATGTTTTACAATAAAAAGAAAAAAAAAAAAGAGAAAAAAATGAACAGTTAATTAAGGAGCGAAAACATATTAGATTTTTTGTAGGCTGTTCTTGCTGAGTACTTGCATCCTGAAACCGATCCCTTTGGATTTGAAGAGGACGGATAAGCCTAATTTCATTTATTTCATTGATTAGTTTAAGAATTATTTTTACGATGAAGAAATTTTTAATGTTGCTCTGCTGACAATTTTCGGATAGTTAATTCTTATCGGATTTAGACAACAAAATTAATTGATAATTCTGCGAATGCGCGTCTCAAACTGAATTTTCCATGTCGTAGCCTCTCATTGTCAGACACATTTTAACATACAGTCGGTAACAGAAGTGTCCGAACACTAGCAAAAATTCCTATGTAAAAAAAAGTACACTTCATACGGTTCTGTTAAATAAATCCTTATCGAATCATGTTCTTAGACTGACTAAGAAAAGGATTCGACAAGGATTTATTTAACAAAACCGTATGAAGTGTATTTTTTTTACATAGGAATTTTTGCTAGTGTTCGGACACTTTTGTTACCGACTGTACCTTTCATATAATAAACAATTTTAAAAGTAAAGGTGCAAAACATATTTAATTCTCAGTAGACATCGACGATTAAGGCACTATCATAATAAATTTCCATTTTCAAAATACGCAGTTGATTATGTTTCAGCGTAGATTATATAGAATATTTAATAAATTGGCGAATGCTTAAAATTATCCTACTGCTCTTAGTACAGGACAGTAAGATTAAGTGAATAGGTTGCATAATTTATTTAGAATTTTATGCGTAATTAATGAAGCTTATATTTTCATAAGTATAAATTATGAAATTACGTTATAAGAGAAATGGTTGCCGGTTTTAAATAGCGATAACTTACGGAAAATTATTAATGTCATATACAGATAATTTTATTAAAATGTGTTTGAAATATACATAAACCTGTATCGAACTACTTTAGAACATTTTTCTTTCTTTTTTTTTTTTTTTCCTTTCTTTTTTTTTTTTTTTTTTCTTTTTTTTTTTTTTTTTTATGTAAGGAGGTATTTTGTTTTACTTGGATTAATTTTATACTCTAAAACTGTATCTGTATTTCATAACAGTTAGAGGATAAATTAAATATTGGGAATATTCATTATAATTCCATTTATTTACCTACAGATACTATGTAATTTTTATTTGTGCTTAATATATATAGATATAGGTATAGATATAATATTAAGATGGGGAGTCACACAGGGAAATAAATAAAATGCAGTCATTGGCTTAAATGTGTTTTTTAATGAATTCAGGGCTCACATCCATAAAGCGAAGGTGAGACCTCCTCTTAAAACTAACATTTTGGTAACCCAATTTCAGATGAACAACTAACTTAAAAACTCTCTTTTTCCTTGCAAGCTGGAGCGACCACGTGATCGAAATCGTTCCGATTGGCTTAGAGGAAGTCATACGTCCACGGGAGACGGGAATAGAGGGTTCTGGATTAAAATTACGTTAAAATTGTGCAATATAAAAAATAACACTTCATTTCATCAGAAAATAAAATAAGTGAAAAAATTAAGAACATGTTAATTAATTTGGAATTACTGAAATATTTAGAAAAGAAATTAATGAAGAATTAATTTTAGCTCTATTATTGCATTAGTGGGAGGTAAAATAATTTAAATTTGAGAAAGGAAGCTTTAATTTTAAGGCCGATTTTAATTACATTTCACATGTGTATATATATGTATATATATATATATATATATATATATATTGTCGATTTTTAACATATTTGCAAAAAAATATATCAAGGACACCTTAAATTTTTTGATCGAAGAAATTTCTAAAAATACAACTGTCATCTCCCTATATAGTTTTAGTTCCCCATCATATTTTAGGTGCAGGTAGCTTAAGTAATCGTAAAATTTTCAAACTCAGTTTTCTTTTTTTTTTTTTTTTTTTTTTTTTTTAATGACTTTAAAAAATTGTTTATAACATCGGTTTACCTGTTTTTCTACGCTCTGATCTCGTAAATACTTTGAAATTTCGCGAAACGATATATACAGTTAAAATTTTCTAGGAGTTAGTAGTATAGTTAGTAGGATGTTCCTTATTGATAAAAATGGGGGTAAATGAAACTACAAGTTTTTAAACAAGGACAACCGAAAGAATAAAAAAAAAAAAAAAAAAAAAAAAAATAGTAATCTATGAGATATATTTCTACAAATCAAATTTTTTATACATTTATTTTCCATAAATCAAAATTAAATTGACATTTATTATCTATAAGAACAAAAATTATCTTCTTTAGAATATTGTATTGTTTTGCTTATGATTAACAAAGCCACACAAAATATATAGATGTATTAAGGGTAATAATTCGAAATCGCTGGAATCGCATTTTACTCACTTAAAACAGAAAAAGAACATCTGGTTAATTTGAGCCTTTTTTCACATATTCATCGTAATGAAAGGAGAGTTCTCCCTCTAAGACCAATTCCATCATACCATTGAGTTGCTATGGCCTACTCATATTTAAGTTCATTGAAGCAATTTATTTTTGAGTGAAGTCGGAAAAGATTTATGCAGAATGAAAAGGCATATTCATTCCACCAAAATTGAACTCGTGTCTTCTCACGTGACAAGAGAACGCTTTACCGCTAGGGTACGATATTATGCTCAAGTGATTATATAGACGTTCTTAATCAATATTTATCAATAAAAAAAAATTGTGGAAAAACAAATAAACATTCTTGAACTATCAGTATTGAGTTAAAATAATAATGATAATAATAATAATAATAATAATAATAATAACTTGAAAACACAATCTCTATGACAGACAGAGTTTTTAGTATCTTGCAAATTAGTTTTATATGAGTTAACAAAAAAAAAAAAAAAAAAAAAAAAGTCCTTTCACACAAAGATGCAAAATTTCTTGAATAACTATGAATTGAAAAGACATTATATAAGTTGTTCATATATTTCCTTAAAGAACTATTTCCAACAGTTTTTCACTGCTTATTTTAAGTTTACCATGACTAACGCTCTTGATTTGAGAACTCTGATATTTCATCAGTTGCATCTGAAACATTTATTATATTTATTAAAATAATTTTTAACTTTGATATTTTACTTTTCAATTAATGAATACATATATATATATATATGAACAATGAATAAAATAATGAATTATATACATAAGAAAATATTTTTCACGTGTGTTTCAAAAGGATCAAAATTCGTCCAGAACCGAGTTTTAATAGAAGAGCCATTTTGAATGAAATTGAAAATGACTGATTGTACTCAATTTTTTTCGGAAATTTCTTTTAAAATTTTCACAAAAAAATATTGTGTTTCCTTTCGAGTAAGCAAATCCGGTCACATATTTTAGGAGAGAAATTTATTTTGTGGTTTTAATACTTCATACAAACATTTAAACGTCATTATTAGTCGAATTAGACTATTTTACTCTTTGTATTTCTGTCTGTTTATCTCTCCCTCTGCTTATCTTGTGAGGTTTGCGTTGACATAGACCCCATCTTAACTTAGTTAACTTAAGTATTAGGTATAAGAAGCACAAAGACTCAGATATATAACATAAAGCTAAGAGTTTATTCAACTAGAATAATGGGAGGATTGGTCTGAATTATGTAGCTCAGTCAGCAGACTTAAATATTTTAGCAAATTAATATAATAACTAATTTATGTAATTTGAAATATCTCACCCAGAAAATAGTAGAAGTCGTAGAGACGGGTGCACACCTTTACTTAGATACCGTGACTTTCAACTAGATCAGCGAATTCCCGGCTGAATTAATTTTCCATTCACGAATACTCGCACTAAAACACAGCGACACTCATTACACTGCTTAATTTAAGTGCAATTCAATATCCTCTATCGAAATATAACTTTCTCCAGGCTCTAAGCCTTAAACTTTGTTGTAGACAGACGTTGGACAAGACTCCACTACACCACACCTTTACGAAAAACATCTGCATCTTATACCACTTTCCACCAACTTCCCTTCTCTTTATTTCAATCAAACTTTTAGAATCGCTTCCTATTCGTCGACACCTCACAACTTAATTCCTTCGCTGCAGCACCATATCGACACAAAACTCATCCGACCTAAAATTTCGCCGAGTCTCTTGCGCCGAAGCGATTTAACTATCCCAACTGAATACTTTGCTGGACACAGCTTAATTTTAAACAAACTGTGGTGACCATCACGACCTCAAAATCTATCGTTCTGTAAATGTATTAAAAGTGTCTTAAAATGATATATGTTACTTAAGTTCATTATGACGATTTCTCTTTTCAAATTGGTATAAATAGGTCATCTTGTTTGTACACAGAAATACACAAACAAATGCCAATACAATTCGTTTTATAGGAAACACTTTTAGCCATATTTAACTAATCTTGTTCTGTCGAAATCAATATTTATAGTTCAAATATATAAGAAACGTTTTCTATAAAGTATGGTATGTTTAGCTGTAATATTTACAATCGTAAATTATTAGAATTACATTTCAGTTTGTTATAAGCTTTTTTATTATTTACCAAGAATATTTAAAGATGATTTTGAAATTAATTTGTCTTTATGTCCTTCTATGTGTCCATCGACTGTCTATTGTGTAACAGTATATGCAAAATGCATTTAAGATTAATCGATACAACGTGTAGGTAGAGTTGGATAGCGATAATAATTAATGCGAACTTTACGAATTTTCATTCTTATCAACATTGCACTTAATAATTCTTTTTCGTATTCACTTTAACTTTTATTGAAACTATAACCATAATCTGAATAAAACTTTATACCTTATATGCAACTACATACCTCCATACTTTTATATGCATCATTCATTTAGTGTAATAAGGACTTTTCTTAAACACATGAAATTAAATTTGCCATTAAAAAAAAAAAAAAAAAATCTGGTGTGAAACAACCACACGACTTCCATTACCCACTATTACACGTATCATATGCACTTTTTGGAGGTAATGTTATCAGAAGACATAGAATTGACGTAATGAAATAGACACCTAAAAATTTCTGGTAAGAGAAAGTTAATACACATGTAAAAACATAAACAAAGTTTACACAGCGAGGTTTTTTTTTTTTTTTTTTTTTTTTTAAGAAACAGAAATGAAAAGTAAATTATAGAGTTTTTTATTTTTTTTTATTTAAACACCAATTTCCGAGATCTAAAACTGATCTGTCAGATCAGGATGACTATTAATTTTCCTGCGATAACCAAGTAAAGCATGAGAAATGCTATCTAAAATGGGTTTGTGTAACAATTTTCAAGAAAATCGTTAGAACCGTTTTTCAGATACCGACTTCTACCAAAGCTTGGCATAAGTAATTATTTACCACAAAACAACAATTACATGCAAAAGGATAATTAAAAGAGGATTATTGTGGCAAGTTTAAAAGATTAAATCGTACAGCCATTTTGAAAAAAAAAAAGCCCTTGCAGGACCTGAAATTCAGCTATTTATACAGGACGCCTATCAATTTTCCTGAATTAATCAACTATATCATTCAAAATGATATCTAACAGGGTATTTATATAGAAGTTTTGAAGAAAATTATTTGAGCGATTTTTGAGATATGGACGTACGGTCCCACTTCCGGTTATCCAATTTTCTCCAACATTTGGAAAATTCATCTGTGTACCAGACCTGTTTCAATCCTAAAATTTCGTAGTTCAATGTTTATTATTTTCTGAGATATAATAGCCAGAACTTACCCCCTCCCCCCCCCTCCCCCCTCACACACACAAACACGGACCAATTGCAAAAAAACACATTTTTGGACTCAGGAGACCTTAAAACATATAAATTAGGTGAAATTTCGATATCGATTTTTGGACCGAATACAATACTTCCATTACCTACGGTAGTTGGGTAATGGTAGTAAAAAACGACGCACCAAGAAGAAGTAATGTAAATTGGACACAAATTGACATGCATACAGGTTTCGATGCAAAATGTAAAATTTTAAAGTTTTGCTGCTATCGAATGAGTATGTGACGCTGCTGTGCATCTTAACTGTTCAACTGGCAGAATATTAAAGAGGGGAAATTTTGACTCTGGGTGATAATTTTTTTGAGAAATGTACTCCGCCTACTCAGATAGACAGTAACTATTTCTCGCATACAAGGGCGCAAACAATATACGCAGATGCCAGCATTTAAGAGAGGTGTGTAGTTGGGTTTAAAGAAGTCGGTTAGTCTAATCTACGAATTGTTTGACAATTGGATAGGAGCGATGCCACTATTAGATGGTATTAGCAGGAATGAGTGAACTATGGACGAAAACAATGTCAGGGATGAAGCGATCTACGTAGAGAAATGGCAGAACGTGCGAACCGATCAATAATTAAAGCGGTTTTCAAAGCCCCAAATTCATCATTATCATCGATCCTACGTGCAATTGGTATTTCAATAATTTCATAGACCATGAATAGGGGCATCAGAGCAATGGACGGAGCTCACAGAGCCCATGTGAGGAGTATTGTTAAATTTTGTATACCGACAAGTACGTTTGTAGTGATATCGGGATCGTTCGAACTGGAATGTCACTGAATGGAGCTGAACTGTCTTCATTGATTATTCCTACTCCGATTTCAACCCCTGTGACAAGCAAAGATCAGGCTGAAGACGCTCCAAAATAAAGAGACTCCAACCTGACTGTCACTAGCCATACGGCCCAAAAACCAGAAATGATATGTCTGGAGTGCCATTTCATTTCATAGGAGGACCCCTTTGGTTGTCATCCGTGGCATCTTTACAGCACAGCGGTACGTCGACGGCATTCTATGTCCAGTTGTGTTTTCCTTGATATCACGCAATCCTGATCGCAGTATGATAATGCCCGTCCTCGCACAGAGATATTTTTATTTCTTATTTTCTTGCTTCTCTAACATTATTTTGGCCAGCAAAGTCGCTGAATTCCTCTCCCACGTTTGGAGTATCACGAAACGGAACCTACAACAGCTCAGGATTTTGTCAATATATAACGCACCAGTTGGACAGTATTTGGCACGATATCTTACAGGAGTACATATGACAACTCTTTCAAATACCAAGCCACATAACTGCTTAGATAAGAGCCAGAAGTGGACCAACGTGTTGTTAACTTGTTTACTTTGTGAGTCTTTTTCTTTTTATTAAATCATCCAATTTTTCCGAAACTATAATCATTTGATTTTCTCCACATTTACATCACATCTACCAATTTTCGTCCCATTCAAATAACCCCTTCTTGGTACGTCGTTATTATTTATTTATTTATTTTATTTATTTAATTTAATTTATTTTTGTTTTGCTTTAGTATGTATAATTATGCTACGGAATATGAAAAATTCTACTATTTTGCCGGTGGACCCCTTGAATTATTGATAAGTGATGAAAAGCAATATTATGGATTAATAGTAACTATAACTATAATAATAATACAACAATCTATACTTGCATACTAAACACCCAGATAGATTAATAATCCAAACAACCATTTTTAATGTTATTATACACTGAGAAAAAGTATACCGCTTTCATCTAGAACGAAGAGGTGGTTCTTTCCTAAATCCCTAAACTAGAAATATAGATTTCCGAGCTATGAGTATAAGGTATTCCAATATACTGTGAAAAAATTCTATAACTGACATCTAGAATTTAAATTGTGGCTCTCGAAAAAATAGTTCCATATCATCCTTATAAATTTCTTATAAAAATTTTTCTAGTCTCCTTCGAAAGCGAATTCTAGAGACGTCTATTAGAATTCTTGAGCGTTTGTCTATACTATCAAGGACAAAACTGTTTGAAAATATCTCCAAATAAATGCGAATACAAGAGGCGGGTTTCAGCAGCTATAATTTTGGTTTATGACTAAATTCTAGAAAATCAAGCGAGAATTTCTCGTAATACAAAAGATTCAGAATATTCAGAATATTGTTTAACTATCTGGAAATCTGTATTTCTAGTTTAAAGATTTAAAAAATGACCATTCATTTATTCTAGATGAAGGCGGTATATATTTTTTCTCTGTCTATGTAACATTATTTGTTTAAAAAAAATGAACTAAAACTAAAAATTACTTATTCAATGTGATATCAAATATTTATTAGCTACAGGTATGAGAATATTTGGCGGTTTTAAATTGCAGGGAAAATATTCTATTGTGTCACTTACACAATGCTTTCTTACCTTCCGTTTGATTTCTTATCATCGATTAAGAGGTACGACAAGAAGTACTCTATAGAAATATACTTTAAATACATTGAAAATAGTTTTAGAAACAGTTTATCTACTATATATTTGGTGGGAGGTGGCTCCCGCCACCCTGAAAACCCGTTTGAATATACTGCTAACATTCACCAACAAATGAAGTATGTTATTAAATTTAAAATTTTATTCCAAAGTATTTGGAAAATATTTACACACTCCTTGAAACTTACCACTGTTAAAAACTTACCAAACGTGATGAAACAATTCATATGCAAACATCATTTGATCAAAATATTAAATTTGAATTTTTTGCAACTATTTTCCTTCCTGCTAATGAATGACACAATCATATATCAACCGCATATACTTTGAATTTTATATTGAATGAATTGTAAAAGCGCAATTATAAAAAAAAATCGGGGTTTTAAGTTTAACTTCAACATTGCTTAATTTAGTGGGTTGTTCGATAAATAATGTCGTTTTTTAAAATCTTCTCTTCCAAAAACAAAGGCTTCTTCGAACGTGGAATTTTTCAACTTACCGAAAGATGGCAAAAGGTCATCAAACAAATTGGTCAATATATCATTGTTTAATGTTTGTTGTTAATATAAATAGATTTACTTTGAAAAACATGAAAGAAAAAACGACATTATTTATCGAACAACCCAATACTATAGAGCTATGAGAATGTAATTTTCGTAATCATATGATTTTCTGTATCTTGCAAATAGACAAACAAAAATCTAACAGACATTATCTTATAAAGAAATAGGTTATATGAAATCTGTTATAATTTAAGCAATAACATTACTATTTATTTAAATACACAGTCTTTCATGTACAGAAATATGACTTTGTTTACGTAATAAAATATGTGTTTAGATGTATATCAATTACACTTGCTAATTTTGTCATGTTACCCGGCGTCATCCAGTAATATGACCTAAAATAATTGCCATGTTGTTGTGTAAAATAATCCATTATGTGATGTGGTATGTGGATTGTTTTGAATCCATTATTTGTATGAGATGTGGCAGAAATAGGCAGTTTTTAATCTATGCCAGACTTTATTGGGAACCTATTATTAGATCTATTACTTTTGAATCATAATTTTCAAATATTCCATTTTCTTGTTTTCTTTCTTTCTTTCTTTCTACTTTTCTTTTTTTTTATATATATGTAAAATAAATTATGCATGATATTTGATAGTAAAACTTATTTTTTTTCAATATGTATTGTCATAATTACTTTTATATCTTTTATTTTTTGGATAAAAAACAATTTACAAATACTTTTAAATAAAGGTTCATTTTACCCTTTAGTGAGAGTAAAATGATCCTTTGTACCGTTTTTCAAAAATATGTTTTTTTTTTTCGTTACTCAGTTTAAGTTTAAAATATTATTAAAATGCGTTTATAATGCAAAATACAGTGTAAAACACACTAGCAAAGGGCCAATAAGAAGTACTGCATATGGATATTAATTAAAAGTTGTAAGTATTAATATTAATTAATATGAATAGTCACATAATAGGCGACATCTTTCATAATAGGCACAGCATACACTTCAAGGCCCTGAGTCCAATCCCTTCCCGAGCTTCGATGACTTTTTCTAATCAGCTTCGATCTTTCATTCCTTCCTATGTTAGACTCTTTTTTTCTTACACACTTAACATTGTGAGTTTTTTCCCTTCTTATCGCGTGCTTTTTTCTATAGATTTTAGCCTTTTTCCCACGATTTTAAAATTGTAATGCGCGATGGCCTTTAACTTTTGACGTACAGAAATTTTGAAGCTTGTAATACCCATAGACATAGTAATTTGTATAGATCTATCATCCCTATGTTATCGACAAAAAATTGTGATGCCGAAAAAATATTTTGGCATCAGCCATGACAGTTAAATTTGCATTACCTAACAGTACAAACATTACATTACAGTACAAACAAAGTACATTATATTCCACTACAAACTAATTAACGTTTTATTTAGCATACATTTATATATTAAAGAGGCAGCCACTCACTCACCTCCCCTTGTTAATATAGAACATGGGAGGTGATATTAATTATTTTATTTATATTAAAAAATAAATAAAATAAGACTTATTAAATTCAAAACTTTGTACCAAATTTTCACACAGATCACTACTTGAAACGTGTCAAACTTGGTCAAACGTTTAAAGTGGCATATTTGATTTTCAAAATAAAGAAATTTGAATTTTCGTTATGCTTATAAAATGCATACAGAAATATAAACTAGTAAAAGCTGGATTTTTGTATTCAAGAGACCTCGAACCTGTAATTACAGTAGAAAGTCATCCAAAAATTCAATTTCGGAACTTCAACCCTAATTTATATTTTTAATTACGAGATGTAAAAAATCAAACTTATTAGTAAATTTCAAACTAATATTAATAATAAATTTCGAATTTCCGACATTGCATTCGAACATGATATATAGAATTTTACTTCTGTCAACATTAAAAATCAGTTCACTAATTTATGCACTTCAAGATTAATTAAGTATAAGTAAATGTGCGATAAAATTAACGCGTGAAGCGTTAAATTAACGAAAGAAGCCTTACGATAGAATTTAAAGTGTTATTAAGTGATGCAGACAGTTTATTAATTCTGCTACTTAATTTTAAACAGGTTAGTTTAAAGTTAATAAGTAGTTTATAATTTATTCATACGTAAAGTATTAAGCTATGCTATGTGTTATAAAAGTGTAAATTAATGTAAATTATTTATTTTTTAATATATATATGTATGTATAAATTTTAAATATATGTTGGTTACATAGAATAGATTTGAATTTAGAAATTATATATGGATGAAAATAAATTAAATCAAAGCATTCGCCTATCAAAAATCGTTAAAATTGTTTTGCAGATTATATGAATGAAAATATTAAATAAACGGATTATACAAATACATTTTATATAAAATTATAACTAGAAATATATTCGCGGAGAAACAGAAATTAAAATAATACAGAGGTTTATCTCGTTAAACAGTCACTACAAACCAATTTTTTCTTTATATTTTTATTTTTAAGTAATCATAAATTAAAGAATTTTTAGTAATTTGAACTACCAAAAGAGAATATTATAACCAATGCTGAATTCTGCAGTTTATCCATGCAGTTGTTTTATATTTTAAATTTATGGTTGGGGATATGTTTTTGCTTGCAAATAGTCCTGCTTCTGCTATCCAAGAATTTCCCATACATTTATTGTTTAAATTTACAGTTCTTGAAATATACGACTCCGTACTATACCAAGAGGGAAAAATAAAATATTTTAGTTCTTGTTTGCAGAGCAAAGTCTCCTTTAAGAAATCAAAGTATGAATATATATATATCAATAATATTTTCTGACTTTTCTTGGAAAATATGAAATTTAGAAGTGTACATATACGTATATATCTATATATATATAATGCATACAACTTCAAATACGTATTTGAAAAAATGATTTTCATAATTATATTTCCAATGGCTATAATAAATGCTTACATTCTAAAATGCATCTGAATATTTACTTTTTTTTTTTATGCTAGTAGTTTCATCCATACTTGAAGATTGGCAAAAGTTAGTATTTTAGAGATTTTGAAATCAAACAACATAAACTTCAAAAGCACGCAAATTGTTTCTAAATGAGATATTAACAGTTTATCAGTAAAAAAAAAAAAAAAAAAAAAATAGAACTTGTGCGTACTGTTAATAATGCTTTCACTCTGAACTCCTGATTACAATATTTAACTCGAAGAAAAATTGCGATTTTTTATTTCGCGGCAGAGGAATCGTTAATGTGTTATTGAAATGTATGTTAATTTGTACATAAAATTCTTATTTGTTAAAATAAACTTACACTGCAAAATTCTTATTCATTATTACGTAACCGCTTTCAGTGGATTTTGTATTATTTTACATATACAGTTATGTTGCTGTTAGTCACTTTTTCAGGTGCTTCTAATTTTATAGTGGTTATCTAATCATTTCAAAATATTCATGAATGATGTGATTTAACGCATGTTGTTATATTCCCTTAAAACTCTAGGATATTACCACAAAGTAAATGAAACATAAATAAATCATCCAAAGATACTTTTTTTTTTCAATTGTCCGTTTCGAACTTGTATTTCAATAAGCACCTAAACTGAACTTCAAGGGAAAGGCGATGATCTTCTCAGGCAGTATTGACAATGACTCAAAATACTGAGAGGAGAAAAGTCGCTGCTGAAGACAGCGGGATACAGAAGTACTTTTTTGCGATTTCAATGGATTTTTTCTTTTTTTTAGTGTTTATTTATAAAGTGAAAATAGTGATTCCTTTTTTCATTCATTTCAATACAGTGTTTAGCGACGCGGGCAAAGCCTGCTGTTCAATAATTAATTCATTGTTTCTAAATATTTAATAAATTGTGAATTATATCACTAAAATCCAAAATAATCACATATGTGTACATTTTTAGTGGTAATAGTGAAAAATGTTTGACGATTTTTCGAAAATATAGAGTTTTACTGCAATATTAATTATTAGAACTATTTTTTAATATTGCAATAGATAAGTAACTACATGATAATGATGGAAAATTTTGCATAATTTTAGTTAATTAAAAAAAAAAGAAAAAAAAAACTACATGTAATTAAATAAGTTATGTGAAAGAAAGTTAATAAGTTATTATACTTTCTTAGTTATTATACTTTCTTATAAAGAAGTTATAATGTTTTACATATAATTATAGAATTTTACTGCAATATGAATTATTAGAACTATTTTTTAATATTGCATTAGGTAAGTAACTACTTGATAATGATGAAACGTTTTGCATAATTTTAGTCAATTTTAAATACAAAATATATATACTATATATTTACATATAATTAAAGACGTTATATGTCTGTATGCGTGTGTATGTGTTTGTGTATCATATTGTAGGCATTTGTTTGTGTATCACTTTGTAGGCAAATGGTCGTAGGGCTATAAAATATACCAGACGCAATTCCGAGATTTGATTCCGATTTTGCCCTCTATGAATCGGGATTTTAAACGTTTAGATTACATGTTAGAATTATATCTAAGCACATCATTTGCACTTCTTACAACTAATTAAATGTTTTTCAAAACAACTTTTTTTTCATATTTTACATAAGAACGGTGTTTATAATTTCTGTTAAAACTAATTTTTTGTACAATAAATCATTTCTTTTTGCATCATATTGATTTTCTTTTTCGTTATCGATATTTCTATATTGTATACAGATTCCCTTTATTGGTTTCTTTGTGTAATTTTTAACACGGTTATATTACTGTAGTACTGTGTTTTTTCATAGTGCAGTTTTCAGCTTCATTAACATAAGTATGGAAAAATCTTATATTTATTTTTCTTTTCTTTTTTTTTCTTTTTTTTTTTTACTGCGTTGTGTGTTTTCCTAACAGCACTTCTTTTCCCCAGGACAACATCAGGATACCCTATGAATGAAAGTACATCCAGTGGACATTTATAGTATGTACTATGGAAAAGTGTGCTGTTAGGGATCTAACGTTTTTTCATACGCTGTTTTATAAAAACATACACTTTTCTTCTTATCACGAATGAATATTCTCAAAGTAAGGATCCAGATCGGAAGAATTTAGACAAAGAATATATGAAATTCGAAGCAATTTACATATAAAATACAATAAAATAGGCTATTAATTACATATTAGCTTTTAAATATGAAATAGCTGTCCTTGACAAAACTGTACTGTGATGGAAACTTTTCAATAGTTTTTCCTTAAACAGCATCGGAAAATCGGTGTTGCCAGATTGGGGACATTTTTTACTCAATATTCACCACTAAATATTAATCGTGACGGTTGCTTATAGTCACCTCGAAACTTAATCACCTATTTTGTATATCCAATATCACTTCTTAAATTTATTGGTGGCTATTGAATAAAAAAAGTCCCCAATCTTGCAACACTGCGAAAAATACATCAGAAAAACACATCTCTTTGAAAAAAAAATCAACGTTGCCTGTGTAGATTGAGGTTTTTGTATATTTGAATTTGAATATCAAGATATTTGAAGTAATACATTTTTCTTTTCATAGTGTAGTTTTCAGCTTCGATATTTTTTTTCCTTTATCAGAATTAGGATATTTAGTTATTTGAATATATTTTTATATGTATATATATATATGTTACCTATTATAATATATATTTATAACTCGTACTGTTTTTCACTTTTTTTTTTTTTTTTTTTTTTTTTTTATAGATTGTTTGGCCCAACTATATAACACATTTTTCATAATTTAGTATTTAGAATTACTACCCAATCATACTGAAGGTAACAAAGAATTGTAACTGACATTTAGAAAATAAGTTGTGGCTCTAGTTATTGTTTCCTGTCATTCCTATAAAATCTAGTCCACTTTTCTACTGTGTTGAAGAAACACTGCTTATAATTTTAGAGCATGTATTCTATAATATTGTGGTCAAAAGTACTTACAAATCTCTGAAAATAAATGTGAACACAAGAGGTTAGTTGTAGGGACTTAATTTTGGTATATGATTCAATTCTATAGAATCAAACGAGAATTTATCGTAATACAAAGGATTCAAAATATCCATATAGTTTTATCATATAGAAATGTAGATATTAGATATTCTTGATAATTTCGTCTATTCAGTTTATTTGTTTGCCTCATGCGCATACTTTGAAAATCTATATTTCAAGTTTAGGGATTCAGAAAATTACTACTTTCGTTGTAGGTGAAGATGGTATATATATATATATATATATATATATATATATATACAGAGCTGCCAACCTAATCCGGCAAATTGTTAGTACCGCCCCTTTTTCTACACCAGTCATATTTTAGAGTATTTTTCTACTTAATTTATCATAGATACATTTAAAGAGAATTGCTCTAAAAATTAAGTGGTGTAGAAAAAAGGGCGTTTTTCAATGGGCGTTAACAATTTGCCGGATTAGGTTGGCAGCTCTGTATATATATATATATATATATATATATATATTCGTGCATAACAACCGGAGTTCTAACTGGTCATACTACAATGAAGAGGATAAAATGCTTTAGAGATACAATGCTTAGAGAATTATAGAAAATCTTACTGATTAGAGAAAAAATAAAGAAAAACAGAAGTGAATTAATTTTGGCAATTGAATTTTTGTTTCATAATTTATTTATGAAAAATTTTAGGTATATGATTTAGATACGCAAGACATCTTTCATTTTGCTTTTTTTTATGTATTCTCGAAATTATAGACATTGGTTTTATTTTGTTTTTTAATGGCGAAATTCCGTTAGTCATTAACAGAAGTTCGCATTAGCAGATGACGTTTTTAATTATGAGATATGTATGGGTGATATTATTACAGGAAACGGTGATTTAGAAACCGCTTAGGAATTCTAGATGTATTTCAGTGTATGTTATATGGGGCTAGACTCAAATTGCATAAATAATAAGCTAATAATAATAATTATAATAAAAGGTAATATTCTTTTATATTATACGGTGTGTAAATTTGATTAAACTATAAACAAAGTTGTTAAAACAGTTGGTATAAAACGACATTTTAAGACGAACGATTTTTACTTTAATATAAATTCACAATGTTTTAAACCTCCAACAAAACACACTGTATTGTCCAAAATTCCTCGCTTTTACGAACCATTGGATTAGGAGCAATTATAAATGGTGTAAAATTAATACTTCAAATTTTTAGGAATTAAAACTTACGTGAAAGCAACAACATCTTGAAATTGAAGAGAGAATAGAAATGGGAAGCTTTTCGAAAACATTACCAGAAAAAAAAAAAAAAATAAAAAACTTGGTATTTCTCATTTTATATTAACGAATTTTACTGCTGTTATAGAGATTTATGGGTTTTTGAATGTCACTAAGGGTAAACACGGAGCTATTAATCTTAGTTGTATAAATTAAAACAAAGAAATCAAAGTTAATCTTTCACGTAGAAAATCAAGACTGGATCAAAGGAGTTACTATTCCTTGGCTGAAACTTTGTGGTACTACCTTGTTATCGTGATTATTTTGAAAGATAATCAATCACTTTTCTAAAGATGTATATAAGCAACATTTCCTTATGGTCCGACAGAAGCACAGTATTGCCCATCATTAAAAACATCTTCAAACATTTATAAGCACGAAGTACCTGTCCTATTGCAATAAAAAGTGTCAAGTTGCTTCCCCATATGCAGAACTGTCAACATTTTAAACTTTTAAATCAGAATTGACACTAATTTTTTTAAATGGGATATGTTATCTCTATTTTCGACGATTAATATTACCGAAAATGGCTACAAAAATTTTCCTGTTTGAAGTCTCTTTTGAAAAACGGGAGACTTGGCACCTATGCATATGATACAGATTCAAGACTTGGCCTTCCTGAAAATACATATTCTTGATTTATATCTGATAAAAATTCACACTTAACCTATAAAAAAAAAAAAAAAAAAAAAAACTGATTTGCGCTTAAAAAAAAATAATAATTTTAAAATTTTTGCCCCGAAACAATACTTTCTCGATCACTATATGGAAATGGAAACGTAATATATATATATATATATATATATATATATATATTACTTTTATTTATTTTTATCTCCATCTCCCTTGGGTAAAATAGGTAAAATTACATGTTTATATAAAACGATAAAATAGTGTAAAGTTTGCTAAAGCAAAAATAAAAAAGTACAAAAAACATTTTTCTTTAGGTCTATGCTGCTTAATAGTCGAGGGAGATAAAACTGGTAATAGTTTAAAATCAAGTTTTATCAAAATATTTTCTACAGCATATTTATGTATTCTGCAACAGAATATTCAACTTTTATAGAATTTAAAATGGAAAAAGAAATATACGTTTTAAAAAAGCATTGAAAACAGATAAGATAAAGTGAACCTTATAAATAATAAATAAATAAATAAAATGAAATCATGATTTTATATTTCTGTAAAAGACAATAATATTTAGCATTAGTATTAATTATAGAAACAATAAAGTACTGATATAAATAAAATACAGCAACGATTTTTTTCGAACGCACGATTTTTGATATATTTTTAAGTACTTGAAATTTATTTTAATATTTCTGAACTCTGAAAAACGTTTTATGCTTCAATTTGTTTTAACTGCATATTTCCCTGTTTGAAAATAAATTATTACTTTTATAAAATTCTTTTTTTTTCCCTAAAACAATCTAAGTACTTTAAATACGTTCAGAGGATAATAAGAAATAATTGTTTTAGTCTATGCACGATATAATAATTTACTTGAGCGAAAAAGTAAACATATTTCATTAAAAAACTATTCAGAAACAAAATTCTGTTAATTATAAATATTATATTATATGTATAAAAATTGAAAACTGTTCCCTGGGGCAATTTATATTCCAACTTAAATTATTTGCATAAAAACGTTTCTTTAAAATATAAACCAGAAAAAAATAATGAGTTTTTCAATAAATTTTTAATAAATGCAGCTAAGATTGCGTGTAAAATATTTCAGAAAGAGATAGTAAATGTCACGAATTCATTTTAATGAAGCATTCGCTTTTGTTGCAAAATATATGTTTTGTAATAAAGCTTAAATAAGAATATTTACTATTCTTAAAATATCTTTGTAATTAGAAAATGTTTTTTTTTTATTGTTTTTTTTATGTGAGTGATATAAAGAAACATATTTTAATGAACTATTTTAACGAACTCTTTTTAGTTTTTAATTTTTTTCTTTTAATTTAACGAAACACAAAAGAGCTTTATTTATATATAAATCTTTCAATTTTTGGAATATTTCATATTCAATCTATTGTACTTTATTGTAGTTTATATAATTAATTAGATAAATTTGAGGATGATTTTTGTACTATTGTTAAAATGTAAATTGAAAGTACTATTGTAAAAAAGTAGAAAATTAAAACTTATAAGGCACATTCAAGAATTGTGGTACACCGATCATCAACAAAATTTACAAGGCGTTATGTTGGGAGGAAACAAGCAAAATCAAACCTTACTACCGTTGCTCTAAGGTGACATCTTAGTGGTAGTACATTTTGAATATCAATTCGATATTCGGGCATGCCATAAAATTAACCTAATTCAGAATGTGAACATTAATCTGAAAAGGAATATGATTGCTAATAAGTAAAATTACTCTTATCAAATAATTCTAGACTCATATAATTTTAATTAATTTCTTTTTTAAGTTTCCATTTTTGAATATTAGTTAAAACGACGATTTTCATGATTTCAAAATACATAACATATATGGGATCACACTGATCCCCATTTTAATCACTATTATATCAATTGTATCGAAATAGGATAAAGATGAGTACCTAGAAACAGGTATATGCTTGACATGCGTTTTGCAAAATTTAAAGATTACTGACCAGTGACTAAAATGTTTTCTCACCAGATCACCAGATGCTAGGGCGCAGCCAGGGCATGAAATGGATCATCACAAGGAACAATTCTTTAAGCATTTTTTGGGGGCACTTAGTCCACAATTTTTTTTTTTACTTAATAAATACACTACGTATTTTTATATAATCTGATCTTGGCCAAAGGCGAGCAACTTCTTCACATAGATGACATAAGTCATAACGATGAGGCAGTAAACAACTTTCACATGGTGTCAGCATGAAGACAATCGACAGAATCCTTTTTTTTTTTTAATTTCTCATCATTTTCCTTCAGGTCTTCTTGTATTCTTTTTATTGAGTGTTTGAGCCTCACTTGTAATTTCTTTATTGGGACTTTCTCTGATTGGACCAGGTTTGCATCAATCTGCTTGCTACTAGATTTCTTTAGTGCCTTTTTTAAGACTTAGCAGGGGCTTCGTGGTGGTCGCCAGAGGGGCTCAGAATTTGTGGTCCCTTTTTGAGTTTTCCAAGTACTGGTCATAAATATGGGTTGTAATTCCGTCTGAATCTTTTACGTGTCTTTTTGTAGTCTTTTTTTTTTTTTTTTTTATATATATATATATAATGCCATTTTGTGATTTTGTTATTTCGTTTTTAACAATCGGCTGCTTTTAGCTCGGCACCGTGCATGGTATAAAGATAAATACACCTCCCTAGCACTTTATATTAGCAATCGTTACTTTAGAAAAGAGATATAGGAATTCAAAAAATTCCGCCATTCAGTTGAAAGTTATGACGTCATTCACCTTATGTATTCAGTCATTTTATTATTTTTATTACTTTTATTATTATATTTTTTTCAATCTCGAGCTTTTTACTTATTAAATTAAATTTTATTTCATAGTTCTAGCCGTAAAGACCTAAGTTTGTATGCAAAATTTCATCGTTGTAGATCTGAAAATTTCCAATCACCACCTGGCAGCTAAACAAAAGGGAAGTGGCGACATGAAAATTTTTAATAACACTCCATTTTTTCTCTCTCAAGAATCTAGTGAAAAACGTTTAATAAATACGAATTACGAAATAAGTCAAACAGCGTCTAAAAAATATCGTATTTCCCGTAAAACATCATCTAGAAATTTCATATTATTTTTTCTTTTCTTTTCCTTTTCTTTCCTTTTTTTTTTTTTTTTTTTTTTTTTTATGACTCAGAACTATTAGTCTCAATTTACGGATTTTTACGATACCAGTTTTACGATAGTTGAATATTTATCGAAATCGAAAATTTATCGAAAATATAATTGAATAATTTGAAAGAAATGTTTTAATTTGGGAAAAAAAAAAAAAAAAAAAAAACTAAAAGTCCTTTTTTTGAAAGAAAATAAAAAGAAAGAAAATTAATAATAATCAGTTTCGAAACGGACAGTATCAAAAAAGTTTTTTTTTTTTTTTTTTTTTTTTATAATTTTGAATTAGGAAATAAAAAAAGCGCGTACAAAATGAAATATATAATAAAACAAGTAACAATTAAGTTTGAGTTTGAGTTGGTATTTTTTTTCTTTCTTTTTTATTTATCAATATTTTATAATTTATTGAAAAATAGAAAGGAAAGAAAAGAAACAGAAAGAAACAGAGACAATAATCGCATAAATTATGTATTTTTGCCTGAAATGGCGATAAAAATTCAAAAGTCGCCAAGGGGAGCTATATTAAGGCTGTGCCATGATCAGGTTTACATATTTAATTAATTAATTTTTTTTCTACGATTAGAGATGTTCTCAAAGTGTAGACAAGACATTCCAATATGTTATTTTACATTTAGCTGGTTTTTATGACCTTTCAAATTTTTAATGATGCTGTTAGCGTCTACAAAATTGAAAAGTACTAGTTTTTTTTTTTTTTTTTTTTTTTTTTTTTTTTTTTTCTTGAAACATCTTAAAATAGCTATAGATAAAGATCAATTAAAAATCTCTGTTAAACAAGAAACACATTTTTATTTTTCAAATCATGTTTAAAATCTTTATTTCTAAACAAAAAAATTTATGCATGTTACTTTCGTGCAAACATTATGCAATATAGTTTAATAAATAACTAAATAAAAAAAAAATAAATAAGCAACATGCGCTTGGAAAAAGTTAGAAAAATTAAACAAGTACAGTTAATGACGTCAAAAATTCCTACTGAATAGTGAATTTGTTGAATCCCGATATTTCTATTCTGAAATAAATATTGCACATGTAAACGGGTATGGATCTTTATGTTTTTTTAAGCACTTGCAAACTTAGTTTTTGATCGTTATGTCATAGTTTATAAATGTTTTTTGTTCGTAGAATTGTTAAAGAAGGTCAAATAATAATAATAATAATAATAATAACAAAAGTGTTATAAGGTATAAATATGCATGTACTCTTAAAAAATATTTTTTATTAAAACAATTTATTTTGCAGTTGTATGTGACGCTCGAATAAATTATATTCAGGTTGTAAGACAACGAGTATGTATCTAATAGTGGTTTTTTTTTTTTTTTTTTGCAAAATTACACAACAATATTGAGGCAGCTTACCATGTAGAGAAATATTACAACCATGAGGAGAAATGTTACTAGCAGTAGCTGTGTAACCGCAGCATAAAGTGTAAGTATGCTGGTTAAAGTCACACAGTTAAAGTTGGTAACATTTGTCTGCATAGTTGTGTTAAGTAGGCTGCCTCAATATTGTTGTGTAATATAGCAAAACTTTTTTACAGTGAAGATGAAACAAAAATCCGCGATCTTAATTAAGCCAGGTAGACTGATGGCATTCAGAATTTCAAAATCCAAGCTAAAAAGGTTCATCTTGAGTTATCAAGAACGATCGAGACATTAACAGCTATCGTCAGCACCGCCTATTCCAAAACGGAATATTGTTGGTTTCAAAATAATATTCTTTTACTACTGTATAGGGAAAAAAAAAACTGCAACACTACGGTCTTTTGCATTTCATAGATGAGAGTCATTTTCCTTTTTACAAATTCTTTATACTAAACTTAATGGAGTTTTTTTTTTTTTTTTAAACCAGATGTGTTTCTTTGATAATAAGTTTAATTTTTTTTTTAATATTTAAACTTATTTTCAGCATTTATCTTTGCAAATAGCAACAGTAATCGTTTGACCCACTCACGTAAATTAATAAAATTAACTAAGTTGTTATAATGCAAATAAATAATAATAATCGTATATAAAACGTATAATTATCGAACAATATACTAAAAACGTAAAACTGGTTTTTGCCCCGCGTACCTACCCTCTATAAGAAAGGACTTTGAAAAGACTTCCATATTGTAATGTCACTGACTATGAGCTCTTGTGTAAAATATGATTAACAGGTTCAGTAAAAGTGGATTAAAATGATTCGCCCTATTCTATACAAGCTGTCAGTTTTTTCTCCTTTACGAGACAGATTCTCAAAAGTAATGTCGCTTTAACCTTCGGGAAAGTGTGCAAAATATGAGCAAAATCAGTTTGACAGAAGGAAAGGAATTCAAATTAGTTGTTATATTTGATGTAGGGCAACAAATTCTTGCCCCTGGAAACTATTCCTGTTGAGACAGATTCTTGAAAACGCTTGCATATTGCAGTATCATTAATCTTGTGATCAACATATGAACAAAACATGTTCTCATTGAGAGGGTTAAATTTCTTCTGCAAGATTTGAAAACTAAGTTAAAATAAATCGTGTGCAATTATGTATCTCAATAGCTAAAAAAAGTAATATTTTTTTCCCTCACGGTGACTATTATTTTTGTATTCAATATATATATATATATATATATATATATATATATAAGGTTCAACTAGATACATAAAGTTCTGTATGTCTAGTTTGTAAAAATAGGCTAAAATTAAATTAGTTTTTTTTTTTAAATGGATAGGTTAAATTATATTAGTTTTTTTTTTTTTTTTTTTTTATACGGATAGGTTAAATTAAATTAGCTTTTTATATATGGATATAAAAAAATAATTTAATATTTAATTATTATTTTTTTATTCTATAGATGAATTATAATTTAATTATAATTTTGGTAATTGAAACTTACTTTGAATTGTTTCTTTATCAAGCAATAATAATACCACTTTAATACCAAATGCAGGGGGCATTAATGTGATATTTGGTGTCTAGAAAAAATGTAAACATTAAATATTGCAACCGAGTCCCTTATTATTTTTAATGCTTTCAACTATAGAATTTTTTTCTTTTTCACATTTATATGAAGTGTGTTTCTTACATTTTCTGCAATAACTTGCGGATGATTATCTTAAAGACACTTTTACAGACACAGTTTATGTTGTACAAAATCTCCATTTATAATAATAGAGTGGTTTTGATAAAGTTCGCTATTACTATCGAATCGATCAACCAACGATCCAATAGATATGCTATTCATTTTAACAGAACTTATAATTAAAAGCTGTTTTTGTTTTTAAATTATTTATTTAGAGATTCAATTTAAATTTCATCAAAAATTCAAAATTATTAGTTTTAAAATATCTAAAATGAAATTCTAATGTAGTTTAATATAAAATTATCTTGAACGATATCTTATTGTACAGACGTCATATATAAAGACACAAAAATGTTTTTTTTTTTTTTTTTTTTTTTTTTTTTTTTTTTTTTCATTATTTTCTATATCATTTTATTCAGGAACAATGAAGTATTTCACGGACGACTGTCTTTTATTTTTCGTCATCAGTTACAGTCAATTTGCAACTGCAAATTTATCATGTTACAACAATACCTATAAAACGCACTTTTTTTTTTTTTCATGCAATATGAAAAAAATAGTGTATGGGATATTGTTTGTTTTAGAGGAGGGCACTAAAATATAACCTGTTGATATTATCAGAGTGTGCTAATAAAAAATAATTTTTCAAATTGATTTTTAAAGTTTTATTAAAATGTATCAGTTTTAATCAGCGTTGCCATATTTTGCAACATTTTTATTCAATATCCACCACTAAATTTAAAATGTAACGACAGCCTAATCATTTCGAAGATTAATTGCCCATTACATATATCAAATATCATTCCTGAAAATTATAAGCGACTATTGAATTAAAATAATATGGCGTGTTACTCACACGACTTTCTCTTAACCTGAAATTTAATACTATAAATACAGGTTGGAGATTAAGAGGTAAGATAACGAGTACTGTTATGTAAACCTATGTTAAAACAATTGAAATTAGGTACTAGAAGTGTTTATATAATAAGTACTTTTGCGTAAGGGGGGCTACCGCCCCCCTCAATCCATCATTTAAGTACAGCATCTACATTTATATATGATTTAAATCTTTTATTAAAATTAAAAGTTCACTTAAAATTATTCAGACAACTTTCACACGCAACATATTATAAGTCTTGATCAAACTTTTCCAGCAACAAACTTACATTAACTTCAAAATACAACTTTTGAATTCCCTGAAATTATTCGTTTCTAAGTTACTCTAAGAAACACAGACAAAGTTCAAACGTTAAAAAACTTGACTTCGGTAATCAGGTAGCCTCAAAACATGTAAATATACAAAAAACAAGCGATAAATATTTAGCTTAAAAACATATATTATTTACCATATGTCTATGAGGACTTCATTTCAATTCCTGAGCAGCTTTGCTAGACATGGTAAAATATTACAGTAAAGCACTTCCACTAACAGTAAAAAAGAATATTATCGCCTAAATATTCACAGCCCTGTATATCTTTTAACGATTATGTACAGACCTCTTTTAATACTTTAGTAACAAAACCTGAAATACACTGTCATCAATTTTCAGCTATTGTCGCTCTATAATCTACTTCTTCTGTGCAGCACTGTAAATGAACAGTGTATGATTCCCTACCATATTCTACATGGGACATATTTTTTTGCATATAAAAAATATATATTCGTTTCATTTGGTTTAATGCAGTGTACAGATGTTAAACACTGCTTACCTGCAATTTCCCCCGCAGACGTAATGTGTTTGAATTCTTTTGGGTGTCCCTGTACACGAACCATTTGCTTCATTTCAACGAAAAGCTTAGTGTAGCATATCCCTATATCATATATATTTAGAATATAAAGTTTGAACTTTCTCCTACTATATATTCCTGAGATATGGTGATAACAGACAGACACACAGGCACACACTCACATGCAGACAACAGACCAACCGTTAAAAATTTTATTTTCGGATTCAGGTTACCTCAAAACGTGGAAATATAACAAAAACCCACTTTCGAAAATTTGACACAAAAACAATACTTTCTCTGCCTTATGAGTAAGAGAAAGTAAAAAGTAGCAAAATCTGGCAACACTGTTTTTAATTCATGAAATTTCCCGTTCGTGGTGTATAAGCAACGAGATAAATAAAGTAGAGTGATAAATGGTAACCCTGACATGGTACAACATGAGTCATGTGACATGAACCCTCTATGCGGTTGGTTCCCTTGGTAACAGCTTATTTTCAATTAATTTCTATGCCAAAGATTTGGAGATTTTTCTTGGCAAAAGTCACAACCGCCAATGTTTTTGTTTACTTATATAATTTAATATTCTTTTGTTCTAAATCCTTTCGATTTTGATTTTACTTCTTTTTTATTTCATGTAGTCGAAATTTAACCGACAAAATACTTAAAAATATTTGAAAAATTATTATTTGTTGTGAATTTTATCTCTTTAAAAGTTTAACTTTTTTTTTTATAAACTGTTTTACACTATGTTGGGAAACGATGAAAAAAAAGATACTTTATTATTTATTAAAATGTGAAATATGCGAAAACTTATTTTAAAAATAATTTGTTTCGGTCATAGGGTTGTAATGTTACCTAATAATAATGATAATTTGTCATACTGATATTTTAAATTCCTAAATAGCTATAAAGAGCTGAATATAGGAACATATTGGTTCATGTCACGTGATTCATCTTGAACCACGTAAAGCTAATCCTTCATCCATTGAATAAGCACTCTAATTTACTTATCTTGTTGTGTAAGAGCATAAAGAATCATTAAAAAAAGAGATTATTATTTGTGCACGTGGATTTATTGTTTTTATTAAATTCAATATTTTTTATTAATATTCATTTATAGATAAAATATTCTTCTTCTAAACGTTATGGAACACGAGCGCTCGTGTGAAAATTGTGTTTAAAATCTATTTATGTGTTTAATAGGATTTATTTCTATTTATTTGCTGAGAAAAGAAAAATCTGTATTCATTAATTATGTAACAAACAATAAGATATGGAATTTTATGAGTAGTACTTTTGTTATGAGTACACTTACATTAATTAAACAGCTTAAGTAATTCATCTTAGTTCCCATCGCTTCTGAAACACAATCTTGTATATTAAACATTGTTATTGAAAATATACCTTATCTTATATGATTGAACATATAAATATCGACAAAGTAAAAATAAATAAATAATTTAATTAAATGAGCATACATTTAGTGAAAATAATCAGATTTTCCTCAAGCCTTTTCTCTAACATATTTCCTATTTTTCTTCACTAAAGTAGTTAAATATTTTCGTGTAAACATAATAAAACTAATACTTGCATAATATACACATATGAAAACAGTGCAAAGTAGTAAACAATTATTATACATGGAATTGAGCGGGGAACAAACAATCGTTTTCTTTCCCTCTCACAGGGAATAAAATTACAACCTGCAGTATAATGAAAACGAGTAAATGACTGAATTCATATGTCTGGATAACATAACAGAACCTAGAAAGTAACAAGGTGTAAGTACGATTAGTTAAAATTAGAGTTAATCTCAAGGTAAAGGAAAAGTTATAAAATATATGCAAATCAAAACAGACATATTTGATTGTTTTATTAATCCGTATCTCAATTTAGTTGCAACAGTTAATACGAATAAGAACATTTCATGCATAATAGATTTGTACATTGGAAGCAATTAATTAGTTACTCCATGAAATATTTTTCATTTGGAAGAAAATGAAATAAAATGTGTTAGTCTTTAATTAAGTTATGTAAAACCAAATTCAGTGCAAATATTTTAAAGATCATTTATTTTACTAATGTACTAATTTGATGTGAATTTTAGTGTCTGTATTTGTGAAATGTTTTAAAATAGTTTCTAAAACACTATACAAGATATCAAAAACTTCTTTTTTTTTTTTTTTTTAAGAGCATGTGATGCATATATTTTTTTAATTCTTTCTTTAGAGAAAAATATAGACTTGTAACTTTCGAATCCCACTGCTCAATTGTCATTTGGAAAATATGAAACTGTAAATAAATAATGTTCCCTCTCATTCTAAAAGAAAAAAAAAATAATCCATATTCTTCTTTAATAATGATCTTATAAAATATATAATTTAGGGAAACTGATAACGAACCATTTGATGAATTAAAATAGCGACTAAATAGGAAAAATTAATGAATAAATGTGGCTTAAAATTTTATTGAAACCAGATTTCTTTTACATACAAACATTAATTAAAATATATGAATTATTAGGTGGTAGTTAAAATTGTTATCTAACATTTCTGAGAAGAAAAAGAACTAATAGAAAGGTAATTATTATTTAATTACACTTAACAAACTAGGGATAGAAATAATTCAACAATTAGATAAATCAATGTAATAACACGTTTCATGATTTCTTGACAGAAAAAAATCAACATTTGTACTCTGTTAGGGAATATTTGATAATAAACGCATGTTATTCAATTTAGTTGTGTTTAATAAAAATTATCAGTTGATTATTTTTGGGAGATCTAAAATATATTTCACATTAGAAAATAAAATGTTTAAATAATTTATTAATATAACACGAAAAATTTCAGTATGGTTTATTATTATTATTATTATTATACTTTTTTTATTTTAAAACATTTGAACAATTGAGTCTTTTCAAAGTTAGTACAGAGAAGTTAAGTCTTTAAAATAAATTACCTATTACACTTTTTTTAAAAACTTCAATAACGCAAATTGAAAGAAATTGCAATTTAACTTAAGAAGTTCATTACTTCTTAAAAATGATTTTTTGTATAAAAGTTTCCACGGACGTGACATAAAAATGAACTTCGTCATTTTCTAAATTGGATGCATATTTCAATTCTTAAATTTATTTTTCTGACATTTGATCATTAGCTAAAAAATAATTAGCATAAAACCTCATTTATGATACAAAATGTTCTTTAAAAAAATGCTTCTACATAAAAAAAAGTTTTTTTTTTTTTTTTTTTTTTTGTGATTATGAAATGTAATTTACAATGCAAGTGTAAGCAAAAAATGTGTGTGCATGTATATGTAAATTACTAATTTATGATTCACAAAATAATCTCCATAGAATTTAGTATTGATTTTAAAGATTAATTTAAAAGTTTAATGTAAAATTCGCATAATGTTTTCGTTCATTGTAATATAAATATTTATTACAAAAAAAAAAAAAAAAAAAAAAACGTGTGGCACTCGGGGACTGTTGCGGTAAAGCTATTGCATAGCATTTTTTATCAAGTTATGCAATTATAATTATTTATTTATTTTATTTATGCAGTATTTTTTTTTCTTTGATATTAATTCAAGTTTTTTCTTTGATATTAATTCAAGTTACACTTTTTGAGCGTGGTGACCGATAAGAAAACATTTTTTTCTTTTATTGAATAAATGAGAATATATCCGCAATGAGAATATATCAAAAATATCCGCAATCGATTTGTAGGTATCGAAAACCTCGATGCACCAAATTTGAATGATCTAACTCTATTTTTTGAGAAAAGGTATTTTAATAGGTTTTTAAAGGCCTGCAAGTCGAATGGGGATATTCAAGTTTTTTCTTTGATATAATTTCAAGTTACACTTTTTGAGCGTGGTGACCGATAAGAAAACAAATTTTATTAGAGAAAAGGTATTTAATAGGTTTTAAAGGCCTTCAAGTCGAATGGGGATATTCAAGTTTTTTCTTTGATATTAATTCAAGTTACACTTTTTGAGCGTGGTGACCGATAAGAAAACAAATTTTAATAGAGAAAAGGTATTTAATAGGTTTTAAAGGCCTGCAAGTCGAATGGGGATATTCAAGTTTTTTCTTTGATATTAATGAATAAGATAACAATAATGATAAGATAACAATAATGATAAGATAACAATAATGATAAGATAAAAATAATGATAAGAAAACAAATTTTATTAGAGAAAAGTATTTTAATAGGTTTTAAAGGCCTGCAAGTCGAATGGGGATATTCAAGTTTTTTCTTTGATATTAATTCAAGTTACACTTTTTGAGCGTGGTGATCGATAAGAAAACAAATTTTAATAGAGAAAAGGTATTTCATAGGTTTTAAAGGCCTGCAAGTCGAATGGGGATATTCAAGTTTTTACTTTGATATTAATTCAAGTTACACTTTTTGAGCATGGTGACCGATAAAAAACAAATTTTAATAGAGAAAAGGTATTTAATATGTTTTAAAAGCCTGCAAGTCGAATGGGGATATTCAAGGTTTTTCTTTGATATTAATTCAAGTTACACTTTTTGAGCGTGGTGACCGATAAAAAACAAATTTTAATAGAGAAAAGGTATTTAATAGGTTTTAAAGGCCTACAAGTCGAATGGGGATATTCAAGGTTTTTCTTTGATATTAATGAATAATATAACAATAATGATAAGATAACAATAATGATAAGAAAACAAATTTTAATAGAGAAAAGGTATTTAATAGGTTTTAAAGGCCTGCAAGTCAAATGGGGATATTCAAGTTTTTTCTTTGATATTAACTCAAGTTACACTTTTTGAGCATGGTGACTTATAAGGAAACAAATTATAATAGAGAAAAGGTATTTAATAGGTTTTAAAGGCCTGCAAGTCGAATGGGGATATTCAAGTTTTTTCTTTGATATTAATTCAAGTTACACTTTTTGAGCGTGGTGACCGATAAGAAAACAAATTTTAATAGAAAAAAGGTATTTAATAGATTTTAAAGGCCTGCAAGTCGAATGGGGTATTCAGGTTTTTTCTTTGATATTAATGAATAAGATAACAATAATGATAAGAAAACAAATTTTTATAGAGAAAAGGTATTTTAATAGGTTTTAAAGGCCTGCAAGTCGAATGGGGATATTCAAGTTTTTTCTTTGATATTAATTCAAGTTACACTTTTTGAGCGTGGTGACCAATAAGAAAACAAATTTTAATAGAGAAAAGGTATTTAATAGGTTTTAAAGGCCTGCAAGTCGAATGGGGATATTCAATTTTTTTCAAATGTCTAAATAAAGTATCTGATATAATATACTAACATGTTGCAGCGGAATAGATTTGATATCCGTCATCCTTGGCAGAAAAAAAAAATATCGCCAAATTATCTGGCGAATATAATTTAATTCCTTTCAAAAATCATGGTTATTTTAACAACTTACATTAAGAGTGTAACGAAAAATATGAAACAATATTTCGTACAATGCATATTACGAAAACATACATCTGGCATGTATATTTTCGTATTACGTTTTTGATCGCCAAATACAAAAAACGCCAAGGGTGACAGTTTTGAAATTAAAAATTAAAATTTTGTCAATTTGACAGCAAAAGAACTCAATCTAACGCATGCATACGATAACTAATACATATCTATACCCAAATATAAGGATTAAAATCGGGAAATAATTCTTCTAGAATTTTAATAATAATAATAATAAGAAAAAAAAAAAAAAAAAAATCCAATGAGCGATTAACATGGAAAATCTTTTTCTTGCATCCACGGGCGGTCAGTGATGTCATACTTCGCTTGCGTATTGAGATGTTTAAATTTATTTGGCGACTATTTTTAGCAACTAACAGTTATGGCAAGTAGCTCAATATACATAGCCCATTACTGAAATGTAAATAGCATTTAATTATTTGAGTTACATTATGTTGACTGGAAACCTATTTAATATACCTATGCTCTATAGCTATACTAATATAAAAAAAAGAAAGGTTTATATGCATATGTAGAAAACGATCGCTAGAACTAAAAAGCCGATTGCTTTTTTTTTTTTTTTTTTTTTCTTTCAATAATCAAAAGTTACACTGTATCTCCATAAGTGCTAGAAGCTATAATAAATTTTGGTAAAATAAATTTTTAATTAATATTTTCAATATTTTAATTGAAAACAAAGCATAGATTTGATATCTATCGTCATTGGCGATTTTTGTATTTGGCGATCGAAAACGTAATACGAAATTCTGTATATTATCGTAGTAAATACGAGATGTATGTGTTTACTTCAATTACCCTACTACCGTAGGTAGTGGAAGTACTGTATAGGTTTTGGCAATTGGTCAGTGTGTGTGTATATGTGCACGTGTGTGTGTAATCTTCTGGCTGTCATATCTCCAAAACTAATAAAAATAGAACTACTAAACTTCACAAGTGATTCAGGTCTGGTGTACAGATAAATTTTCCAAATTTTCGTGAAAATTGAAAAACCGGAATTGGGTCATCGAAAACCAGAAATGGGACCCTAAGCCCATATTCAAAAACACCTCTAATGATTTTCTTCAAAGTTGCTATGTAAATAATATATTAGATGCCCTTTCGATTGAAAAGTTGCTTAGTTCAGGAAAATTGATAGGCGTCCTCTATAAACAGCTCAATTTCAGACTTCGCAAGTGCGTTCCTTTAAAAACGCCTGTACGGATTTTTTTCAAACTCGCCATGTTAACTTCCTATTAAATATCCTTTTGTATTTAATTATTGTTTTTAGGTCAATAATTGAGTATGTTAAGTTTTGGTAAAAGTTGGTATCTCAAAAACGGCTCTAACGTATTCTTGAAAATTTTTTCTTTAATCCAATTTAGATAACCTTTCTCAAGTATTACGTGCTTATTACAGGAATATTAACGGTCATCCTGATTAGGTAGTTCAGTTTTAGATCTCGGAAATTCGTGTTTAAAAAAATAACTATCTATTTTTTTTCCCTTATTTTTTAACTCGCTATGCAAACTCTGTTGTATGTGTCTTTATACGTGTATCAAGTTTCTCTTACTCGAAAATCTCAAAAAATGCAAGTAATATCTCCAAAAAATTGTATATATTACGTGTAATAGTGGGTAATGGAAGTCGTGTGGTTGTTTCACACCAGATTCTGTAATAGTATATATTGTACGAATATTGTTTCATATTATTGATTTCTCCTTTAATATACATTATTAAAATAATAATCAATTATGGAAAAAATTAAATATATTTGCGAAATGAAAAAATAAATAATAATTAAAGCTATTATGACGTCAATTTTATCAAAAACATTTTCATGTCATAGGTTTATTTTTCAATATTTTTTATTCGTGAGTAAAGAAATGTTTCTTTTTATGAAATAAATAAATAAATAAATAAATAGCATTAAGTAAAAATTGCCAACATTTAACAACTAATTAAAAAAAATAATTGTAAAATTATATTTTGACTTTCCAGTTAATATTATTGCCTGACTATAACATATAAACTGATATATTTCTTGATTTTTTACATATCAATCCATCTTTAACTAAAATTTGTTCATCAGTGCGAAGCCGGACGGGTCAGCTAGTTCTTTAATATAACTCTTTGTTAAATTAGTTTATAAATATATATCTTTTTTAATCGAAATAAAGTAGTGCCATGAAATCTCACGATATAGTCTCCTAATGCTTTATGAGCTCAAACTTGCTCATTCTGCTGCTCAAGCAACTCGAAACATCGATGTTACGCTTGGGAAGATTACTGCTAAAAATACACACAGTGAGACGCTAGTTTCAAAAATTCTATTCGGTAGATATGGCCTTGCAAAATGAACCTCATGGAAGACCTGAGACCGCCTTCTGTGCTGATGATATGGAGACCTAAGTTGAAACCAATTGTACTTCCATAATTGTTCGAGAACTTCCTTCATACCTTGGGACGAACGGAATCTAGACGTCATATCTATTTAACTTTAGATTGAAGTTGAAACTTAATTACTTAATTAAATTCATGAAGTAATGACAAAGTCAGATTTATAAAACAAATGAGCTTTATTAAAAGCTTAAACAAAAGGTGGGCTTTGGACTATAATGGCATTTAATAACTTATAACTTAAGATGGCAGCCTTCTTAAATACTTTAACATCAATAAATAACCACCATTAATCTCAGTTACTTTATTTAAATCCATTAACCCTCACGTCTCAGTAATCTTTCGTATGAGGGAGGATTCCCTGACGCCACTATACTACTCGACTTACTGTCTTCAACTATCCTACTCTAAGCAGCTAACAACTAACTCCTCCAACCCCCTACTACTTCTAATTCTCCATCTACCTCTCTCGGCTACCTCTCTACTATCTATTCACTATGAAATACATCGCCTTTTATCCATCTCACTTTCCAAACTTATTAGCATATGACAAATTACGATTTTAATTTAGGATAAGAACTAACTCTATTAATCTACTGAATCCTAAATTCTGCACATTCACGTTTTACTCGTAAAGTGCGAACTTCATTACGCTAACTGTGCTATACCTCACAACTTAAGAGTAGTGCAAGATATCACGTTTAGTTTTTGACCTTTCAGAAACTGAAAGAGTTGAAATTTGAGGTTCTAACTCATATTTCATACTCATCAGAATTGTCGCCTACTGACCGTTTGTTTTGGTAAACGTTAGGTAAGCTTTGTCAGTTAGGAAGCTGTCGAAATAGTCTTCAAAATTTCTTTGACTCTAATACTAAAGTTTTCTTTGAAAATCACATAAATGTCTTTAGAGTCGATGGGAGAAGTGTATTGATGCAGATGGGGCATATTTTAATTAAATACTTTTAAAAATTTCATGCTTAAATAATTAATAAAACTTCAAAAACGGCTATTTCATATGTAACAACCGGATAATAATGATAATAATAATAATATGATAAATAAATCGGTTTTCAAAATATATACGTCGTATTACTTTGTTTAATAAGTGAGCAAATTTCAAGTTATTTCGCTGCATGAGTGCTTGAGAAGTCGTGTCTACTACTTTGCTGAAATGCCACCAGAAACCAGGACCCTTCGGCTGAATTTTCAAAAATTTTAATGGAAATTTTAAAATTTTGTTTAAATATTGCTTTTTTATTTGCTCAAAATTTTGAATAAAAATTTTTATTTACAGTACACACACACACACACACACACATATATATATATGAGAAAATATGTTTTTTATAGGCTTCGAAAACCATGAAACTCCTTAAATTAAAATGTGTAAAAGAAATATATTTTTAAATAAAAATACAAATATAGCAATGAGCAATCATGTGATATATACATTTATTTTAGTTTTCTGCCTTCAAAGTTTAAAAGTAATTTAGTGTTACATCATGGATACAATTAAAAGCAAATTAAGCATTTAATATGCAATACATTTGTCTTTGTTTGAAATACAATCATTACATTTTTTTTTTTTTTAGTATAATGTACATGCATGCTATGATGGGTGATAAGGAAATAGAAACTTTTACTTTTTTATAAATAATACAAAATTTTACTATAAAATCCTGATTTATGTATACGTTTACTACTTTAAATTACACTCGGTCTTATTTCTGAATCTAACCTTTTTATTCATTCGTTTAAAAAAGTAATTTTCTCTTAGTTAGTGAAATAAGTAAAAGAAGTTTCTCCCGAGTCAGTTTACACGTATTGATTGTTCAAAATACCAGACAGATTATTTAAAGAATTTTTATGTTCATTTTTTGAGTGGGTAACTGAACTAAAAAAGACAATTTAAATAAAATTTCGCTTTTTTATCGTTAGTTTCAATAAGTCAGTAACAGAAATTTATACATTTAGCAACGAACCAACAAAACAAAAACGTTACATTTACTAAAGGGTTGTCTTTCTTCTTGCTAAAGGGTTTAGTTTCTTTGGCTTTCATAAAAACAACTGAAATTTTAAGGGTCGTTTTCTCGCTCAGCAATTTTACACTCTGTCCTATGTTTTCGACCGTGCTCTTTAATTTAAGATTGGTTTGGTTTTAATAGGAATTTTACTGATTCATACTTCCTTTGCAAGTGAAATAAGTAAAAACAGTTTATCCGGAGACAGTTTACGCGTATGGATTAATCAAAATACCAGACCGATTATTTAAAGAATTTTTCTGTTTTTTTTTTTTTTTTTTTTTTTTTTTTTTTTTTATAGATAACCGACCTAAAAAAGATAATTAAAATATTTTTTTTACTTTTTTTATCGTTAGTTTTAATAAGCCAATCATTGAACTTTGTAACTTTCGTAATGAAACAACATAACCAAAAAATTACACTTAGTAAAACCAATATATATATATACACATATATATATGTGTGTGTGTGTGTGTGAAGTGCTAAAAAACTGTGTTTATATTATGTTAATTTGCAAAATCATACGAAAATATTAGGAAATATTATTTCTTTATTCATATCCTTTTAATAGTGAGCAGCTTCGTAAAAAGAAAAAAAAAAAAAAAAAAAAAAAAGAAACAAACTTTAAAATCATAATTTTTTTTTATTACCATATAAAAAATTATTGTTTTCGAACATATTTATCTTCTTAAAAACAAAAGCCGAAACTTTCTGAAACTAAAGCTGAAACCTATGTCACAATTAAAATAGTATTTTAGAATATAGAAAATAAACTATTATCCTTGGTTTCCATGCATGTATTTTAATTAATTAAAATAATGAAAATGTTATTTTTAACGCAAAATCTTACATCACAATCGCAACAATATATTGGGATAAAAAAATAAAAGTAAAAATATTTCCATGGTTAGATTGGGTTTGGAATATTCGTTTATAGGAAAAAAAAAAAAAAAAAAAAAAAAAAAAAAAAACGAAAAATCTTTTTTGTCTACGCTATCCCACAACAAACACTGAAAAGTATAGAGATAGACTAATTGAATTAGAAATCACTCTTAAACATTGTTGGAAATTTTTAAAAAGGCTTAACACAAAGGAAAATGCAGACGTTAGATTATAATTGCAGTCCTTAATATATCTGAATAGTTTAGTGTAGCTCTCTAAATCTGAAGTTTAGTCATATCATATTCTATAAAAAACATTATGTTAGAACATTAACTGTACATAAAATTTTCTTTATGATTTTTACAGTAGACAGTTATTTAAATGTGATTTTTTTAAATGTTTGTCCTAAAACGCAATGTATTGGGATATTTTGTATTGTTCCTGTACACAAACTAGTTACAGAGGACCTATTAATGTCATTTTAAATAGGGGACATTCTATAGTGAACTTGACTAATATATAATTTTTTTTAAAAATTCTGCAAATGTTTACGGGCGTTGGGGGCGTGATACAGACAGATAGAAAGGTAGACAATCGGAGAGACATATATATAAATCTAAATTATATTCACACTTGAAAATTGTTAGGAAATGTTAAAAACGCTTAACGTAAACGAAAGTGCAATTCCAGCAAACTTTTATTAATAGCTCTTAATGTAACTGAATATTTTTATTTGGCTCCGTAAATCAATTAATTTTTTATACTTTAGTCTATAAAGAGACTTTTTTTTTGTGCACATTAATAATATATTTGAATTTCATGAAGTTTTGTGCAAAGTAATGTTATTAAAATTTGGTTTATAGAAATACCTCTCATAGAACGCAATGCTTTGGAATGTTTTCGAGTGCCCCTGGACACAAGCCAGTGGTGGTATTTAAACATTTTACATAGGAAACATCCGATTGTGAACTTGAATGACATATTTCAATTTCATTAAGTTTTGTATACAGAAAAAGTATTAAAACATGTTTTATACAAATACCTCCCTTAGGACTCTATGCTTTGAAATATATTTGGGTGTCCCTGTACACAAACTGGCAGAGGTATTTTTTCCATTTCCAATAAAGAACATTCGGTAATGAACTTGGATAACATACATCCATTTCAGGAAATTCCGTAAATATTTATTGGAGATGAAGCTCGGGCAGACAGACGGGCAGACAAACAGACTGACATATGCACAAATTAAAATCATATTCACTCTTAAGAATTGTTAGAAATTGCTAAAAATGCTTAATCAAAATGGAAGTGCAATTCCAGCAAATTTCTATTTATATATTATAAAGAAACTAAATATTTTTGTGTGAACCGAAAAACCTAATGCTCCTTATACTATATTCTATAGAAGGCATTCTTTTGTGCATATAAATGATATATTTCGATTTCATTAAGCTTTGTGAAAAGTAAAGTTATCAAATTTTAGTTTATATAAATACTTGTCATAGAACGCAGTGCTTTGGAATACTTATGAGTATTTCTGTAGACAAACCAGTTTATTCCATTATTATTGTTTATTTACTCCATTTTACATAAGAAACATTTGATAGTGAACTTGAATAGCATATTTCAATTTCATTGAGATTTGTGTAAAATATGATTTCAACAAGGTTTGAAAAGTGCTAAAAAGGTATATTTTCAAAACAATTTCTCTTTGTTGCTATGAGGAATTCGAATATATCTTACGAGAAAATAATAAGAATAAACTAAATATAGAATTCAATTATGCACGAGAAATTAATAATATCAGTTGATAAATATATATGCGTTTAAAAAATGTAAATGAAAGATTTTAGATGTCATTTTTATTTATTAGACATATTTTTTACTTCAAAACTTATAAATATCTTGATGTAAAAGACAAAATCATGTAAACCATTCCTGAATAGTTTGAACTGGCAAGGAGAAATAAATTTGGCAATTCATCTGTAAAAATCATGCCCTAGATAGACCCAGACCGTCTAGTTTAAATATAACTGTTGCAAAGAAGTTATTTAAGTAAATCTTGGATGATTATTTTAATTGTCATTCAATATTTGAACAGTAATTTTTATCTTATTCTCATTTTTAGGAGGTTTCTTTTATTTATTTCTTTTTCTTTTTCTTTTTTTTTTTTTTTTTTTTTTTTTTTTGGATTTGCAAAATATTGAAATTCTGACATTATACATTTATTACAAGTCTTAATATTCTAAGAAAAACTTTTAAATACTCAGAGTAATTTCATATTTTGTATATAAAAATCAATCAAAACATGTTTCGATATTCTAACACTAGTTTTATTCTAACATTATATATGTGATTAAATTTTAAATTATCAGAAAATATTTCCTTGAAATCATCAATTAAATTTTATCGCGTAACTCATAAATATTACTTTATGAAATTTTCGTTTGCTATATTAAGTGTATATTCATTAGTTTAAATGTTTATTTAGACAGGAATTTTCCAAGATCAATTAAATGTGTGTGGATCTCAATTTAAATCTTGAAGTGTCAGATTAACGCTATACCTGTTTCGTGAGAGTTTCAAGCGATATGAAAATTATTTAAGCAAGGAGTCCATTAACTTTGACTTCAAAACAAATTTAGATTTAGGATTACATTTGATTTATATAGTTGTTTTATACTAAATATTAATATTAGGTATCACAAGGGTAGAAAATAATGTATTACGCTTTTATTACTGATATATACCTTTTTTTAAAGTGCTTTAATGTCCAAAGAAAGTGTATGTTAGAAGCTAAAAGGCACAAGAAAGAGTATAATGGTAAATATTTTTTTAAATACAATCAGAAACATTTAATATAATACACTAAGATAAAATTTTACAACAGTAATATATTTTAAGCATTTTCATTTTTCTACCTTTAGGAAATAACACTGATTTTACTAAAATCTATTGCATAATAGAATTAATATGGAATCCTATTTGTTTTACTTTTTAAAATGCTCGCTGTGAAATCCTGATCATTTAAAAAATTATAATAAAAGCGAAGTTGTTATTAAATAAGTATATATATATATTTCATGGTTATTTTTTTCTTTTAAGATACAACAGATATGTTCGAGTTAAAGAAAAAATATATATGCCATGTGATTCAGATGTCATAAAAAACTTAAATAAATTGAAAACAAATAATGTGGTTTTCTTGTGCCAAATCAAAAATGAATGACATTGGAAAATCCAAAAGATAGTTTACATCTGACAGTTTATTAACAATTTTTATGTAAGCTGTTAAATCATTCATTATTGCATTAACAATCTAGAGGCGTATAAACATTCACTGAATTAAACAACATTTCGTGCAGTATATTAAACACAAGTTGGAGGATGACATCTTTTAATTTTGGTATTAATGACAGTTTATCACAGTGCATTTTTCGTCTTGAGGCTCTTTCTTACTAAAAATCACAATACTAGATAAGGAGATCAAAATGATCATAAGCATGAAATAACTGATTGATAATAAGATACTCCAGAAATTTTAACTGCAATAGGCATCGCACAGCTATTGCGGTATTTCATGGAGCTCAGTCTTGCATAACGGGCACTGTGCAGTGCCTGAGGCTCTTTCCAACTCGCATTGATAATGCAAGTCTGCATGATTTTTTGTGTAACAATAGCTTATTTTAATAAATTTGTAAAATGTTTTGATATCTTTTACAAAGGACGCTGACTAATGAAGTTATAGGAAAAGATACACAAGAGTTTTTCTATTGAAAGTCTGAGCGTAATTCAGATGTATTCTTGTGATTTGGTCTGATCCGCTTATGACAACAATTGTAATGGTACGTCTCTTGACCTGTCTTAGAAATGAATCTGAGACCATCGCCAATTATCTACAGCATGGTTACAGTACGACGTTAAACCCACTTATGTCCTCCCTGATGTCAAACCTGATCCTGATGTTAAACTCTTTGATATCATCTATGACTATTTAGTTGTAATGTATTTAAATATCCTTGGTATTATTCAAGATGCATTGCTTTATTGAGATTAATTTTATTTCGCACATTTAGTACGTAAATATGTTTTGTAAATATTTTCTTATCATTTTAATGTCATTAATTCTCTGTATTTGCATATACTATACATACATACATACACCCAGACACATATATATGTGTGTATATATATATATATATATATATATATATATATATGTATATGTATATATATATATATAATATTCGGTGGAAATTTCGCAAATTCTCGATTTATGAATAAAACTCTACCAAAAATGGTACAAATATATTGAAAACAGTCATGCGTCTTCTTTAGGATATTTGAAAAAACCTATTGTTAATTTTTTGTGATTTTCGATTTTGGGGAGGCGTTAATAGGGGAGAAATTACTTTTAGAGCTAAATTCGACCTGGGAATTCTATGGGAGCTGGTGTCATAATTTTTGGTGCATGGATTATTTATATGTATCCGTTACGTATTGCAACGAGATTTTACAAAATTCTTCCAGTTTGCATCTTAGGATCGGGGGAGGGGGGGCAATAAACACATTTCGAAACATAACCTTCCTCCAAATTAGATAACGTAACAGATTTTTTTATGTGTTGATTAGATTTTCGTACCCAAGACAGGGGACTAAGGGATTTTTTGAAATTTCTCTTTTAACCTGTTTTGAAGTATGGAGTAAAAAACATCTTTCCATGTGTGACTCTGCTCAGATTGATGTGTCTGTTGGTTATGTGTATGAAACACACATTATAAAAGAATTTTGAGAAATTACGCCCTCCCTCCTTTGGAGTTAACGGGGCAAAAAGACTGTTTCAAACTTAAATATACTTCAAATTACATTGGAATGGCATTTTTTTGTGTATGTGGTTGCCGAAAATGTATGCAATATGCACTTTGTGGTTTTCGTGAAACTTTTAACTTACTCATGGAGGACAGGAAAGTAAAAAGCGGGTAAGTCACTGCAGAAGGCAGTGGAGGCAGGGGCTCCTCATATTGCGATCGAGAAAGCAATTACCAACACACAGCGAATGCTTTACTTCGTTTTCCACTGATTTCGATGGTTTTTTTTTTTTTTTTTTTTTTTTTTTCAGATTTTTATGATAATGATATCTGATTTTGAGAATTTATTTACATATAGTGACCAGCGGAGTCGGCAAAGACGCTAGTAATTGTTTTATAAAAATTGATTTTGATTAATTGCCTGAACTAATACGTAAGTTGTTGAAATATTCTTTGTTCCAAATAAAATGTTAAACTAAAGTAGAAAATGTTTAGCCACATTCAGAATGTTAGTCGTAACTAATTATCATAACATTAATTCAATTAATGTTTACCACATATTTTATTGCTATAATTGTTATTATTGTTTGTAAAAAACATATTTTCTGTTATCTAAAAGAAACAATAATGAATTATGCTTTTCACTCCTGCACTGAAATATAAAATCAGTGATATAGTATTATATATATTTTGAAAAGAGTTTTACCTTTTTTTTTACAACTCCAAAATAACCGTAAAGTTTTAAATAATATTTCCTTATATTTCTCAGGATTACTTGAAGAAAAATGTACAAAAAACAAACAACTGCCAGGATATAATTTATTCTTTGCATGAAGGTTGATAAGGGAAAGAAAATAAAGATCAGTAGCATCTGAAAAGAAAGTAATGCCATGTGAAATTTTTTCTCTAGAATGGGAGGTAGATGGCTTTACCTGCCTTACAGCTGTTGTTTTGCTACGCAGTGTACTTTACAGACACATCAGAGCAATTGAAATGACACGATATTCCAAAAACCATTCTTGCTTCCAGGTGCGAGCTTCAATCGTTTCCTTTTAGCAACAAATACGCACACATTTTGAGTTATGATGTTGTCGTCATTCATGACAATGCCAGACCAAACACTGTTCTCTAAAATTTTGAAATTCTAAACATGTTTCTAGTGTCAAGTCTGGTATTACCTGGTTATTTCCAGATTTTGAACCCAGTGACTATATTCTTTTCACAATTGAACAATACTTATCTGGCAGTAAGTTCTCTTCAGACAGTGATATAAAAACAAATGTTGTAAACTGGTTCAATGGGCAAGGTCGTGATTTCTAACAAGCCTGGTTAAACAAGATTGTTTAGCGGTTAGTTATGCACGGTAGTGAAAAAAAGTCACACTTGGATTTTTTATTTTTCAAATATGGCGAACTGAATCATTTAAAAAATGGGGATGAAACGGATTGTAATTTTGTCGAATATCGAATATCCGTATCCAGTAGTCAACAGAACTCTTAATGTATAATATCTGGTAAAATCGACGTATATTTCATCCCTGCATTTAAATGATAAAATTCGTGGTTTCTGAAAGGAAAAGTGAAAGTACCAAGTGCGACTTTTTTTTTTTTTTCCCCGTAGTCTAAGCAGATTTGGTAATTATGTGAAAAAAAGATTGAAAATTATGCTTTCCAATTAATTGTATATTTTGTCTACAATAACTATTTTTTTTTTTTTTTACTCTTGTATTATTTTTTTTCAATTCATGCTCGTATTCTCGTTTTTTTAACTTTACAATAATAATAATAATAATAATAATAATCTGGTATGTTTTTCATACGACTTTTTATTACCCTGAAATTTAATACTATAAATACAGGTTGGAGATTAAAAAGTAAGATAAGATAACAAGTACTGTTATGTAAACCTATATTAAACAATTTAAATTAGGCTTCGGAAGAGCTTTATATTATAATTAGGTCTGTGTGAGGGGGGGGGCTACCACCCCCCACAACCCTCCGTTTTATTAATGCTCCTACATTTATATAGAATTTAATTCTGTTATTAAAATTAAAAGTTTACTTAAAATTATACAGACAATTTTCACACGCAACATTCATTGAAACTTATCAATCTTGATCGTTCGAGCAACAAACTTATATTAATTATTCGTTTTTCAGTTATTCTAAGAGTAGTATAACACTAAATATCCAAAAAAAGTTGAATTTGTTCTCACTATTACATTAAAAAAAAAAAAAAAAGTTAAAAATGAAAAAAATCGATAACTTTATTTTAAATTATCGCAGATCGATGGTTCAACCATTCGTTTTAAAGGTATTGGCTAGCTCTTTTGAAAGATACCCATCATGAAAATTTACTCCCCTCGAGGGTGGACATTCCCCACAGGAGGGGAGGCGAGGCCCCTACATACATAAAGTTTTTTTTTTCACAGCTGACTATCTCTAGTGCAAAAAATATATATTCGTTTCACTTGGTTTAGTGCAGTCCATAGATGTTATACTCTACTCACCTGCAATTTCCCCCATAGACGTAATGTATTTGAATAATTTTGAGTGTTCCGGTACACGAACCATTTGCTTCATCTCAACGAAAATCTTAGTGTAGCATCCCTATATGATACACATTTAGAATACCGAGTTCGGAATTTCTGCTACTATTTGTTCTTGAGATATGCTGATAACAGACACACAGACACACACTCAGACCATTCGCTGAAAACATGATTTTTGTATTCAGGGGACCTCAGAACATGTAAATATAACAAAAACTGACTTTCTAAAATTTGAACCTAAAACAATACTTTCTCTACCGTAAGGGTAAGTGAAAGTAAAAAACATTGTTTTAGATCAAATTTAAAATTTTAAACATAGTTAATGCTTATCATATTTTTTTTTAAATATATCTAAATAATTTTTTCGCAGTTAAACTCGTTTTAAATTCAGTGCTCATTACTTTTGTATGCATAGCACTGTTTCTATAACTGCGGTCACCTGCGTAACATCATTAATTATGTTTTACTCTGAAAATTTAAACGAATATAAACGGCGGTTTATAAATAAATGATTGTTGCTGTTCACTACTTTCAAAACTTTTCTACTGTAATAGTAATTTTAAGACAGTTGTATTTCTGCCATTTACCTGTATGTAAGATACCTTAAGATACCTAAATATCTAAGCAAAAATGTCGTTAAATTAGTAATTTGCTACATGTCATATATGAAGATTTTTTTTAATTACTCAGATCTAAATCTAAAATATTGATTTGATAAATTTGTCCGTTTTTCATGTTTTTTGGTGTACTAAAACTGTCGAAAATAAAGATAGTTTTTTATTTTATTTATTTATTTTTTTTTTTTTATTATTTTATTTTTTTAGTACACATTTCTGTTAATACAAGACGCCTACCAACACAATTTCTTCCGTGACACTTCCACCAATATAATTATGTAGCATCTTTTAAATTACGTTACCATGATAAATTATTTGATATTTTTTAAAGCATGCTATCATTTCTAATTATAATTAATCATGGAAGCATACAAGAAACAACCGAAAAGAAGAAACTGTGTCTGTAAACACCCTATATTGGCAAAAATCTGTACGTGATAGAGAAAAACAGATTTCATTTTCGGCTGCAGCACTCCAAAACAGCTAATATTATCAAATAAAATTTTCCCAGTATTATTTTTGTATACCTTTGTAATTAACGAGTTTGTTAGTTTAAATTTCCTTTTGGTTAGTTTTATTTTTAGTAAATCTGCAACCTAAGAATGATTTATTACAAGTATCTTTTCTAAAAAAAAAAAAAAAAAAAAAAAAAAAATAAGGATGCCTTGTAAAATTACAAATTATTATAATTTATTCTTACATTTACGACCATTCCTGAATAAAATAAGGAAGATAAATATTTTTATTCGTCATTACTCTGTCACGCGCATTAGCTATACAGTATAATAGATTCTTCGAAGTCGCTAATGACATTCCATAAAGTTATCGTACCTTATTCCTCCATCATTTTGTTAATATCGATCTAACCCCTCTAGCAATATCATATCTACATGCTATAAATCATTCTTTAAATTCACTAATGACATTGTATGAAGTTAAAGTATCATATTTCTTCTTTAATCAATTAATATAGTTCTAATCAATCTAACCATATCGTTTTATTTTCTAGATTCGTGGTAATTAGAAATGATATCTTTAAAAAAAATTCCCATGGCTGTTTTTGTTATTAAATAAATTTATTAATCTAGTAAAAGGTTTCAAACTATGGAGTAAAAAGTTCTGACCATAGCATTTTAAGTAAATTTTAATAACGCTAGTTTTGAAATTATGTGATATATATATGTATTTATTTATGTGTGTGTGTGTGTGTGTGTACTAAGTGGCGAACAAAAAAATTGCATTCTTCAGAAAAATAATAAATTTTTAATTTTATTATTTAATATTAATGCATTAGTTTATACTAAAAATGAGATCATTCCGCATTCGTATTACAAGATAACGCGCTTTCGAATCATTTCTATCATCTGACTTCTAAAAAATATATCAACAAAAGAGGCAATATCATCATCATCATCATCATCATCATTCATTTTATTTTTTAAGCAATGGAGTGAAGGTTCTGCATGTTAAGTCGACGCAAGGAGAAAATGTATGGCATTTGCTTTGGCTAAATAAAGATATTTTCGTCTCGCGTGATTGATAAAAATTGGCTGACAACAATCGAAAATCTCGAGAGCGTTAAAATTGGGGTTTTAAATTGGTTATATTGAGAGACTTATTATGTCTAAAGAGGAAGACCGCAAAGTCTGCCGATCTATATCTAAATGAATATAACTGCATAATACTAAAGGAAGGGCTGTTAATTTAATTTTGGAATTTCAGACAGACTATTGCAAAGCGCATGAACACTCAAAGTTGTTCTTCGAATTGTAGTCTGCATGCGCATCACTGTAATAAAAATACACTACTTACGTCATAAAAATAATGCAAAAACAAATTTTTTTGGGGCCAAATCGTGAGTTAATGGACCAAGACTCCATGGGAATGAGTAATGTATACGGTTGTATCTCAATTCATCCTACAGGAATCGCGCACTAAGAAGTATACTTGTAGAAGTAAAGTCAAGCTAATAATTGAAAATGATTATTGCTTTTACAGTGAAAGCATTGGATACCTAAAATGTATTACTGGAAGGCAAGATTTTTTTTTCTCACACCTTAGAGAAATATTTAAAGCCAGTTATTCAGGATTATTTGAAAAGTGCTGGAAATTTCATTTTTCAACAGATATTTGCCCCATACAGCAAACCCAGTAACTACAATTCAAATTATTCATGGGTAGTTTTGTTGGTTAATTTACAAGTTTTCATTACGGATTTTGCAAAAGTAAATTTCTCCCTAATTCGCCTTTTTAGTTTCAGCTATATCTGACAATATATAAAATTAAAATTTTAAAATAGTCCATGTGTAGTCTTTATAAAAATTCCATTAAAAATTGTTGCTGTATAATGGGCACAAACATTTCTGCAATGAAACCTGCTACTAAGATTAAATTCAAAATAGCATTCTTATAGTTTGTTTCCATTATATTTGTTTAGATTACACTGAGAAAAATCTACCTCCTGTACCAGATCGCTTCAAGACTGTCATTGAAGTAGGTGGAGCATCTACTAAATATTGGAAAAAGATCTTTATGTGTGTATACACATCTGAGTATACGTCATATTGCAAGTACGCAGAATTTACATTAACTGTGAAATATGTATCAATTTCTTTGTTCCATGATTTGTTAAATGGTGATTTATTCACTGGCTTTGAAGCCAACAAAGAATTTACGACTAAGTTAATTTCGATTTAGGGTTAATTAAATTTAGAATCTCGGATTAAGAATTTCAACGAATTTATTTTAAATTCAAATTCTGCAACTTTTACTTAATTACAAATCAGAATAACATGCATATTAATTAAATGAGACTAAGTTTAAATCTACTTACCCCCTCTGCCAGCATTCCGAAGATTAACGACACAACCACTAAATCACTAGAATATAATTCGCCATTTGAAGAATAGCTTTATTTGTCTTGAATACTAAATTACGAATTTTTATTAATATTTAAGAATGATTACTGAAAATATAATGAATACGATTAGAAGATTTTAATAGTTCTGATTTGATTTTAAAGTCCAGAGATACCTTGCACCTCGCCCGGATTCGAAAAGCGACTCAACCAAAGCTGCTCAGCGCCGCTCCTAATCAGTTGCGCATCACCTTCTCCACTCCCCTCCTCCCCGACATTCACTATGTTTGATTTTTCTGAGTAATTAAGTGTAAAAACATTATATTAATCTTTAAAAATTTTAGATTAATCCTACAAATTTATTTTATCGTAACAATACATTTTTTTTCTTAAAAAACATATACATGAATGACATTATGAGTACAATTTTCTACTTTTTCACAGGTGATGCAGTTTTCGACCACCTCTCTCTTACTCTCTGTATATGTATATATATATATATATATATATATATATATATATATATACAGTGGTGGACAGAAATATGAAATACATAATGAAAACATAGATTTTAACTTTATAATAACAAAGTAAAATAATTTTTTCTACAAACTATATGGTTAAATCATTCATTTGTTACATTTATTTTATCTAAAAGGCTTCATGCTCAACTAAAATTTATGAATTTCTGATTAAAATATCATTTGATACGCTTAATTAACGCTAGGTTTACCAAATAAGATTTTAAAGTGATTTCGAATTTTACTACAGAGTCATTTAACTTTACAATTGATCTCTAAATAAACTATGCTACCGGGAATTAATATATGTATATATATATATATATGTATGAGATATAAATATTGAATATTTAATTTAAAGGTAGTTATATTTTTGTCAACCATTATGAACAATATATACAATAAAAAAATCGTTACTTTTTTTTTTTTTTTTTTTTTTTTTTTTGTAGAATTTATGGATATGCATTAAGATCTTCTAAAAAATATATGCGTTTTTTGTAAGAAATTTTTATTACACAATATTCTTCCTTCTTTCAAAAAATGGTATATTGTATTAAAAATGACTTACAAGAAAACATTCAAAAGGTGTCGTCTTCAAAAAATATTGAAAAAAATATATGTGATTCTACTCTTCCTAAAATACCAGGAAGTGAAAAAAATTATGGGCTAAAATTGATTACAGCGACAAGAAATTATCAAAAATAAGCATTTTTGGCGATTTAGCGCTGTTAGATGATAAGTTTGCTAGCACAGAGGTTGCCGTGTACGAACAGAACTGTGTTTCGTTTATCCGCGAAGTACTCAAAATCAATCGCCTAACAGTGTGAAATCGCCAAATATGCTTAATTTTGATGATTTTTTGTGGTCGCTGTAATTCATTTCAGCCGAATTTTTTTTTTTTTTTTTCAGTTTCTGGTGTTTTAGGAAGAGTAGAATCACACATGCTTTTTTCAGTATTTTTTGAAGACGATACCTTTTGAATGTTTCCTTGTTAGTTTAATAATAATAAAATAATAATAATAATAATAATAATAAGGGTAGTGATTGGGAAAATATTAGTTTTTAAAGGTGTAGTAAATAAGAACACATGAGTTTCCTAAGCGCGTATAAAAATTGTTATTATAATAAAAAATATTTACAAAAAAGGTAAGTTTCATACCCCCCCCCCCGTATGAAAATATCTTTATATTTGAAGAAAAAAATTTCACTGAAAGAAAATAAGCAAAAATGTCTCAGAGATGAGCAAAATTGTGTCAAATTTGAGTACGACATATACGCAAAATAGCTCCGAAACAAAAAAAATAATCAAATTCAAAAATATAATGTACTGTTGCATACTTGGGGGCTCGTATGTTGCCAGAGAAAGGCGAATCTTGAACAGGCTGGAGACTTTATTTACGGAAAATTCGAGAAGATTACAGATCTAGAAGCCAAGTATCAACTTCACTTTCACCAGTAAAAACAAATTAAACAACAGCTGTCAACAGCAAATTCACAGTACAAACGGTATCAAAGCATTAACATACAGCAATTGACTGCAATCCAAAGAGGCTCAGAGTTTATCAGCCATCAGGCCGTTTTGCACTGTGCGCGCGCATTTTTATTTGACACTTTTAAGGAATTACTGTATCATCGTAAGGGAAATATATACATAAAAAAAAAAAATCTCTCAACAGTGTAATAATCGGCCAGGGCGAACACTGCCTCCGGAAGCGTATACACACATGCACGACGCGCATGTTCCTTCAACCACCGTTCCTGTCCCTCCTAATTATTTTACTTTTTCAAAAATATCCGCAATCATTTTCTCTGGCTTTTAAACCTGATAACACTAATTTCCAACGTTCTTTCTGAATTTCAAAATTTTTGCCGCGGTGCCAGCTTCCCTTCCCGCCCCTCGTACTGATTCTACACTTTCGAATATATCCGCAATCGATTTATCGGGCCTTAAAACCTAATAATACTAATTTTCAGCGCTTTAACTCTCATTTCTATATTTCCCCCTTCGCCCCCCCCCTTCCCGTCTATCCTAATACTTTTTTCTATTTTGAAAATATCTGCAATCGATTTGTAGGTTCCAAAAATCAATAGTGGCAATTTTGAACGATATAACTCTATTTCTATTGCTTCCTCCCCCACCCCCTCTTCCCGGCTCTCCTAAAAATTTTTGAAATTAGAAAATATTTGCAATCGATTTGTAGGTGTCAAAAACCTCCATGTACCGATTTTGAACGATCTAACTCCATTTTTATTTTTTTGCCTCTACGCCCTCCCTTCTCTCCCCTCCTAATAACTTTACACTTTCGAAAATTTCCTTATTCGACTTGCAGACCTCTGAAACATATCTGCACCAATTTTGAACGATCTAACTATATTTCTATTTTTCCCCATACACCACCCCTTCCCGCCCCACCTGGAATTTCTAAAATTCCAGATACTTTTTAGACATTTGTGTGAGCTATATCTTAGAGCAAAAAAAAATCTCATATATATACTTACTTATGTTTTATTTTTATTTATTTAATTTATTTCTTTATTTATTTTTTGCTATATAAAGGATTATTTGAAATCACGTTTTGCCCCCTCTTCCCTTTAGGGGCTGGATTTCTAAAATTCCAGAAATTGGTTTTTAGATATTTGTATTAGCTACATTTTAGCTCAAAAATATTACGTATATCTGTTTTTTCGTTTGAGATGTATAGGATTATGGGATATCACGTTTTGCGCATGTAAAAATCATCATGAGTATGTCCATTTACTCACTTTTGACCCTTCATTTTTAACAGCGTGTGTCTGTAAATCAAAAAATATTGAACAGACTTAAATATTTACACATTTATTCCAATTTTGAACAGACATAACAATTAACAACGCAATTTCTTTCTTTTTATAAATAATATTATATATAAAATTTCTATTTTATATATAATATATATAAATTATTTCTTTTTATATATTTTTTTTTCTCAAAATTTTCAATATTCCCTATATAAAATTATTTCATAATTTAGTGCAGAATAAGACATCATATTTTTTTTTAAACTGTGGGGGCAATTGTGGCGGGAGAGATATGTTTGTCCTGCATATCAATCAGAAGCAAAAAATGTCTTTCATTTTGACAGTTTGAGAATTATTCCCTTTCTTTAAAAGAATAAAATACAAAGTTTTAGAATCTGTTTAAAAGTACTGAATTTATTTACAAAGAAAATAAGCTCAAAATCCTGTCAAAGTATGCTTTAAAGTTTCGTTCACTGTCTTTATCTGCAACCCAACAAGAATTTAAATTGTAATACATAGCGTAACACGACAGCTATTTCGAAATATTTATGTGGAGAAAGACTTTTATTTTTTTCATATGAATCATTTCACAAATCATGATGCAAATCTTTGGTCTTCAACTATTTTCAGTTTCAGTTTTATGCATAACTAAAATAAAGAAATGTATATTTCAAAGTTTATCATCTATGAATTTAACTCTCATGCCTTTTGGTTAGATTTAAGTATTGTTTATGCCTTCATAAATATTGCCTTGCATATTTATGATAAAAGTAAAGAAAAATACAATGCCAGAAATTACAAGTTTGAAAACATAACTTAAATTATTGCCTTGATTTTCATTGCTTTATATTCACCATATTCATGATTTTTTTTTTTTTTTTTTTTTTTTTTTTTTAATAACAATCTCAGAATTATGAAATAAAAAGTGAAATAAATGTTTTTTAAAGCGTTTTTTCTAAAGTGGATTTTTCTTTTTTTAACATTACTTTAGAGAGACATCTTTTTATTTCGAGATTATTTGCTAATTATGTACAAACACTAAATGAATTTCCTGTTCAAAAATAAATTTTATAAATTTTCTTTCATTGATATATTTGTACAAAATTTTATTTTAGCATGCTGTATATACGCACACATACGAATGTTATTCTGACTCAATGTTCTTTTTTAGGCGAATGCTTTAAAGATTAAATCTTTGAGGACAAAAAATGTTCTCATTTAAAATCAAAGCCACCAGAGTGCACAAACAGTATTAAAGGAGAAGAAATAAATAAAGTTATTCCTCTAAGTTATAAAAGAATATATATAACTTCCAGGGTCAGTTTTTTCAATTGGGAATTAACATTTGATTTTGCAATATGTAAACGGCGTCTCCGAGAGGGTTAAATGTAATCAACAAAAATATGCTTCTATATCCTCATCTAGCTCATCTTTGGAATGTAGGCAATAACCTTGTATATATATATATATATATATATATATATATATATATATATTTAAAGTTTAAAAAATATCAAAAAATCATACATATGATGATCAACCAAAAATGTGTGATTATCATTTTGATAAGTATTTCCTCAGGATTGACAGTCATGTCAATCTTGCAGAATGAAAATATTCATTATGATAATGAAGCGTGAGTTTCCTTACATTGACTTCATGAAGGATTTCTAGAACACACTTATGCACCAGTTAGCTGTAATTGTATTTTTATTCTCTCCATTTTAATGTATTTGAACGTCTAAAGAAAATTATCTTTTTACCATTGTTGGTTTGGAGTTACATTCGAAGATCCATGCATTACGTTCTTTACATGTTATCGTAAATTTTATGTTAAAATACGTATGTACGTTCCCTCTCCATTTATGATTTTAGTAAAAAGGCATTGACCACCATCATTAAGAAATTGTAGGGTTTTCTTTTTACAAATTCTGGCGTGCTCTGTTTTTAAGTGTTCAGTTTATTTATGGGCTAGATTTTTTATAAGTAGTTCTCATATTATATATATATATATATATATATACATATATTAGTAGATTCAATGTTATTATTATTTTTTTCCTACATCATATGACATCTGAGTGAATTACCATCGATTAAGATTTTTCGTAAAGCTAACACATTTTCTATGATTAACGGTGACAAATGTCTTCAAGTGTGCTTTACAATTAGAACTTCTACCTCTAAAAAACTCTATAAATCATATGAATACGGTGACACAAGGTGGATATTCTATAACATATTCTTATTGTACACCGTTGAATATATTCTTTCTGATTTAAACCACTTCTAAATCATAAAATTCATAGAACATTTAAATGCATTTAAAGTGTTACATATGTTTCAGAGGTTAAAAGAGAGTATATTTTTTCTTTTATTTGCTATTTAATGTTTTATGAAAATACAATAATAAAGAGATTTATTAAAAAGAAAAATTAGGATAAAAAATTAAAAAAAAATAATTTTTAATTACCTTTTAATTATTTTTTGCTTAAAAATACATTATAATATGACTTACTGAATTAAAGTCCATTCATAAGAAAAAATTAAAAACCAAATTTGTTTGAATAATGTACCATAATTTTGTGAAATGTAAAATTGTTGGAAAAATGTATAACTATATTAAAAATATTTTATTAACAATTACTAGTACCTCTAACTTGTATTGTTATTTCATTTAATGAAAAAGAATTTGCACCTAAGTTTTATTTGGATTTTTTTTTTTTTTTTTACTTTCCGAACACTATTGTGAGGAAAGTATTGTAATCATATCAAAAGTCCGAGTTTGAGATTTTGGTGTTTCTACACGTTTTGAATTCATATTTACTATTCTTATGATGATATACCTGTGTATGTATGTGTGTTTGTGTGTACGTACGTGTATGTATGTTGTGTGTATGTACGTGTAGGTACGTACATGTGAGTGAACATGAAAACGTCTAAACGCTTTGTTCAAATGGGCTGAAAGTTGGTACGTATGTTATCATAGCACGAACCCTAATGTTTTTGGTGAATCTAAGACTTATATATATATATATATATATTTTTTTTTACAGGGACACAAAAAAAAATTCATTATGATTATGGTCCATGGGATCAAATTCTTCAAAATGCGATTGCGTCTAAAGACCTTATTCGTCTGAGCTGAAAATGTATACACATGTTATGAGTTACTGTCACACGGACTGCCTAAATTTTGATGAATCTAGCGTTTATAGTTTCTTTACAGGGACACGATGAAAAAATCTTGATCATTTTGATCTATATGGATAAACATATTTTTAACTGCGGAAGCGTCTAAACGCCTTATTAGATTGAGTTGAAAGTTTATACACATGCTGATAGAAAATTTGTACACATAAATATCCTGCCCTCCTCATGTAAATACAAATACTTGATACTTTCAATAGCTTAATAAAAATAAGTAGCCTGGTAATCTCACTATAAAACAATAATATAAACTATATTACCCATAGACGTAACTAGAGACCAACTTGTTGTTTTTTCAAGTTTAGACGCTTTTAACACAGCTTCAGCTCTGCTTCAGTTTTGAAGAATTTCCGATGTATTTACTGCGCAGATATATATTTCTTGAAACTCACAGATTCATATTTTAGTCAGAGGGTGAAATATATTATTATACTTTTTGTATTTGATATACAGAATCGTCTTTTGAGTAAACCAAATATCCAAATGTATAAAGACCAATTCCATTTATTTTACAAAGAAAATTATTGCTAGAAAAGAAAATTTCTATTAAGTATATATTTCTTAAAAACATATCATCTTAAAAAAAGCATTAATCTTTCAATGAAGTGTTCATTAATAATGTTATTATTATTTGTAGTTGCATATTAAATGAATGTAAAATGTTTGAAAAAGTGTGTGTTTCGCTGATACTTTTCCGATTGAGGTGAAAATATATATTCCTACTGTAGGCCACCGTCGCATAAACCATAAAGATTCTGGTGAACATAAAAACTATAGGATTTTTAATAGGACAAAAAAAAACATCTTTATAACTATGCCATAAGGGCCCAGATTTTTTAAAGTACGATTGCGTCTAAATTCCTTATTTGAATGCACAGAAAATTCATACACTTGTTACAGATCACAGTCGCACAAACCATATAGATTGCGGTAAATCTAACACTTAGAGGACTTTTTTTTCTTTTTTTACAGGGATTCACAAACAAACACACACACACGCACAAAAAAAAAAAAAAAAAAAAAAAAAAAAAAAAAAAAAAAAAAAGCATTATCACTTCGAGTTACTGGCTCAAATTGTTTGAAATGCAATAGCATCTAAATGTCTCATCTGATTGATGTGAAAATTTATATGTATGTTATTGATCACCATCGCACGAACGTATAGATTTTGGTGAATCTAGCATTTACAGCTTTTTACAGGGTCACAACAAAAATCTATCATTATGATTTATGGGTTTAAATTATTTGAAGGGAAATAGCGTTAAATTAAACAACGAACTATAAGAAGAAAATTACTTATACATCCTATTATAATTATTCCTTTTACTTATTTAACATATTTACTTACTTTAATTTATTTGTACAACAGTTAATTACTTAATGTTCGGAAAGTCTAGTGGAGTCACTCTAAATTTTTTAATTATTCCTTCATTTCTCTCTCTCTGTATATATATACATAATATTTCCTATAAGAAACTTGTCTAGTACTTAAATAGAAATATATATATATATATATATATAACTACTAAATTATGTGTTTTACATAAACAATTGTAAAATATTATATATATATATATATATATATATATATATATTTCGTTAGAGAATCATTTTTACTTGCAAAAAAATCTGCTTCTGTTTTCGAAGAATTTCCGATATATTTATTGTGCAGATTTATATTTCTTGAAACTCACAGATTCATATCTTAGCCAGAGGGTGAAATATGATATTATTATACTTTTTGTATTTGATATACAAAATCGTCTTTCGAGGAAACAAAATATCCAAATGTATAAATAGAAATTCCTTTTCTTTTGTCAAGAAAATTATTGCTAGAAAATCAAATTTCTATTAAATATATATTTCTTAAAAACATAACATCGAAAAAAAAAATCTTTCGATGAAGTGTTCATTAATAATGTTATTATTATTTGCAGTTGCATATGAAATGAATGTAAGATATTTGAAAAAGGGTTTGTTTCGGTGATACTAATATATTTAGAAATATTTCACATGACTTGTATGCTATGGCAATCACAACACTTATTATTCTTTATGTGTCTCTCTCTAAATATAACAAAGTCGCATACCTGTTAATATGAACCAAAAATTTAATTAAAATATCTATTAAAAATGTCACTTAATACACTGGTCAAAAAAATTTAAGGATCAGCCCGTTTTCTCTTTCTCTTCTTTTGCACATAATTTTTAAACAAATAAACATATGAACATAAAATATGGATGGCCTGTTCATTACCATATTATTAACCGAATCTTATGTAATTTTAGCATAAGAATAATTTTTAAGCTAATAAATATTCAGTTTTCTCTCAAAAGTAAGCTTTAAAAAAAAAAATGAAAAATTTCAATAATTTTAGGAAAGAACACTTAATGAAAAATGGTCATAAGGATGCCTTACAGATAGGTAAAGACGCACACGCGTTCCTATGTTAGATTACAACCAAATCTTTCTACCTGCATTCATTTTCTGTTTCTTCTTTTTTCTTCTTCTTTTCGCATGTGAATAACTTTTTAAAAAATATGCATACAAACATGAAAATTGGATAAGATGTTCATTATACAATTATTTTTCGACATCATTATTATTCTAGTGCTGAGTATAGTTTACAAATTAGTAATTATATATTTTTTAAAAGTTCATTATAAAAGTAAAAGAAAAGTTAATACAAAAAGAAAAATCGAGATTTAGTTTAACATTTCAAGGTATGATCGTCTTTACCTATCTCTAATGCATCCTTAACACCACTTTTTATTATGTGTTCTTTCCTAAATTTGTTGAAATTTTTCATTTTTTCCAAAGCTTACTTTTGCGAGAAAAATGAATATTTATTAGCTTAAAAATAATTCTAATGCTAAAATTACATAAGATTCGGTTAATAATATGATAATGAACAGGCCATCCAAATTTTATGTTCATATGTTTATTTGTTTAAAAATTATGTGCAAAAGAAGAGAAAGAGAAAACTGGCTGATCCTTACATTTTTTTGACCAGTGTATATGCAATTTGTGCAATTTTGAACAAAAGGCCTCAGAAATAAAAATATCTGTTCACCGATATACTGCGCAAATTGAATTAACATAACTTTTCATAATATACATCTAACATACCAAGATTATATAAAATAGATAATAAAATATAGTCGTCCATTTAAGGAAAATATTGCAATTTAGCAGAACACTTGTCGTTCAATATTAAAAACCTGATTAAATTAGTTTGCGCAATATTTATCTCACAAACCAAACTTTATAATATTATTTTCTAAAGAAGAGCGGGTGTGTTCAGATGTTCTAAAATCTCCATACCTGTTGTGTAATCAGTCAGTAAATCACAATGCCAATTTTAGAACATAACAGAACACTTTAATTGAAACTCAATTTAGGGTAGAAATTTAGGGTAGACTACTTTTATTAATGACTTATGAAATATAAATATCCTGCCCTCCTCATGTAAATACAAATGCTGGATACTTTCAATAGCCTAATAAAAATAAGTAGCCTGGTAATATCACTATAAAACAATAATTTAAGCTATATTACCCATAGACGTAACTGAAGACAAACTTGTTGGTTTTTCAAATGTATTTTCTTAGACGCTTTTAACTCCAAACCATTCGTAGCCGAAAATACCCTCAAAGCTTCTGCTGCAGAATCACACTGCTAGAGGCGGATTCAATCAGCACTAAGGCAGAATCTCCTTTGCCATTTAAGCCACCAAAACCACACCGAGCACGATTTAAGCATTTGTTTTATAGGTTAATTCATTTACATTTTTTCTTCAACTCCGTTTTCAACAAACTTACACTGAATATAATTTATTTGTTAATTTTCACAAAATATGGAGTTTCCCTTTCAAACTCGCAATCCTTATCTATCTTTCGTAGAGTACTTTAGTAAGCAGAGTAAAAACCAGTGATCCGATTCTACAACTTCGCAACTCTTTCTTTGCGAGCTTTCTACGAGAACTGCCTCTAAACTTACAATATATCATAGAAATTGAGATATTGCATCCCTATCAACCGGATAAAAATTAAACACAGCAGTTCCATCTGTAAGTCGATAAACACTCAAGTTTATTGAGCATAATTTTATATAATCAGTATCTCACATACCACGTTCCGCGCAAATATTCACTATAGAAGCTATGATTAATCTTTTTCTTATATATAGAATTAGCAGCGAAGCAGCACCAGCAGTCTATCCAGTGAATTTCCCCATAATTATTCATTTAATTTAAGGTCCAACCAAAAATAAAGCTTGTTTAAACTCTATGTATTGTTTCGCTATATACAGAATTCACAAAATTTTACTAACACGTGCATTCACACATTTTCTAAAAATGTTGTTGAATTCTATTTTGAAAACGTGTAAACTTAACCGAAAATCGAATGTTTTCAAAAAATCGATACATAAAAATCTTCCTACATAAAAATTAAATTTAATTAGAAATTTGAAAGTAAACATAATTAATTTCAAAATTCTCATAAAAAGATTCAAATCAAAAATTTCTAATTTAATGTATTTTAAGACAGACATACAGATCAAAAGAAGCTTCATATGAAATTGAACATACAATCATGTTTGCCATTGAATTATTACTAATGTATTACATTTCGCAACATTAAAAACTGTGGTCAAAAGCAGTGTTACGCAGCGAATAACAAAAAGGATTCAAAAATCAATTGCTTTTTCTGTTAATTTGGCGCATATGAAATAATCAAGCGTAACTTAATAATTAATGTAAATAAACTTTTATGATATATCTTCATGTTATTTCCAAAATTAACCATTTATTTAAATTTAACAGATTACTAAAATGCATGAGTTTTCCATTTAAAATAACGTAGTTTAAGTATTGAAATGTAATTTTAAAACTACAGTTATGTAAATAAACTGTGGCACTAATTTATCAGATTCTTCCCGTAATTATTAACTTACACTATAGTAAACTTTTAGTAACATGTTAAACTTAAATACTATAATTTAAAGCGATTAATCCAGTTAGAGCATTCCAATATCTTTTATGAAACTATGTATGATAATATTTTGAAATAGTAAAGAATTTTTAAAATGTATTCTATATGAAACTTCTTATTAAACATATTAGAAATATACGTTGATTGAATATTATTGAGTCTAAAGATGTTAAACAATTGGATCTGCGTAAGCAGCCTCAGCTTCCTATTGCCATCACTCAATACTCAGCAGATCATTTTTGTTTATTCCATAATACTTAAAATAATTATACAGAGATAATATACGTATGACTATAACTCGGTACATAACAATACACATTTTTATGGCGGCTGTCTATATATACAGAGTGTCCTGAAAGTTCCAGTACTGACGCTGATGTATTTTTTATTTACAAAACAACAAACCTTAAAACGATTATTTTTATGCTAATGATAAAAGGCACATTTCAAATAACGGAGGAAAAAATACAGAACATACATTTATGATAAATGTTCAAAATGGCCACCTTTTTCTAGGAGGCAACGCTGAACTCGTTTGCGCATGTGTTTAGAAACGCGTTTTAACATGCTGGGAGTGACTTCTTGTAGAGAAACTTGTACCCACCTGCACAAAACCTGTATTATGAAATTGTCGAAAGAGCTGATATAGCATATTTTTACTCGGTATTGCATCAGCTGGATATTTATATCGCCAAACATCTTTGCATCTTTCATACGATTTACATTCAAAATAAGCTTCAAACAGCGTAATTATCTGAATGCGTGATAAACTCATTTCACTATGAAGAACAAAATAACATAAAACTTTATTCTCACACAACTTGAGCAAGAAAAGAAACAAACTATAAAAATTAAAGAACTGATGCAATAATAAGCAGACAATAAAATTTAATATTAAAAAAAAATTATGGACACAATGAGTTCTTTAAATTGGAGTACTGGAACTTTTAGGACACAGATACACTGTACACATATGTGTGTATATGTATATATATATTCCCTTCTAAATCATAAATACTTGTACCAACTTTGATGTGAAACGATTACATAATTTATCGGCTTAATTTGTGTAATTAGTGTACAGAATATACACCTAAAAGTATATACCTAATTCCAAGTGGCTCTTGAACATGTGTACGAAATTTCAAGCCAATAGGTGATTTTTACAGCCGCTACCGCAAGACAGACAGAACCGAAAATCTTTTTGAGTCTCCACATGGAGGCCTCCACTGACGTTTCGGCAAACGGCTAGAAATTTAGCCCGTTGATGAATATTCATATTTAAATATTAAAAAAATATACCTCTATCATTATTATTATTATTATTTGTAAATTTACTCATTTTTTAAATTCTTTTTTGGCATTCCTTACGAATAGGCAACAGAAATTTTGGTATGCGGAAACACTGAGAAGCTAAAGAACGAAAATCGTTGCGGGTGGAAAAATGTTTGATTATAAGTCTTACATGATCCACACAGAGATTTTTAGGTCCGTTATTATTTGAATTTCAGTTTTCCAAGACTTTTTTTTCTTTTATAATTTTGTTTGCATTTGTAACTTTTATGTAGGTTTCGTCCACGTGCGATAATGCACTAGCAAACACAACCTATTAGTTTCTAAATATTATTTTTTCTATGCTTTACTTTGATTCACAATTAAGCTTTTGCAATATTGGATTTTGCTACAACTGAGTGGTTTTACCACAAGTGAGTTGACTTATTATTAGTGCCTCAGATATGTTTACTAAAGTTACAGTACCAATTTTTATTAATGAAAAAATTCTGTGATGAATACCAATGTGGAAAAATTGCTCTGCAAATTTTTAGCAGATGGCAAGCTTCCATTGAATTTTGCCATTGAATTTTGAAATCATTCACGATTTATTCAAATTACGGTTTTATTTTCTAATTTTTTCATTTATTTTAATTTTTGTCTAAATATTGGAAAATAAATTCATTTAAAAACAAAAGTAATTAGAATTTTTTAACAAAAGCATTTTTTTTTCTTTAGATTTAAAATTAAAAACACGGGCAAATTCAACCACAGAAGCTTTTTTATTTTCTCATATACATATAAATGGTAGAGAAAGTATTGTTTTGGGGTCAAAAATTTTAATTGATTTTTTGTTATATTTATACGTTTTGAGGTCCCTTGAATCAAAAATCATGTTTTTAGCAGTTGGTCTCTGTGAGTCAGTTTGTGTCTATTAATAGCATAGCTTAAGAGCAAATAGTAGCAGAAATTCCAAACTTGGCATTTTAAATTTGTATCATACAGGTATGCTACACTAAACGTTTCGTTTAGATAAAGAAAACGGTTCGTGTACAGAGACACCCAAGAGAATTCAAATACATTACGTGTATGGGAGAAATTGCCGGTAAGTAGAGTTTAAATCTCTGAGGAGTGCACTAAACAAAATGAAATTAATATCTATATTTTATATACGTAAAAGCATGCTCCATGTATAATGTGGTATGGATATCATTCACTATTGATTTACAGGGCTACACAAAAGAACTAGATTACAGTACAACAATACTTGAAAATTGATGGAAGTGTATTTCAGGTTGTGTCATGTGCTATTAATGTTGGATTATATTTATTTGCACTATGTGGTGTGAACATAACCATCAGAAGATATAAAAGCTGCCAATATTTAAGCCATAAAATTTTTTTTTAATTGTTAGTGGACGTTCTTTACTTCAATATATAACTAAGTCTAGGAAAACTGATCAGAAATTTAGATTTATTCCTCATAACAATATGGTAAATAATGTATTTTTTAAGCTAAACATTAATCGCTTTTTTTTTGTATATTTACACGTTTTGAGGTTTCCTGAATACCAAAGTGAATTTTTTAACGTTTGACCTTTGTCTCTGTCTCTTAGAATAAATTAAAAACAAATAATTTCAGACGATCGAAATGTTGTAATTTGAAATTACTACGCTTGTTACTATATAATTTTGATCAAGATTGTTAAGTTTCAAATGTGAAAGTTGTATGAATAATTTTAAACGAACTTTTGAATATAAAATTGGGTGTTGAGGTGGGTGATAGCCCCCCTCATAAGGAATTATTTGTTCAATAAAGTTGTTTTGTTTCCTAATTTGAACTGTTTTAACATATGTTTACATAAAAATACTGGTTATCTTACTCCTTAATCTCCAATCTGTATTTATAGTGTTAAATGTCAGGGTAAGTGAACTTCGTGTGAGTGACACACCAGATTATTAGCATTATTATTATTATTATTTTAGTTAGTGTGCATTTACTAAATTTAAAACACTTTTCGTGTTGATAATATGTCCCTGTGAAAAAATGCTGAAAAAACAAAAATCTTGTTTTTATAAAACTTTCAAACCTGTGAGTAATACAAATATACATAATTCAACTATATATTAACAAATATTAACTTTGTATTATCAAATTAAATATTTCGCATAAAATACTTCGGGGGCTGAGATTAAATATATATTCATTACTTTGAATATCTATTTGGCATGAAAGGCTTCTAGTTAAATTAATATGCACGAATACTGATTAAATTATCATTTCATGCGTTAAATTCACACTAGATTTGTCAAGTAAGATTTAAAAGTGATATCAAAATAATTCATGTAGAGTGTCATTTAACTTTACATTTGATCTTTAAATAAACTTTGATAAGGGTAATAGACGTGATCCATAAATATCTACATTGAATGTAATGGTTATTTCATTTTTTACAACTTCTAATAATATATAATAAAATATTGGTCGAATTCTTTAGTTTATATGTATACATAATTTAGATTTATTCTTGATGCAACTTTAAATGTAAATTAAGTTAATCCATAATTATGACTAAAACATCTTTTTTTACAATGTTGAATTTTTAAATTATTATTAAGATTTTTAAAGTATTAAGAAAACTTTCAAAATAAGGGATTTTGCTTAAAAAACAGTGAATGATAGTGGTTTTAATACAAGACTTTTGTATTAATTAATATTAAACTTATCTCTAAATTCAAAAATTTAATTCTAAAAAATGTATTTTTTTTTTTCGTTATAAATTACTTGAGTTTAAGTAAATAAGGCAAATAATATTCAGGGAAAAATATAAATAAGAAAAAGGAAGACACCAAGAACAATTGATCCATATTCAGTTACATACATTCTTCTAAGTACAAAGTAGTAATTACATGGTGCGGAAAAAAATATTTCTCGTCTTTAATGGATTTACACGTTTTGAGATATTTGAATGTGATTAAAAGTTTTTTAGGATTGTCTTATCTGTCTCAATGTCTGTGGGCTTTTGCGATTATCTCTCTGTGTGTTAACAAAACTGTGTAGGGAATACTCTGTACTTTCGAAGAAATGCATGGAATTTCTTGAAAAATTAAATTAGTTTTATATTAATACACGTTGTTGTGTTAATTAGAATTGAGTATAAATCACCCTCCATAAGTCGCTGCTGTTTTGACTTGCATCCATATATAGGGAGGCTATAACTCGGTTTCTATATGTGTATTTGCACTATACTTTCCATAAGAGATGGACATTAAAAAAAAAAAAAAATCAAAGCAGTCTTTGGGGACTGCCGATAGAAATGAAAACTAAGTAACTTGTGAATTGTATCGTCCAGCTATTAGATTATTATTTTCGAATTATTTTTGGTATGTAAAGAAGTGTTTATGATCTGTATTATATGATTCGGCACAATATTTGTAGCTACCCAAATTAAATGAACTAAGCCTTATATTAGGTAAAAATATTGATTACTTATGAAATTATTTTAATTAGTAGCTGAGATACAAAAGAAAACCGATTCAGGAGACCTCAAAACGTGTAAATCAGGTGAAATCTCGAATCCCACTTTCGATAATATAAAAGTACTTTAAAATATCTTTCGAATGATGTATTAAAAATAATATAAACATAATTAGAATTTGAAATATTGAAATTTTAAAATATTATAGCGCCATCTGGCGGTAGAAATTTCTGTAATCTATTGTTCGATTCGAAATCAACAAAGCTTTCTAATGATGTATTACTTATGGAATTATTTTAATTAGTAGCTGAGATACAAAAGAAAACCCATTCAGGAGACCTCAAAACGTGTAAATCCGGTGAAATCTCGAATTCCACTTACGATAATATAAAAGAACTTTAAAATATCTTTCGAATGATGTATTAAAAATAATTTAATCATAATTAGAAATTGAAATATTGACATTCTAAAATATTACAGCGCCATCTGGCGGTAGAAATTTCTGAAATCTACTGTTGAATTCCAAATCAACAAAGCTTTCTAATGATGTATTACTTATGAACTTATTTAATTAGTAGCTGAGATACAAAAGAAAACCCATTCAGGACACCTTAAAACGTGTAAATCAGGTGAAATCTCGAATTCTACTTTCGATAATATAAAAGAACTTTAAAATATCTTTCGAATGATGTATTAAAAATAATTTAATCATAATTACAAATTGAAATACGCGTATTAGAGTAAAATTTAATTTACAATTAAAATGTAATTTTTTTTCCAAGATCGATTAAATTTGAACTGCAACTATCCTGTGTGCTGTTAATGGCGCACAGTAAGTTTCAAAGAATTTAGAAGAAAATTGAAGCTTTTTGAAATTTGCAACTTTTATTCCAAGTAGAAAACCACGTGATGTCAATTGGCAAAAAATATGTTTCTTCCCTATCAGATTCTTTGTCACTGGGTTGTTATGGTAACGAACGCTTGCAGAATTTCATTCAAAGCTTTAGCTGACGATGACGCGAGTTTCATGATTTTTGTTCTCCCAAAAGTGCTCAACGCGCATAAAGACGTTTTCATTTAAAAAAAAAAAAAAGTTGATTTTATGTATGTGCATAGACGCTGCTATGATGCATATTTCTTCAATTATAGGAAGGCTATCACTTAGCTTTCATAGACTGTAAACACACCAAATTTAATTATAAGATAACTACTTTGAAAACGTATGTTGAAACAATTTAAAAACATATCTGCCGATAGGGGACGCTGCTACATTATAATTTTCTGTATTTTTAGATGATTAGATGGAAATTTCTATTGTACAAAATTTTGTGTATAAGATTACTGGTATGGATATTTACACTGAAGTACTTCAGGTGTATATTGATCGACAGTGGGTGACATTACCCTGAAATTTTCTTATTTCTAAAAAGGCGATAATTTAGCTATTGCTGTGTATAAGTGAAAAAAAAAAAATCATGTGTTGAAAGGATTTTTATTAAAAATTAAGCTTTTTAAATTTGGGTAAATAAGATATTAGATATGATGCTGTTATTCAAACCATTCCTAGTTTCAAATAATTGTTCGATCAGTTAATACGTTGGATAATTTAATAATAATAATAAAGCTTTTTGGCCGGCACAGCCTCATTTTATTCTTTCAAGGAAAAATGAGTCAGAATTAGAAATTTTTGTATTAGTTCTACATACACATTCCGTTATAGAATATATAAATTATCATATTTTATAATTAGCACACCTATTTCAAACTAACCTACTAATTTGAATCATTTTTTTCTTATTGAAATACTTGTTTTAGAGCATTGATTAACTGGAACTGTAGTCGATAATTTAAAAACATTTTCCGGTAATTTTGTGTGTATTATATTTAATTTTAATTTTGTAAAGAAAACTAATGTTAGATTAATGGATAATTATTTCCGTTAAGAAAAATGTGCTGTGCAGCGAAAAAAAGGTGATTTTTTTTTTTTTTTTTTTTTTTTAAATACTCGATACATAATATTTCCAGAGAGTTTAAAATGCATCAGCGGTGGACACTTTGAAACGCAATACTGGATATTTTTTCTGTTCCAGTTTTGGACAGTTTTGAATTTTTTTCGGAAAAGGGGAAATAAAACGTAGATTGATTAAAAATATATATTTGTTTAACAAGACTTTATATATATATATATTTCATTAATGTGTTTAAAAAGGAAAAAAAAAAAGGTGTGATATGTTGTATCATAAATGGAAAACAAATTCCCTCATAAAAGTTTAACGGTTATAGTAATATATTGTTTACTTTCAAATAAGTCTAAATTTTTAAATAATACTTTAATCACTCTCTTCTGTTATAATTTTAAAATTTTCATGACTAACCAGTTTTGCTTCGTATATTTACTTGTATTCTATGTGTATCCAAGGGGAAAAAAAATTAGATAATCGCGTCTAAAGATATAGAAAGAAATCTCTTATGATATATTGAAACTTTCTGATGTAATTTGTAGTGAGATTAGTTAAATCAATGTTAATCTAAAATTGATGACTGAAAATATCTGTCTTTGAAGACGTTGATGACAAAGGATTGTAATACCAATTCCAACCCTTGTTTAATCATATGCGATAAGTAGAAAGCATTTTTTCTTACATTAAATTTGAAAGCGTAAAATACTAATGAATTTTGTTGCCTCCGTTGATAAAAAATAATCGTCCATGTACTATTGATGAAATATAACATCACGGTTACAAATAACCTCTTCCGCAAAATTCTCGCTTTTATTCTTATTTATAGCATGATTAAAAATAAATAAATGAATAACATAATAAGTTGATTACATTGTATAAAAGATTTATTATATATGCTAAAAATAATGTATTACAATACAACTAATTCAAAACATCTCACATTAAAAACATCCAATTAGTTGTATAATTTCATCTGAGCTTTCGACTCTTTATCGTTAAGTCTTCTTCAGAGTTGTAAATATAATAATAATAATAATAATAATAAAACTGTCGAAATATATAAGTTCAAAAATATATAATCAAAGCCTAAGTCCATTAATATAAAGTTCATTAAAATCAGTTCATTATAAAAAGGATGCAATTCATAAGTCATGCTTTACTATTCCAAAAAATTCACATTTATAATTTAACAGTTCTCCATAATGACAAATTTCTTCGAAAAATTTTCACTTGAATAAATTATCCAAGTGTTTAGCGAAAAAATTCGAAGAAATTCGTCATTACGGATAAGTGTTAAATTATAAATGTGAACTTTTTGAAATAGTAAAATATGGCATATGAATTCTATTCTTTTTATAATGAATTGATTTTAATGAATTTTATATTAATGGACTTATGTTTTGATTATATATATTTAAACTTATATATTTCGACAGAATTTGTTATTATTATTATTATTATATTTACAACTCTGAAGTTACTAATATTGACAACTATTATATTGACATCGATAAAGAATCGAAAGCTCAGATGAAATTATATAACTAATTGGATGTTTTAAATTAGTTGTATTGAATTAATACATTATTTTTAGTAAAAATACTGCTATAAATAAATAGCAGTCATAAATATGTCGTGTGTTTCTATAAATGAAACTGAATTCAATTTTTCACATGTAAGAACACTTTACAATTATTTTAAATAATAGTTTTTTTTTTTTTTTTTCTTAAGGTATTTTTATCCTGCATATCAGTTAGCACTTAAAATAGACACTTGACACTTTTTGACACTTGTGAGTTTTTGAATTATTTCGTTATTTAGAAAGATAAAGAATATATTCAAACATTGATATTTCGCTTAAACTATCTGCAGCATGGAAGAAGAGCTAAATGAATAAAAACAAGAAAAAACATAAATATTTATTGCTTTTCTGTATATAAAGGGAATATCATTTGTAATAAAGAAAAATGCCTTAGCGTCAGGGCTTATTAGAGGCAGGGACAAAAAATATCGAAAAATATGTTTAACCTGAACATCAATCAGAAGATAAAATATATTTCATCTTTTTGACATTTGTGAGTTTGTAAATTATTTACTTTCTTCAGAAATATGCTGAGATTTTCAAAGTTTGACATTCTACTAAAAACATTAAATTTAAATGCGATGCAAATATGCTTTAAATCGTGTCAAAATATTCCTTAAATCTCTATATTTTGCTCTATTCTGCTACGCAACAAGAATTTAAATTCCAATATGACGCGGAATATGACAGCTATTTTGAAATCTGTGCAAGGAGTGGGGAAATTTGTACCGCATATGAAACATTTCATAAAAATGAATGAAAAACATTACTTTTTCCATTAGATCTATGTTTACACTTATGCATTTAAAAAATCTAAATTTTACACATCTTTATTATTTAATATGTTCTGTTGTATTGTTTGTTGTTTATCAAGCCATACATATTCCCATCTTATTTTATTATAAAAGCAAAGAATCCTAAAAGAGATAGTAAAACAGTTTTTTGAACATAACTTAAAAATAATTTCATCAAATAATATACAGTTCAGCATCGACAATCCGAAATCCTATAATTCGGCAGCACATATGAACCGATATTAATAATATTTTCTCCACTTCTTTTTTTTCTTCTTCTCTGCCCGTAAATCGTAGCACTTAACGGGTTACTCGCAGATTAGCTTGTAACAGCATACTTACCGATATTTATGGGTCATCAGTAAAGTTTACGGATTTTCACTTAATTATACTGACATAAGGATTGACGTGAATTTTTTGTGGAGTAATCAAGATCTCGGCAAGAATTCCGAAAAGGAACAGCGATTGTTTTTTGTCTCGATATCAAGTTATATATAAAAAAAAAAAGAGATCGTTTTTTTTTCTAAATCCGGGAGCTGGAGATAAAGTAAACATTAGATCCGGCGCGAGCGAGCGTCATATCTAGTGTCATCTGAAGAATTACTTTTATCGGAACAAAAGGAATACAAGATGGATGGTGAGAATCGAACAGTGTTTAGAATGACTTGAAAAGTATGATTTCATCCTCAATAATCAAATGATGAACGCGCATACATTAATTAATTGCAAACGGATAAACACAAAAGAATGACACTAATGAAGTTGACTGAAATATTTAGTAGAATGTAGCACATTACAGATCTCTGATCTTCTTTGTTATTAAATCAGTTTAATTTTAATTTATTAATATAATTATTATGATCAAATATTAACAACCTGTATTGCTGTTTTATAATAGTTAATTTAAAATTTGCAACTTATTTAAAAAGTTAATTTAATTATTCATGTTTTCGATAGAGATTTGTATACATTTTCTAAAACTGTTTTTTTTTTTTTTTTAAGTGTTATTGTTTGAATGTTGTAATTAATTGAGGAATTCGACACATTTTCCGAACACCTGTAATCCGGAAAAATCGGTAAGCCGGCATTGTCTATTTCCAGTCGTCGTCGGATTATCGATGTTTCACAGTATCTGTTTTGCTTTCATTATTACTTTCTTCTACACTCTATAAAAAAAAAAAAAAAAAAAGACACACCAAGGAGTTATCCGAATAGGAAAAAAATGGTACATGTGATGCACATGTGGAGAAAAACAATTCATTACGGTTTCAGAAAATTTGAATGGTTTCATCAAGACAAAGGGCCTCACAAAGTAAACAAGCCAATAACGGGTTGGTCCTCTGCTGGCCTTTCGTACGCAGTTATTCGGCTTAGTATTAGTTGAAAGAGTTAGAAGATGTGCTCCGGTGAAGTATCGCGCCAAATTCTGTCCAACTGGTGCGTTCGATTGTCAATATCCCGATCTGGTTGTAGGACCCTTTTTAAGATGCTCCAAACGCCCACAGTGGAAGAGAGATCCGGAGACTGAGCTCAACACCCTTTCACTGAGCCGCCTATTAGGAGTCTTTGAAGTCACTGAAGTACCAGTTGCACGTAGGATCGACGATAATAATGAATTGGGGCTTTGAGGACCGCTTTGCAATTGACAGGTTCTCACTATCTGTCTACTCTTTAGGCCGACCGCTTCCTCCCTGACGCTGTGTTCAGCCATGGTTCACCAATTCCTGTAAATATCATATAATAGTGGCACCGCTCCTATCCAATTGTCAAAATATTCGCAGATCAGACAAACCGTCTTCTTTTAGACAACTACACACCACACTCAAATGCTGACATCTGAGCATGTTGTTTGTGCACCAGTATGCGAGGCATAGCATACTGTCTTTCTGACTAGATGGAATAAAATTCTCGAAGAATTTATGGCCTGGTATCAAAATTTACCATTTTTAATATTCTGCCATTGCAGAGTTAAGATGCGCTGCAGCGTCGCATGCTCATTCGATGGCAGCCAAACTTTAAAATTTTGCATTTTCCATCGAACCTGCATGTATATGTCAATTTGTGTCCAGTTTGCATTACTCCTTCTTGGTACGTCATTTATTTATACATTTATTTATTTATTCTTTGTTTTTGTTTTAGAGTATATATACAATAGAAGAAAGTATTGGATTTATATATTTTATATATCATGATTATAATTATATTGATATTTATATATTAACTTTTTCAGATAATATCGTTGTAATTTATTACATGGAATATGTTAATAATGTTTCTTTAATATTGTAAAATTAATATATTTGCTAAGCTTGTAAAGATGCTTGTATGCTGCAAAATACAGTTTATAGAGCATTGAAAAACTCTCATTTTAATTTTCATGCGTTCTAAAAAGTATTAAAGCAGTTTCAATTATTTGAAGTATTTCTTAAATAATGCTTCTTATTTGTCTAATTTAATATTTCTTTCGCGAATTAAAAATTTACGAATGTATATATATGTATATTTTAATAGTAATAGTAATATAAGTAGTTAATATATATATTTTTTTTTTTACTTTCTTCTATATTCAATAGAAGAAGGTATTGGATTATTAAAAAGTTTCGACCTCGGGTTTTTGATCGGTTTACACGTTTTGAGAGCCGTAGAAACCGATTTAACCATTTTTAGAAAACGTCTGTGTGTGTGTGTGTGTGTGTGTGTGTGTGTGTGTGACAAAACTTTGTGGCAACTGTATCTCAGGAACAATAGCACATACTTTCATACAAATTGGTTTGTAGTTACACCTTGACCTAAATTAGTGCCTGTCAACTTTTGGTAAAAATTGTCTTAAAAGTTGTGTTGCCATACCGCATTTCTAAATTTTTAACATGGGGGTATAGAACAAAATTTTGTATAAATGTGCATAAAGAGAATTATTTTTTTTAATAATCATTATGAAATTTACAAGAAATATTTATAATAGAGATAGTAAACTGGAAACATTTTGTATATGTAGGAGTATCGACTATCCTCTGGGGGAGAAGTCTCCCCTCCAGGGACAAAAAGTTTCATGATGAGTATCTTTCAAAATAGTTCGCCAATATCTTTAAAATGAATGGTTGAACCATCGATCTGCAATAATTTAAAATAAAGTTATCGATATTTTTTTTTTCATTTTTAACAAATATATATATATATATATATATATATATAAAAGATCGAGAAAATAATTAACTTTTTTTTTATACTTAGTATTGTACTACTTCTCTAATATGGAAATCGTACTACATTATCATGGAGGATAATTTTATTAAATAAAGGTTTTAATAAATTATTTTTACTGAGCGAATTTGTATAGCAAAATATAGAAGAAAGTCAGGTGGTGGCCACATCATTCTAGTTTTTAAATTTAAATGTTTTTTTTTTTTTTTTTTTTTCTTTGAAAAGTAATCGTTACTGTATTGCAATTCTAACATTCATTTATAAAAGAGGATTTATTGAAAGCTATTAAAGCTATTATATTTCATATTAAAAATGTATAACATCTTCAAACTTGTAATTGACAGAATAAAAAAGATGAAATAAAGGAAAAAATTAAAAGAAATCGAACTTTTAAAGACATAAAAAAATAAAAATAAAAACATACAGATTAAAATAAGTAAAGAAAGAAAGAAAAAAAAATACAACACAGCGTGCTGTAAAGTTACAACACCCTCTTTGAAAATTCAAGCACGCATTTATTTACAACACACTTGAAATTTAAGCACAGGGTACTGGCGATTATTTTACACCTACATTGTAATGTAATCTAGCATGTTCATGTTTTACAGTGTGCTCCATAAATTACAAAATCTAAAGGGTTAGTTGTTAAACAATTGAAATATTTGTTAAGTACTAGAATTTTCAATTTAGTATTACAAATATGTGGGTAAAAAATAAATAAATAAATAAATAAAAAATAATAATTTAGGCTTCAACCTATGTGTAATTAGTAAATGTGGTGTAAAATTACGAAAACTACTTTAAGTAACACGTATTGAAAAGTTAATATAGTTATTATGTAAAGAAACCTAAAAAAGGAAATTTGCCCTAACCTATGTAAATACAATAATTTTTACATTGCCCCAACCTATGTGGGGGAAATTTTATTACGGATTTAGAATAAGCAGGCCAAAATATGATATGTGGTAAATTTGCGTGTGTGAATACCCCAAAATAAGCAAAGTCCCAAACTTACGTGGGAAAAATAAATTAGTTAACTTTAAATGAACAATTTTATTTAAATATATATTATGGAACTAAGCATGTAGTACCTATTGCTATAATTGGACTCAACCTATGTGGAAAAATATAAAACCCCGTGTCTGCAAATGTTGCTGTTGTTTCACCAAAGGTCTTATTTTCACTTTAACGAGTGCCTAGTAGGTAATGTGCAGATTAACCCGTGTCTAGTCGGTAATGTGCACGGGTAATTCGCAGATTAGCTCGGTAATTTAAGAAATGAAACAATTTTCTTCACTTTAACGGATCACCCTAGTTAATGTGCAGATTACCTAGCTAATCTGCAGATTAACTGATTTTTGCACTTTAGCGGTAACATATACATATGTATATTATTATTATTTTTATCAGTGTAGTCATCTATTTTTTAAAATGTTAAACTTCTCTGAATAAATTGCGATTAGGAATAATTTGTGTACTTTATTCTATTATTTAAATTACTATAAATACCAAAAGCAATACTTATAAATGACAAAAATGTTAATCTAGAAAAAATAAATACACATATGTGAAATCCAATGTTATTTTTCATTATTAAATTATACAAAAATAAAAACAAAAGAAATCAGTTTAAAGATTAAAAAAATTAGTATTTATTACTATTATTATTATTATTCCAATTTAATTACAATAAACAATACTATTATATTTTGTATGTAACATAGCATGCGTGAAACTTTCTTCTTCACGGGATTCAATTCAGTTATATTTTAGAAAAGCAAAATTTACTTTTTAATTGAATATATAAGAGTAATGACCGATTCATATTCAATTTAGAACGTATCTCCGTTTTAAAAGAGGGTAATTATGTCTGATGAATAAGTGATTGAAAACGAAGATAATATCATATTAGAATACCATTATGCGAGTATTTGATCCAAGGATATATTCTAAAATGACTATCTAAATTATTCCTGAGAACTGACAGTTACATTTATTGGATAATTATTATTGTGATGGTTCTTTATTGAATTTATATATATATATATATATATATATATATATATTACTACAGAGAAATTGAGGATTTCATAGAATTTAATTTTAACATTAACCACGTTATAATGTAAAAAGAAAAGGCTACTCTGAGTATATATTTTGTTCTCAATCACGCTGAAGGCATGTGTAACTTATATGTGTTTGTAGAAATATTCGACCTCGAATTATTGACGTTTTTTACATATTTTCAGGTTTGAAGAATGCAAAAATTATAAAAATGATGTCATTTCCGTCCGTAAGTAAATCTGTTTGTTAGTCGGTACATTAGCTAGTTGATGTTCGTCTTTGTAAACATTACACCAAGATTATTGTTTATAAAGTAGTCTGTTTAGAATAAAAATATCAGTTATAAAATTGGAAAAAAAAAAAAAAAAAAAAAAAAAAAATGTTTGTTTCAATACTTTGTAAGCCATTCAAAATTTACGTTTTTTTTTAATGTAAAAAATAGGACACAATTTTTCTTACACGTATATTTAAAGGATTATTTTTATCGAAAAAACTATCAAACCAGTTTTAAAATATCATTTAAGAGTCTACATGAATGCATTAACTGTGAACATTATACTTTAAAAACTCCGTGAGTTTATATATATATATATATATATATAGGAATATATAAATGTAGAAATATAGAAACAAATGAATGAAATTAAACCTTAAAAAACACTGAGATCGTCATCAGGGAGGCCCCTCAGTGTAGGGGTGAACGAGAAGTTTCTGAAAGGACAGTAGCTATAAGCTAATAACTATCCTTAGATAACTATCCTAAGGAAAGTTATTAGCTTATAGCTACTGTCCTTATAGCTGACTATCCTTGTAGCTTATAGCTAACTATCCTTAGATAACTATCCTAATGATAGTTATTAACTTATAGCTACTGTCCTTTCAGAAACTTCTCGTTCACCCCTACACTGAGGGGTCTCCCTGATGAAGATCTCAGTGTTTTTGGGGGTTTAATTTCATTCATCTGTTTCTATATTTCTACATTTATATATTCCTACATCTAAGTTTTGCATTTCCTTTCGCTGAAATTTTGCGCATTGGTTTGTAATTCTCCGTTTTTTTTTTTTTAATCTGTAAGACGTATATATTTATAAGTTCATATCAATAGTTATATATATATATATATATATATATATATATATATATATATATTAACGTGGCACAATATAGCAGAATTTCACAGAAACATTTATTATGAGTAAAATTTTCATTGTAAATTGCAGACTTCTTTTAAAGTATCATTTATTATACATACATACGTACATAAACATTTTACAACGCAATCTTCGCAAGTATTAAAATTTACGCTAAACATCCGTTAGAAAGAATACTTATAGTGGAAATAAGTCATACAGTTTTTACAATATCATTTATGATACTGGTATGAACATCATTGATTATGAATATTTTAATTTGAAAACTTCATAAATTATTAAAATTTTAAGATTCTCTTAACAAGGCAGAATAGCGCGTTATTTCACATAATGTGTATTTTAGAGATCATGGGATTGTGAATAATATGGAATTCAATGAAAACTAAAGTAACGAACTAGTCTTAATAAAATTAATCCGCAATGTAAGACAGATAAAACTATTGATTCGGATGAAAGGTAATCTGCTATTTTGTGCTTTCAAGTCTGTAAATGTGTCGAGTAATTGCCGAAATTGTTTTCTATTATGTTCATAGTGTGTCTTGTAGTAGAAATTTATAATAATTGATATGTGATGAGGATCTGAGCAGAGTCTAAATATTGCGACATGTTGTACACTTATTGTCGGTAGTTGAAGGTTGATGAAGTACTCATTATTTAAGAAGGCGCTGGAGTCAGAAATCTTTTGTTTTGTAATTTATTGCCTTAGAACTGCGAAAACTTGCATACATGTGGGTTAAAATAACAATATTGATTTTATTAAAATTTCTGAAAAAACTGTTTGAATTGACAAAATGAAGTTTGAGATTTAAATTCATTTGAAATTTTAGAAAGCTCAGTGCTAATTAGATTTTTTAGTATTAATTCGGTTTTACGTTATTATATTGCAAAGATATATTCTAATATTTTTGGGGTATATATATATATATATATATATATATATAATATTATATGTTGTAAGTTATGTAGATAGATAGTTAAAGTTAAGGGAATGTGAAAAATGTATTAATATATTTAATGTTTTATTATTTACCGTATGTTATGTATGTTTATTTATTTTTTATTTTTTTAAATTTTCTTGTCTTATGCTATTTTAATTTCATGGACAAACGGAGATTACATTTAATTGGATAACAAAAATGTTTTCATTCAGAAGTATATAGAAAGCATTTAAAGTGGATTAAGAGTATTCCAATATATTGCTTTATTTATTTTTATTTTATTTTAAAAGAAAAGAAAGATTAACTTTATTGGTTTTCGTTCCCAGTGGATAAACATAATGGCGCTACCCATCGAGAATTTTTAGATTCGAGTTTCTGTAGATATAAATAAAAGGAGGAATTTTAAGCTCACTTTTGTGAAGAAAAATAAATTATTTTATGTGTAACTGATAACGCATCGTTTTTTCGGAACCTCTTATTAAAATTCTTCCTTAGGAAATAATAAATAAATTATATTAAAAAATATATATGTATATATTCCACATTTTTGGCTTTTGAGAAAAAAATGGAAAATCACTAATTTGTATTTTTCCATTTCTTTTTATATAGTGATTTGATATTTTCTGCATTTGCATTTGTGAAATCTCCAAGTAAAGTAGATCATTGTAGCTTTATTCAAAATATTTGCATAATTGTGTTTCTGTTGTTTTTATCAGTAACAAAATATGGCTATATATAATTGTATTAAAAATATCATCTTTGTACAATGTGATTTAGTGAAAATAATTATATATTTCTATATATAAATATACATATATATATAGAAATTAGAATGCGTTTCAAAGCTCTATGATTATAAAAACTATTTTTGGAAATATATATACATATATATATATATATATATATAGGTAAGGCACTGCCGAAGGCATTGGAGCTCCAGATTCAACGCGTGGCGAGAAGGGATATTGCTACCGAAGGTAGTGGGATTTTTAACTTATATTTTGACTGATTTCTTTTCTTTCTTTCTTTTTTTTTCTTTTTTCTTTTTTCTTTTTTTTTTTTTTTAGGACTGAGGGCCTATTAGTCTCAATTTGTGATTTTTGCGTTGTCGATTTCGATAGTTGGACATTTGTCGAAATCTAAAATTTATCGAAAATATAATTGAATAATTTGAAAGCGATGTTATAATTTGAAAAAAAAAAAAAAAAACTGATAGTCTTCCGTCCTAAACTAAATTCTGCTTTTGCCAGAATTTCATCAAAATCTTATTTATTTATTTATTTTTTTATTATTGAAAGAAAAAGAAAAGAAAATTAATAATAATCAGTATCGTTACAAACGATATCGAAAAAGTTTTTTTTTTTTTTTTTTTTTTTTTTTTAATAATTTTGAATTAGGAAATAAAAAGTGCGCGTGAAATAATATGAAATAAAAATAAGTAAAAAAATGAATTTAATGATTTAATGTTTTTGTTTTTCGGGAGCTGCTCATGCATATAAAAAATGCGTATTAAAACGAGTCGAAGAAGGAAGCGAAATAAGTATTGAGTTATATTACGGTAAATACGATATATAATATGATACGATATATTAGACCTATCGCCCAGGGTTAGTAGGCATTTTCGTTGAAAGAACTATTTTGTTCGTTCGGTGCAACTTGCACATTAGTCCCCTTTAAATATTTTTTTTTCTTATAATTACTAATTATATGAAATTTTGATAATTCATTTCAATATAATGACCAGTGAAGTGGGCAAAGCCTGTTAGTGTATATATATATATATATATATATATGTATAACCATCTCCACAAATCAATTATTATTTAAACTACAAATCTTTAATTGGAAGTTGATATAAAATGGAATTGTAACTTATACCTATCATTATAAAATGAATATTTTCTCTAAATAACATAAAGAATACCATTAGTCATAACCTTTGAAGTCGACGCAATGTTAAATAAATTTGTTGCTATATTGTGAATTTGATTTATGACCGATAATTGTGCTGTTGTCTCGAATGATCTGCTTTCGCATTTTCTTTCTTTCTTTTTATTATTATTATTATTATTATTATTATTATTATTATTATTATTTTATAATTGTTTTATGACTGTATAAAAATTGATCCATCATTGATATCCACGTAGAACAGATAGCATCCTTCGTAATTCGGGGTTAATGTTTCAACGAAGTTACCAAAGTTTTCGTTTCCAGCATTTGTTGCTAGCGAAATCTTAATTATTTCATTTGAAGCTAAGTAATTTTCTGTTGTAATACTTAGATGAAAGGTCAGATGTGCATTTTGAATTTAATTTTATATGTGCATTGAATAAATGTATCAATTTTTCGTTAATTGTACGCCGACTTCGTCGGTTATCACATTTTATGTCATTTTTTTAATTAAATTTTAGTAGTTTATACAATAATCGCTTTTTAGAGTCGATTCTATTTTTTTCTGAAAAGTTTCCTTTATTTTTTATTTCCTTTATTTATATATATTTTTTTTTCATTAAAATTTTCTCATATCGGAAACCATGCAAAGGTTTTTTAGACGTCCCCCTCTCCAATAAAGAAATAATATTTATATTTGGCGTTTCTATTTAGACGTTATAGGTAAACAAACCTAAGGCAACCAAAAAAGCATAAAAACAGATAGAAAGACATCTTTTGATTAAATTCTAATGAATTTATAAAGGTATTTTCTTCAGGTGAAGGTTTTCCCAACTATAAATGTATCGATTCAGAGATTTTCATAGCACAAAAAACGAAAAGACAGACTGACATGTATAGGACCAGCAATGTCTGTTTCCACCTTTTTAAGTTCTGAAAAGCAGGAGGAAGAATAATATATACGGTGTCTAGGTATGGATAAGTGACTATGTGCTTATTGATCTGACCGTTTACAGTGACCGTACTTTGCACTTTATATGTACTCGCTACAATACGTCGTGTACAATTCAATCTAGGGTACAAGGTACAAATATGCATTACAGCTTGCGGACAAAAGTTTGAACACCGAAAATAAAATTTATTGATCAGTAGTTTGTTGATCAGTCATCTATTTCTTTATGAGATCGTTTCGGCACGTCTCAGTAAAGGAATTTACTAAAAAAAAACAAAGGCATGTTTTAACGTTCTATTTTTAGAATTGATGTCTACAATCTTTTTATGATACTAACTCGATGATGCTCTGCAATTTTATAATTCACATTTTCCCTCCATCTTAGACCAATTTTGAAATAAGAGCACCAACTCTACTGTTTTTCACCAACTGTTGCTATAAGAGGTTACAACTTGTAAAGCATCACCACTGCATTGCCAACATACCCCATTTACGATTATAGCTGCAGCCGTACAGTAAATGAAAGAGGTGGGACTGACTTTTGTGGGCATCCTGTATTTTATTTAGATCTAAAAATATCATAATGGGACCTAAATTTTAAAACCGTAAAACCTTTTTTATGCTACCCTAAAAACGCCTAATATTTATTGTTATTAAAATAAATCCTTAGATTGAATCTTGGTTGAATTATCCCGTATTATTATAATATTAATTACAAACCTATTACCCCAATTTATAGTATTAGTCTATTTCTGAATAACTACATTATTAGATCATACTTTTTAGAAAATTATTAGTTCCCTTGATAATTATTGAATCGTATGTTTTTATTAAATACATTAGTAAAAATAACTATATTTTGTTTAATACTACACATTTTGATATTGTATAAATTTTATATTGTCACTGAATTTAAATTTATGGAAAAATACTACCATTAAACCATTATAAAAATTCATGACATATAAATCTTGTCTGCAAAACTTTATTGAAGTTTACGTTAAAGGTGTATTAATTAGTTTGAAAGTTCGTTGGAACAGAAGGATTTAAAGATTAATCAAATATGCATGAAACTAAGCTGAAATTTATACTTGAAGTGTTAGATTGATGCAATATTTGTTTATTGAGATTTTAAAGTAATATGAAAATAATTCATGCAATGATTTAATTAACTTTGTTAATCAAAATAAATTTATATTTAGAATCGCAATTGAATCCAATAAATGTTTAATACTGCTTATTACAGTGAATGTCATTTTATAACGGTATCAAATAACTTATCAAGCTATTATTACAAAGATATAATATTTACGGAAATTATTCTCTCTGATTTCATTATTCAAGGCACATAGAAATGCATACGATTGAAAATTTTCAAAAATGAAATATAACCTTTGGCACATAATGCAGTTAAATTAAAATACGCAACTAAAATAAAATGTTATTTTCTTTAATCGCTTCGTTCCAGAGATCTATACATGTGGACCTCCATTCTTGGCTTTAAAATCAAATACTATTTAATAATTTTACATTTTAACTAAACATAATGAAAAGCTGAATGATTTGTACGCATTTTGCTGATAAAAGCTTTATAGCACATTCGTAAGCGTTTTTTACCCATTTTTTTCCTTTTTAATTCTAATTAAATATTTGAAACATTCTGTCAATATAATTTTAGGTTGGCAACATGTCTAAACCCCTGTTCATTATCATTCTATTCCGTTCAACCATTTAAAAATGAAATACAAACTTCTCTGGATATAGAAAGAGTGCGTCAGACACTCTTTCATTCTCCCACATGCACATAAAATATATTTTGAATGCATTTTAAAATTCCTTTTGCGTTTGAAACGTAAAGATAATTGTGTAATTTTCAATTCATTGTGTTTTACCGGCCTAATCTTATTGCGTATGCGCAAACGAATATGCGCCCATATATCTAAATTTAATAAAATTTCGAATTGGTCTACAGATACAAATTTAAGTCTGGTGCAAGGATAAATCCCTGCGAAGTGCTTTTCAATTTGGCATTATTGTTTTCAGGTGATATCGGGATAAACAGAGACTTTTAGAGCCCTCCCCCCCCCCCCCGCACACATACACACACCCGCAAAACAAACAGAAAAATTTGAAGCCTTTTGTTTCTTTCGTTGATGGCTAAATGTGAGTATGCCGCAAAAATTGTTTTAAATTCAAAGCGTTTTACTGATAAAAGCATTCCTGTACCTGCGCAATAATTTTTTGCCCATATCTCTAAAACAAATTCTGAAGTTTCATCTGTTCGATAGAAATATTTTAAGTTGGGTACAACCCAAAACCTCTGCTAAATATCATTGAATTTTGACCAGTTGTTTTTTGTTATAGCCGTATTATTCCATTATCTACGTACACACGCGACCACGCACATATAATACATATATTCTAAAGTTTTGTTTGGCTTTCTATGTTTCTGCAATGTGAAAATATTGCAAAACATATTGATTCTGAGAAATTTACAGATAAAAGTTTGATTTTTTTTATATAGTTCTATATTCAATATCTATTTTTAAAAATAAACTATATATTAAGAACAAATATTAATACTATAATTTCAAATCAAATCTTTTATAGAAAATAGCGCATCTTGAGATTAAATATATATTCATAAGTATGAGTACTTATTTCGTCTGAAAGGCTTCAAGTTTCAGTAATTGGCATAATTATTGATTAAATTATCATATGACGCATTAAATTTACGCTAGATTTGTCAAGTAATATTTAAAACTGATATCAGAATAATATTCATTTAGAGTGTCAATTCAATTTGTATTTGATACTCAAATAAACTTTAGTTAGGTATTAGGCATGATTCAGAAATATTTGATATTGAATGTAAAGGTCATTTTCTCTTCGTCAACATTTAATAATAAGATATGAAAAAACATTTGTAGATTTTTTAGTAAATATTTTTATAAGAATATACATAATTATAAAATTACATTTCACGTAAGTTTTAATGTAGATTGATTAAAGCTTATTCATAGATAAAATATTTTTAGTTTTTCTTAATGCAATAGAAGAAAACAAAACCTGATACGTGAAAAGTTCATTATGAGATATTATTCTGATTGAGTTTGGGTGCATATTGGCATATAGGTTACTCTGCTATACTGCATATTTCCTCTAGCAGATTAAAATGTATAGAAACAATATATATATATGATCTTTTTCCTTGAAACATCTATAACGTATCCTGGTTAAACTTAAATTTAAATTAATTATATTATAAAGTAACTTTATAAACAGGAACTCGAAAAACTCGCAAAAGCTATTTTAGGTCAAGATAAAAAGGAGGTCCTTCATTGAACGTAAAAACTAGACACGAGTAGAGAACAAAGTTAAGCAATGTGAATTTGACCTTATAAAAATATTTAAAATGAAGATGGCAGAATTATTTTTATGTCTTACTTTGACACATCATTTGTTAAATTTGAATAACAGCTGCCATCTACCGAAAAGAGAAGAAAACAAATATCAAATTAATTAGTATTTTTGACTTCTTATGCATTTTCATGATATATATATATATATATATATATAAACATGTAATTGTAGTTAAAACAAGAAATTCTTAATATAATTTAAAAACCAGATGGCATAGGTGGACTATGCTCAGTTCCCCATCATATATATATGTTCTCAGAAATTTCTAGTGCAAGACATATTAGAATCATGTTAAGAGAAATTAATTTGACCAAACGCTTGACACAGTGACAAAATGAAATCCCTGCCTAATAGGCTATACACCGTTCATTTCAATATATTTGTCCTATTCTAATCTATTAATTTATTTTATTAGGGTCAGTTTCGTAGTTTAGTTTTCATGCTACTATTTCCAATGCAATAATCCTCAAAATTCATATTTATATGCAAATTTTTCAATTTGGCCATGTTGATAAAATCTTAAATCACGAATAACTTACGAAATTTTCGTATTAGAATATTTGTAGTTATTCATGTTCAAATAAGTATCACAAATGTTATTTTGAAATTGTCTGATACATTTATGATCCTGAAAATGGACGTTTATGCTCAATTTTGCCCTATTCTGACAATAGTAAATTCCAAATAACTTACGAATTTTTTAGATCGGAAAACTCATAGTCTATGCCAGTATCCTAAATAATAAAGTATTCCTGCCAGTATCCTAAATAATATTTCAAAAGTGGTCTGACATCTTTACGATGAAAATATCCCTCAAGATTGACGTTTATGTGAAATTTTGCCCTATTTTTCCATGTTTAGAAATTTGTAAATTTCCAATAACTTAGGAAATTTTTATATTGTAAAATTCATAGTCAATGATCTTCATTCCAATATCCAAATTAATATTTCAAAAAGATTCTGACATCTTTAACGATGAGAATAACCCTCAATCTTGACGTTTATGTGAAATTTTACCATATTCGGACAAGTTAAGAAATTCGAAAATTCCCAATAACTTGCGAAATTTTCAAAGTAGCAAGTTTACAGATAACGATGTTCATTCCAATATTAAAACTGATATTTTAAAACTATTCTTACATCTTTTACAGTATTTTTTTCTATTTAATGCACTATTAAAGGAAATTTTGCCCTATTCTCCCATCTTAAGAAAATCGTAAATTTCTAATAACACACGAAGTTTTTTAATTCGAATGTTGCAAACGAATAGGGTTCCTCCCAATGTCGAAAGTGATATTTAAAAACTGATCTGACTTCTCTGCGACTATTTGTTCTTGAGATATCGTGTGCACTGACTAATAAACTAACTAACGGACTAACAAACTAACAGACACCCTACAAGCAGACACCATAAAAATTTTGTCATTTTGAGAGTCCTCATACCTGAAAACTTGTGAAAAAGTCAAAAAATCGAGGTCGGATATTTTTCACGATTTCTTAAGTTCCCCATACCTATAGTAAGATGAGAAACTAATAATTTACAAATTATGTAGTTTTTTGAACATTATCTTCCCTTTCATTAGTTTTACTTATTGCCGAAGGCACTTTCTTTTAAAGGCAATTATGTATAATCCTATCACAGCATCCAAAGACGAGATTTTTTTTTCTAATAAGTAGTCTGTTAATAGTCTTCTGGTACGTAAAGAGTTAAATTATTCGAAAAAATTACATGGACATATGCAGTCATATTTTAAAATGCAGATAGCTATAAATAACAGTTCTGAGGTGTATAAAATAGCAGTTGAATGCAGAAAGTATACATTTTCTTTTTTTTTCTTACATTATTATAATAATGCAATTTCGGATAGCTATGAATAACAGCTCTGATGTGCATAAAATAGCAGTTCAATGCAGGAAGTATACATTTTCTTTCTTTCTTATATTATTATAATAATGTTTGTGATCAACCTATAAGAAACAGTGCTTGGAACTTATTGCCGTTGTAGAAAGTAATTATAAGACTTTATTTAATTTTCTATATTTCTTAGTATGTGAGCAGATATAAGGCAATCTTACCCAAGAAATTATTCGAACTTTTTTGTTTATAACAATTTTACAAACAGTGCAATGTTACTTTTTAAGTCTCGATAAACTATAACAGAAATAAAATACAGGAATTGTAATACACAAATATCAAATTTCTTATGAAATCTGAACTTTCTAATTATTAAATAAATTTCTTCGATAAATTTCCCAATCAAAATTTTATATTTATTCTGAAAGAAAAAGAGAGAGAGAAAGGAAGAAAGAAAGTAAGAAAGTAAAGAATATTTCTTGAAACAAAAAAAAAAAAAAAAAAAAAAAGTCGTTGGTAGAATTAGATATATTTTCAAAGAGAGGCAAATCTCTGAGATTTTTTGCTCATACATTCGTTTTAAATCAATTAATAACAATATTGTGTAAGTTGAATTAATATAAAAAAAAAGGTTAAATCCCTTACAGTTTTGTTTCTCTTTTCGAATTTTAAGAAAATCTAACGACATTATCTTATTATTTTCGTTACTATGTACATTGTTGCATGTTCGTGGTTCTTCAGTTGTTCGTGAATGAACGAGAGGTCTTGCAGGGAAATTAAAGTTTATTTACAAAATATTTCAGAATATTACAGGACTATCAAAGAAGTATCCAGTTTCATTTCACCTTAAAACACAACTTAAATAATAGCTGACAACATAAGAATAACAGAACAAACTGTATCATAAGCATAACACACAGTATACGGCATTATTCTGTAGCACAGGCCTAGTCAAACGGTGCTCTTTTTACGGCAAAGGCTTGAATTAAATCTGACTCAGCGTTCGGAATGGAATCTGTTTATATAGCCTCGTACAATTTCAGAGTATTTTCGTGTTTCACGAAACATTCCATTTAAATAACCGATAAATAGGTAATAAAGATTTTCTCGTCGAAGTCGCGAAGAAGTTGTAGAATCGAAAATTTCATCGCTAAATCCATTGCCTGCCCTGATGGAGCTTTTTATCGCGTTTTTAAAGAGCAACAAGCTATTCTAATGCCAAAACAAGCTAGAAAAGCAGAAACCTAATATTGTATAACCTCTCTAAGCCTCTTTAGATAAAATTGAATGAAAATAACAACAACTGTTTACAAATTCGTATATATATATATATATATATATATATATATATATATATAGGGATATATTATCAATGAATAAAATAAATTATGAATGAATAAAATGAAATAAAACCCCAAAAAACACTGAGGTCTTCATCAGAGAGGTCCCTCTGTGTAGGGGTGAAAGAGAAGTTTCTGAAAGGACAGTAGCAATTAGCTAATAACTATCCTTAGACCCTAACTTCTCACCAAACAGAAAACCACCATTAACTGAGAAGAAATCTGACATACATATAATTTAAAAATTCCAAAAACATTTATAAAATTACCAAAATTACAAAAGTAGTACAATTACAACAATTTAATATATATGAAATATACAATAATACAATAAATTACAAAATACAATAAAATTAAGTACAATAAAATGAAACCCCCTACCTGATAAACTAACCCTCTTCGGCCGACGGGGCTACTCGTCGGTACTTAAATATCGCCCTTAATTATGACTTAGAACAAACTGAATGAGGAAAAAACTGGAAACACTCGGTTAAAAATTGAGACGGGTAACCGGTAACTTGAAAAGTTTTTCTTAAATCTATAAGAACATATTTTAAATCATCATCATTATTGCAAATTGTGCGAATTCTTTTTAACTGTGCGAACATGATATGTTTCACAACTTTTCTACTGATATTTGAAAACCAATTTGTGAGACTGTTTACTTTAAAATCAAAATATTTCCTTTTATAGTATAAACCAATAAGCGATTGATCTTTATTTCGCTTTATGTTAAGATCCTGAAATGAAATTTTATCTGTATCTGTACGGTTTAGAACTAATTCTTTTGGATATATTTTTTTAGAATATTTTCGAAATCATTACAGTTAAAAACAATCAAATCATCAATATACCTGAAGAAAGTAATATTTATATAAAAAAAAAAATTCTCCTTTTTTTGTTTTTCTTATCTTTAAACTGATAAATTCGTTACAATAGTTACCTACATATATATATACATTATGTATACATTACGGTAATAAATTAAATAAAAGAATCCATGTGACAAAGTAATTAATGTGACAAAGTAATAATTTTAATGCTTGTGGCATTAAAAATTACTTCATGAAAAGTATTTTATTAGGTATTTATAATTTGTATAAATTTATTGCAATATTGTCTTTTAACTATTGTTTATCAAGTTTTCTAAAATTGGCATTACATTAGTTTAAGACCCAGCATGTAAAATAAATAAATAAATGAATAAATCATTTCGAAAATATGTTTGTTGTTGTTAAAGAAAACTTTATACGTTGTTAAAAAATAACGGTAACTTTTTACAGTGGAAATGTCTGTATAAAGAGACTATTTTACAAATGTTTCTTTTGTAAATTATTTCATTATAACAGTAGAATGTGCTGGTACCACATTTTGCCAACGCGTTCTGTTGTAAAAGCAACCGTAATTTTTTATAGCGTATAGCTATGAATGTTTGTTTTATTTATCTATAAATGAATATATATATATATATATTGAAAAGAATCCTCAGAATCATATTCTATAGCGATAGCGAATTTCAAGCATTATTTTCTACAGAGTGTTCTCATACATTATTGCGTTTATTTTATTTAATACTGGTCATTGTCTGCTTCCAGGACAAAATTGTACTGAAGTATATGCAGTATAAAATTTTGTTTACAGTTCATATATTTAAAAATGGAAATGTCTAAACGTAAATGAAGAACTTAAAGAAATCTAAAATTTGGGAGGTTATACTAATAATTTCTACATCTCTGTAAAAATAATATCAAAAATTTTATACAAAAAGAAGATTTTACTTGTGTTAGATTCCTATAAATTCCTTTATTTATATTTAAATAAATATAGGCAGTACAATAATAATAAAAGAAAAAGAAATGCATAATATAAAAAATATATATATACTTGACAAATACATATTTAGAGAGAAAGAGTTTTATTTTATTTATCTACTAGCAGGCTTTGCCCGCTTCGCTGGACGTTAAACTTAAATGATTTGTCAAAATGCGATATCTTTATTAACCTAAGTTCTCGCTGTGATTGGTAGAGGTTTTCTCGCTCCCAATGTTAGGAGTCTGGGTCCCCACTGTCTTCGGCACAACTTACCCACTTCTTACTTCCCCACCCTCAGCGGGTGAGTTCGAAGTTTTGCAAAATCCCACTAATGTACATAATGCGTACACTTAATCAATATCCACACACCAAAATTCGCCATTCTAAGATAATTCAAAGCGAATTCAAACGGAAAAACATGTTTTTACACATGTTTATTGCCATCCGACTCCGAGAAGGGGGGGGGGATTTCGAATTTCGTGAAATGCAGTTACAATAAGTGCCGGATGCATACAAACAATTTACGCACCAAATTTCGTGACCACAGAAGTCTTTAATAGACAGTATTATAAATAAAAAAAAATAAAAATAAAAAATAAAAATTATACAGACACGACATTATTTCATTATTTAAAACATGAAAATCTGACATTGACAGATTTTAATTTAGTGCCAGAGGCCTACTGCTAAACTTGTTAATATCGACAAATTCTTCTTTAGTTAATTCGTGACGATCTAAATTCCATGATAAAGTTTTCATTAAATCAAACCAATGTGTTTCAGCTGCAGATATTGTAACAAATAACGGTTGAAGTCCAAACTGTCTTATAGCCACAAAACAATGTTTTTTCTCTTTTTCCCAATGAGGGGGAGGTGTGCCTTGGGGGGACTCATGTCAAAGGTGTGCCTTGGGGGGGAACTCATGTCAAAGTTATACCTTGGGGGGGACTCATGTCAAAGTTGGGCCTTGGGGGGACTCATGTCAAAGTTGGGCCTTGGGGGGACTCATGTCAAAGGTGTGCCTTGGGGGGGGACTCATGTCAAAGTTGTACCTTTGGGGGGGGGACTCATGTCAAAGTTGGGCCTTGGGGGACTCATGTCAAAGTTGGGCCTGGGGGGGGACTCATGTCAAAGTTGGGCCTTGGGGGGACTCATGTCAAAGTTGTACCTTGGGGGGGACTCATGTCAAAGTTGGGCCTTGGGGGAACTTCATTCAATAAATCCCCATTCAATAACCCGACTGAAATAGGCCCTTAGCACTATTAAGGTGTATTATAAAAATTCGACAACGCTATACCGACTGAAATAGGGGTACCTTGGGGGGGGACTCATGTCAAAGTTGTGCCTTGGGGGAACTTCATTCAATAAATCCACATTCAATAAACAGACTGAAATAGGCCCTTAGCACTATTAAGAGTCTATTATAAAAATCCGACAACGCTGTACCGACTGAAATGGGGGTACCTTGGGGGGGAGTCATTTCAAAGTTGGGCCTGGGGGGGGGGACTCATGTCAAAGTTGTGCCTTGGGGGGACTTCATTCAATAAATCCCCATTCAATAAACCGACTGAAATAGGCCTCTAGCACTAATTAAGAGTGACCTATAAAAATTCGACAACTGTACCGACTGAAATAGGCCTCTAGCACTAATAAATACAAAAAGCACAGCTTAAGTATCGGAACCCTTTGGTGACTTTAAATATTTTAAGCCATTTTTGCGATGAACTGAATTGGCTATCTCAATTGTGCAATTAAAGATCTTGGCGAGAAACGTCCAAGCTACTTCGGTGCCGAATTTCAAATTTTGCCAAAGGGATCCAATACTAAAGCTGTTCCATATCGAATCTGGGTTGAAAACGGAAAAAGGGTAAAATAAATTAGAAATATCAGACCTATATTTATAAATTTGATACCGAATGAAAGGGGCGATTTTGCTGAATCCAGGGGTTCAAACAGTTTTTCGATGCGACAATTAGATTTTTAAAAAATAACTAAAGTATGAAATTTAAGTGGCAACGGAAAAACGGATAAAGGGAAAAATAAATTAGAAATATCGGACCTATCATTACAAATTCAGTACCAAATGAAAGATGTGATTTTTCTGAATCCTGGGGTGTAAACAGTTTTTCGATACCACAATTAGATTTTTTAAAATTAACTAAAGTATGAAACATAGATGGCAACACTTCATTTCAATCTTTTCATAATTTGTAGTGAAAATCACGCGAATACAAAAGTCTTTAACTTAAAAATTTATTTTTATATTTAATTTTTTCATTCAAAGCATTTTAGTGAAAAGATATTTATGGCGCATGCGCAGGCGTTTTTTACCCACAATTTAAACACTAATTATAATTTTGAAAATTTCTATATATATAATTTCAAGTTGGGTGAAGACGTAAGTTTCTGCCAAGCGCCGTTGAATTCCGTCCAGCCGTTCTCGAGTGATGCCCGGACAAACGTGTTTTAGTCTTTTGACCCCTAGGGGGGAACGGGGGGGAATTTACGAAAAGTTGATAGATATAATTTTAAGTTGGGTGAAGACCTAAATTCCTGCCAAGCGTCGTTGAATTCCGTCCAGCCGTTCTCAAGTGATGCCCGGACAAACGTGTTTTAGTCTTTTACCCCCAAGGGGGGGGAACGGGGAGGAATTTCCGAAAAGTTGATAGATATAATTTTAAGTTGGGTGAAGACATAAATTCCTGCCAAGCGTCGTTGAATTCCGTCCAGCCGTTCTCGAGTGATGCCCGGACAAAAAAAGCGACATTCGGACACGATGACATACACACAGACACACACACACACACACACACACACAGGCAAAATTTTCTGAAGTCATTTTCGGCTTTCATGGGGTGTGAAACGTGAAGATATCGCAAAATTTTTCGATTCCGACAAATTTACAGACAAAACTCTGATTTTATTAATATAGATTATCGTAACTAATTTAATAACACCTATCAGTATACAACTATACCCTTAAATTACTATAACACGCACAAAACTTTGTTTTAATCTAATTCCATTAATATAAATTTACGAAATGCAAGATTTAATGTTTAATGAAATATCTTTGAATATTGATGAATGATAAACACTTTACAATATAATCCTTACTTTAAAATAGGATAATTTTCACTGATGAATAAGTTGTTGAAAATGGAAATTAATGTCGTGTTAAAATTCAATTGTACGAACATTTGAACTGAAAACTTATTTTCAGACGATTGCTTCTAATTTATTTATGACAAATGCCAGTTAAGTTTATTTAATCATTCTGATTTTGATGGCTTCACATATAATTTAAAAATTACATTGCTACAGAGGAATTTGTTGGTATATGTGAATTTAGTTTTTAAATTAACAACTTTTAAGATATTTTATCTTAATGGATATGAGCTTTTAGACTGTTGCTCTAAGTAAGTTTTTATAAGTTTTTTGGTGGTTATTAGCTTATAGGTAAGGCGGAAAGTGTAGAGTTTTTGTATTTTTTTAATTACTGTTCTCATGTTGCAGAAATGTTTGTAATTTGAAATATAATAGTGTTAAGTATAATTACATTCATAGAAAACTGTTAATATTTAATAAAATAAAATTTGTAATAATGATGAATTTGAAAAAAATAATAATAATAAATTCTCTATGCTAATTAGTTTAATATATTTCCTTTCATTTCCATTAATACTGTTTTAGAATGACATTTTTATATTATTTTAAAGTTATTATAATACAAAAGTAAAGTATTATAATATTCTTATAATAAAGTATTATAATATTCTTATAATAAAGTATTATATAATAAAGTATTATAATATTCTTATAAATTTTCAGCTCGTCTGAATAAGGCGTTTGGATGCTATCGCACTTTTACAAATTTCGTCCCATAGGCCAAAATGATAAAGAATTTTTCTTTGTGTCCCGGTAAAAAAACTGTAAGTGCTAAATTCATCAAAATCTATACAGTTGATGAAACTGTGACATATAACATCTGTGCAAATTTTTTGCTCAGATTAATAAGGCGTTTAGACGCTATCACACTTTCAAAATTTGGCCCCGTAGGCCCTAATGATAATGAATTTTTCTTTGTGTCCCTGTAAAAAAACTGTCAGTGCTAGATTCTCCAAAATCTATAAAGATTGAGTACCTGTGACCTATAATATGTGTATATTTTTTTTTCTCAATTGAAGGAGGCGTTTAGATGCTATCGCACTTTTAATATTTTGGTCCCATAGGCCATAATGATAAGGAATTTTTCTTTGTGTCCCTGTAAAAAAACTATGAGTGCTAGATTCATCAAAATCAATAGGGCTCGTGCTACGGTGACATGCAACATGAGTACCAACTTACAGCTCATTCGAGCAAAGCGTTTAGACGCTAGCGTGTTCACTCACACAGACACACACACACACACACACACACGCATACACACATACATACACACATACACACATCATCGTAAATATAGTAAAAACGGACTCAGCGGACCTCGAAACGTATAGAAACAACAAAATCTCAAATTCGAATTTTTGGCATGATTACAGTACTTTCCTCACTATAGTGTTCGAAAGGAAAAATAATTTGCAATAATTGTTTGAAACAATTGAGTGATGCATTCACATATGAAGCTTGTTTTACTTTAAACAAATTGGTCGTTGATAATTTCATGGCAATGACGTGAAAACTTGTGTACTTCAATGTTAGCAGATCTTCTTGTTTGTCTCTATAAAATTGAAAAACACAATGTATTTCATTTTCAAATAAATGCCTGTCATTTGTAATACTCAATAATAAATTTAACATAATAAGTACATTTACAAAAGATTAACAGACATATAAAAACAAAATCATTTGAAACAAAACAATTTTTATGTAATAATATATAACTTTTATATAATAACAAATTATATATTTTAAACAATAATATATATATATATATTTACATTTATACATGAATATTATTTTCGATCTTTTTAAATTCAAAATTAAACTAACATATCGATCAACAAATTTTCAGTATTAAGATCTGTTAAATCCATTTCATCCTAAAAATTAAATACAGGTAATTTTTAAAACAATTTTTTATTAATTCGAGATAATTTATAGAGATTTTATGAAATTCCTCTAAATATATTTTACAAATAGCAATATTTGTGCATAGTGAGTATAATATTCGAAATTCGAATAGCGATCTATTTTTAAAGCTAAAATATTTCTCCAACAAATTGAAAACCATATTTTAACGTTGAAATTCATGACGGTGTTTATACCCTCACATGCTGCAAATTTAGCACACATGAAATAAATTGTTTTACTTACAGCTTACTGGTAATTTTCTTTAAAATATCTTTTTGTTGTAAAATGGCATCAGTTACAAATATTTCATACTTACAACCCATAAAATGGATTCTCAATTTCATTTTATTGTTTTCAGACCTTCAAAAGCTGTGAAATCATTTGTTTTTTATTTTTATTTATTTTTATATTTAACACTCTTTCAGATGGATTCATTGTAACCGAGGGAAATCTAATTTCATTATTCTTCTTATTTCTATTATGTTTTAATGGTATCTTAAAATCTGTTTTATTATTTTATCTATAAATATAAATGCAAATGTTGTAAAATGTGTCACATTTAAAGATTATTAAATGGATCGTAGATTTCGTTTTATGTCTTTATAAAATTTGATAGGTTATATTAAGTTTATTGTTGATAATGTTACATTTATTTGTGTTACGCATTTAATTGTCATTTTTTTTTTTTTTTTTTTTTTTAATTAGGTTAAATTTTTCCCTCTTTTATTTATAGATAATATCAAACTATTTTCATAAAAATGTAAGAGGTTTTTATATTATATTAGTATTGTTAAAATATATTAAAAATTGTCCAAATTTAACTTTAAACAATGTAAATTTTTATCCCATTTTTTGTTTAAATTCATCAAAAGTATATACCACAAATTTTAAAAATAAAAGTAATTCTTTATATTAATAAAACCAGACTTTTGTCTGTAAATTTGTCAGAATCAAAAAATTTTCCGATATCTTCACGTTTCCCACACCATGAAAGCCAAAAGTGACTTCAGAAAATTTTGTCTGTGTGTGTCTGTCGACGTGTTTGTATGTCTGTAACGCTATATTTTTGTCCGGGTATCACGTGAGAACGGCCTGGTGGATTTCAACGGCGCCTGGCAGAAATTTAGTTCTTTACCCAACTTAAAATTGTATCTATTAACTTTTTCGAAATTTCTCCCCTTTACCTCCTGGTGGGGCAGTAGTCAAAATAACTTTTGTAAACATAACACAGCTCCAAATTACTTCACAGTAAAGAAATTTCACATGGGGAGACTAGATATGAGTAAAAATAAAATATTACATGCGATTTAAGAATTTTCAAATTTTAAGTGAAGGAAGGAAAAAAATGTATTTTTGGCGTGAAATTTTGCAAATTCTGAAATTTTAGTAGAACTCTGCCAACAATGGAACAAAGATTTTGAAATAAGCTATATGACTTCCTTAAGATATTTCAAAAAAATCATTCTTGGTTTTTTGGGATTTGGACTTTTTTTTTTTGGGGGGGGGAGGGGCTTGCAATGGGGCGAAATCGAGACACCCTTTTTAGTGCTAAATTTGTCCTTTAGATAATTCCTAAATCTATTTGAGCTGCCTTCATGAATTTTGGTGCATGGATTGTTTATACGTATCCGACACCCAAAGTAGCGGGATTTACCGAGTGCCTTCTTTCCCCCTTGGGGGGAAAGAAGGCAGAAACACCTTTGTAAGCGTAACTCAGCTCTAAATTATTTTACAGTGAAGAAATTATACATGGGGAGACTACACATGAGTACAAATAAAACGTTATCTAAAATTTAGGAAAATTCGATTTTTAAGAGAAGGGAGGAGGAAAATTGATTTTTGACAGGGAATTTTACAAATTCCGGATTTTTGAGTAGAACTCTACCAAAAATGGAACAAAGATGTTGAAAACACAGCCATGCGTCTTCTTAAGAAATTTCCAAACATGTTTTTGATTTATTTGTGATCTGTCATTTTTTTTTTTTTTTTTTTTTTTTTTTTTTAGGTACTGAAGAGGAGATTAGGTGTGAGGAGATTAGACTTGAGTACAAATAAATCCTTATGTACGATTTTGGAACTACTGATTCTTAAAGGAGGGAAGGGAAAAATCGTTCTACGTTGAGAAATTTTAGAAGTTCCGGATTTTTGAGTGCAGCTCTACAAAAATGGTACAATGTTATTTAAAACATCCATGTGTCGTCTTCAGAATATTTTCAAAAACACATTTCCGTTTTTTTTTTTTTTTTTTTTTTTTTTTTTTTTCTGGGGGGGGGGGGGGGGTGTGTAGTTACGAAAGAGTAAATTCGAGACACCCACTTTAGCGCTAAATTGGGCTTGGGAATTCCATTGGATCTGTTGTCACGATATTTGGTACGCCAATTCTTTATATAAGTGCAACACATTTTGTAACGAAATTTTACAAAATTCTCCCTTTAAGCCCTTGGGGTCGGGGGGGGGGGGAGTACACGTGTAAAAACACGTTTTCCCGCTTAAATACATGTTAAATTATCTTAGAATGACAATTTTTTGTGTATGAATATTGATTAAGTGTACGCATTATGTACTTTGGTGGGATTTCGCAAAACATCGAACTTGTCCGCTGTTGAAGGGGATAAAGCGGGTAAGTTGCTGCCGAAGGTAGAGGGGTTCTGGACTCCTCACGTTGCAAGGAAGAAAAACCTCTATCGAACACAGCGGGAAATTAGGTTTTTTTTTATAATGATATGGGATTTTGACAACTCATATAAATATTGTGCCCAGCAAAGCGGGCAAAGCCTGTTAGTACTTAATAAAGCTGCTCTCTGTATTCATTCAGATTTAAGCAGTAAAGTGTCTGTAATATAATTATTTTTCTATCACTTTCTCACAATGTTGAAATGTGTTTATTATTTCAGTTTGTCTGTTTGTCTATCCGTCTGTCTAGCTGCCATACATAATATAAAAAATGTTTTGAAATTTATGTAAGTTTTTCATGTTCCCAATGGCATTTTTCATATTTAAAATAGTTCAAAGAACATGATTCTTTTTTGTTTTGTGACACCCAAAATAATTTTAAAGCTATAAGTTATAAATGTTTTACTACCATAAGGCTTATTTAGACTTTCAGAGCACATAACATAATGAAATGTACTGATATACCACAAAACCATATTTTGAAAATATTATGGTGTAATTACAATTAATTATTGGTTTACGGATTCAAACAAAATTATTCAGATACATTTGTGATATAAAGGGAAAATACAGGAAGCGCGTAATAGGTTGTTTTAAAAGTTATTAACAATTTCCAACAAAGTGAAAAAATAATTTATATTTCTATTCGATTATTTGTCTGTGTATCTCTTTCTCCATTCATAAACGTTTTATTTTTTAAAATAAATTTAGGATGCCTGAAATTTCATTTATATCTGTCACCACTATTAAATTTTAATGAAAATATTATAAATAACGTGACTCCTTTTCTACGTATATTCATTCACGAATGATTTAAGATGGATTACGATATATGAGCGATATTTTCATCTTTTTATACTACACACAACTTAATGAAATAAATATGCATTACTCAAAACCATTTTTGATTGGAAATAACGTATGATTGGCGTAATTAACTGGATTTCAGAGTCTCACAATGCTGTTAATATATAAAAGAAAATTGCTCATTTTCAGATTAATTCTGAATTTTAGTATAATCAGTGTTTCGTGTACAAATTTTAGATTTTATTTAGCTCTACACAAAAGCAATCATTTTGATATTTTGCCTTTAGTATCAAAGGTATAAATAAATATACTTTAAAGATATTTCAGTCGATTTTTTTTTTTTTTTTAGTTTTGCTGTTTAAAACTATTATACACACAAATAATCACTAGCAATCACTTCTGTTGTTATGCTTTAAAAAAGCAAAGTTATAAACATTTAAAAAGCGTTTTATTCCGTCTTTATGAAAAAAGAATAATGTATCTTAGTTTTTCTTCACTCAAATCAAATACATTGAAAGCTAAGCAAAATAACGGTGATGAATATTTGGAATGTTTAAATTTTATACCCAACGCATAATATTTTTTTCTGGTAATTTTTTTGAATGCACCGCAATGATAATTTATTTTAAATTAAGAATCGCTTCCATTGAATTTATTTAAAGCTAATATATTGTCATTTAATTCATAATTTTTTTTTTTTTTTTTTTTTTTTTTTTTTTACAATGTTGCCGAGTGCTCAATATTTTCAGTCTGGGGGTTATGAAAGCGTGGAAGCCATCCCCTCAATTGAGAATCAAAATTGTGATTGCATGTCTTCAGACATATTTGATTACATAATTGGTTGAACTGATGTGACTACACAATTGATGCAAAATAAAAACTTGTTAAAAAATTATCTGTTTAAATTTATTGTTAAGAAGAAAGAAAAAAAAAAAAAAAAAAAAAAGAGATTTTTTTTTTAGTTTTCTTAATACAAACACTTATAAATCTCACAAATATTATTGTGCAACGTATATCCTTTTTTTTTTTTTTTTTTTTTTTTTTTTTTTTGAATAGATATTATGGTTTTTAAGTCATTTCAAAAGTATTAAAACAGTAAATTTTTAAAAGTATTAAGTGCATTATTACACTGAGCGAACCATAAATAAATATTTAAATAATCGTATAATATTTTTAGAAATTATAAAATTTAGAATGTTTTGTATTAAAATATTTTATATCATCATACTACTTAAAATTATACATTAATTTGTAATGTGTGCAAAAGCCACTGAAAATTGTCTAAAGCTAAAACTGTATTCAAATACAAATCTAATTCTAGTAAAATATATATATATATACTTTAAAGAATATTATATGGGTCCTATTTTATGTACTTATTAATTCATAAATATGAATCTGGTACTTATTTCAATGTGAGTACTTCATCTCATATTACTTCAGTAATAAGATTTTTTAAGAGTAATTTAGATATAGGAGAACGTTTCGAATGTAATAATTTTTGTTCTTGTGAAAAAAATAAAAGTATTTAACTATCATTTTTTGAATTTCTTAGAACTTAACACCGTGTTAATAAATAAATAAATAAATAATAAGTAAATACAATAGATTTCATTGGAAGGAAGCGAATACAGTTTTGAATGTAGGAATTTTACCCTATCATTCATCTGCGAATGAAAGAGTGGTTTGAAAAGCTTCGGCGTGAAAGTATAATTATCAAAATACTAAAATAAATATATTTTAAAATATGTTCCATTATTATTTAAACTGCTTATATTTTTAATTCCTTTTTTTTTTAAATACTAGTTACTAATCTATATATTTTAAACGCAAATTTGATTTTTTTAGTCATAAAAAAATAAATAAAAGCGACTGTATTGGGTTTTATTAATGTTATAATAAAATTCCAGAACAGAGCTTTAAAGAAAGAGTCCCGGAAAACATTATTTATTACTTAAAATAAAAGACAATCACAATAAATATTTACATCGCGCTCAGTAGAAGAACATAGTTGTAGTTTACATCCAGTGGCTACACTTCTTACAGGCCACCGCAACAGCTGCGAACTGTTGCGGTTGCCTGTAATAAGTGACAATCTTACACGACACTGCTACATCTCGCAGCAACAACTGACTGACATCTGAAAATAAAATGTTTTCAATTCACTTTATGGAGCGGCAAAATATCATTAAATATTTGCCAAGAATGGCGACAACGCCCTCTATATTATTTTTAAAAAATAGGGAAGTTGACTCAATAGTGATACGCTATTTAACGTACTCGTAAATGTTAAACTTCGCGCGTTACATCCTTCTCCTCTGTTCCCTTTCCTACGTCTCGAGGCGGGAACAGCACTCAAAGCTTTCCGCCGTCGATCTCTATTCTTTAAGGATACCACAGGAGATTGGGCTTCTGTAACTATAACATTTTAAAATGAGTGTGACGGTCGATGCACAGTAGATACCTAAATTTTTAATCAGGGTTGGCACATCTAGCTATTTCAAAAGTAGATTCTTCCCCCTAGTCGGAAGATATATTCAATTTAATTAAACAAGACTGGCACACTTGTATTTAGATGATTTTATCAAAAACATTTAGTTAATTTTATAAATCAATTCAATTTAGAATAAAAATATGCCTATCTATTTGTAACAACTTTGAACCAGGATGATTCCACAATACACCAGAATCGGGGCGATTCTATCAAAATGACCTTGAACCAAGATTGTTCAACAATACATCAGAATACACGGTGAGTCCCTCAAAACAACTTTGAACCATGGCGGTACCACAATATATCGGAATGCATGATGACGCCTTTAAAAACTAGTATGTTGTGGCCACCACAAGACTTTCTTCTATATTTTCCTATATAGATATTCAATCAGTAAGAATATTAAAAAAAAAAAAAAAAAAAAAATACGATTTTTTTTTTTTTTTTTTTTTTTTTTTTTGTTGTTAAAAGTAATACATATTCAACCAGCAACAATATATATAAAAAAAAAAAAAACGATTTTTTTTTTTAAGGTTTTTTTTTTTTTTTTTTTTTTTTAAAGGTTTTTTTTTTTTTTTTTTTTTTTTTTTTTTTTTGTTAAAAGTAAAAAAAAATCGATAACTTTGTTTCAAATTGTCACAGATTTATAGTTCAACCATTCGTTTTAAAGGTATTGACGAGACCTTTCTAAAGATACCCATCTTGAAAATTTACCCCTCCCGGGGGGTACTTCCCCCCCAGGGGGGAACCGGTGCCCCCACATGCACAAATTTTTTTTCGTAGTTAACTACTACTATTATCAATAATTAATATTAATTTTACAATCGCAAGTTTAAAATAACGCTCATTATGTACATTTATACGAAATTTTGTCCTATGCTGCCATGTTAAAAGTTTACATAAAATGCGATCACAGCGCCATCTGCTGGGCGATTGATCCCAAAATCTAATCAGACCCTTTCCATGTCAGGGTCCAACTATACACCAAGTTTGGTTCAATTTCATTCATCGGTTCGTGAGATACGGTGAAACATACGAAATTTTGCGATCACAGCGCCACCTGCTGGACGATTGATCCCTAAATCTAATCAGCACCATGCCCCGTCAGGTTCCAACTATATACCAAGTTTGGTTGAATTTCATTCATTAGTTCGTGAGATACAGTGAAAAATACGAAAATTTGTCCTATACAGGCATGTTAAAAATTTACATAAAATGCGATCACAGCGCCACCTGATGGGCTATTGATCCCCAAATTTAATCAGCACAATGCCCCGCCAGGGTCCAACTATATACCAAGTTTGGTAGAATTTTATTCATTGGTTCGTGAGATACGGTGAAAACACTAAACCACAGACAGACAGACACACACACAGACAGACAGACACACAGACAGACATTTTTTAAAAACTAACAATTCGTGTTCAGGACATCCCAAAACGTGTAGATCCGTCACAAAACGGAGGTCGAAAATTTTCGCGAATCCAATACTTTCTCTATATTACATATAGAAGAAAGTAATAACTTTAAACCATGGCGATTCCACAATGCACCAGAATGCACGATGATTCCTTTAAAAAAAATCTGGAGTGACTCCACTCGACTTTCCGAACATTGAGTAATTAACAGTTTTGTAGATAAAGTAAAGAAAGAGTAGTTGTTAAACAAACAAAAGAGGGAAAACCATAATAGAGTGTTTGAGTATTTTTCTCCATCTATTACACGTTGTTTTATTTAACGCTACTGAACTTTGAGCCCATAGATCATAATGACAAAGAAATTTTCGTTGTGTCCCTGTGAAAACCTATAAATGTTAGATTCACCAAAATGCTTATAGTTAGTGCAACAGTGATTTATAATACTCATATAAATTTTCAGCTGAATTCAATAAGGCGTTTAGATGCTATCGTACTTTTAAAAATTTAGTCCCATAGGCCATAATGATAAAGAATTTTTCTTTGTGTCTCTGTAAAAAAACTGTAAGTGCTAGATTCACCAAAATCTATACAGTTAGTTCAACTGTGATCTATAACATGTGTACAATTTTTTTTTTCTCGGATTAATAAGGCGTTTAGACACTATCACATTTTTAAAAATTTGGCCCCATAGGCATAATGATAAAGAATTTTTCTTTGTGTCCCTGTAAAAAAACTATAAGTGCTAGATTATCCAAAATCTATACAGATTGAGTATTTGTGATCTATAATATGTGTATAAAATTTTTGCTCAATTGAATAAGGCGTTTAGATGGTATCGCACTTTTAAGATTTTGCTCCCATAGGCCATAATGATAAAGAATTTTTCTTTGTGTCCCTGTAAAAAAACTATAAGTGCTAGATTCACCAAAATCTATAGGGTTCGTACTATGGTGACTTACAATATGCGTACCAACTTTCAGGTTAATCGAATGAAGCGTTTAGACGCTAGCGTGTTCACCCACAGACATACACACATACACACATACACACATACACACACACATACATATATCATCGTAAAAATAGTGAAAACGGACTCAGGGGACCTCAAAACGTATAGAAACATCAAAATCTCGAATTCGGATTTTTGACATGATTACAATACTTTCCTCACTATAGTGTTCGGAAAGTAATAACTTTGAACCATGGAGGTTCCACAATACATAGGAATGCACGATGATTCCTCAAAAATAACTTTGAACTAGGGCGACGATTCCCTCACAATAACTTTAAACCAGGGCAGCGATGCCTTCAAAATAACTTTGAATAGCGCGCACATTTCTTAAATCGATAATTTATTTACGGTAGTAACATTAACTCCGCGCTCTAATGCGTAATTATATAAGTCAATTTTTTACGCTTATATAGAAAGATTAAGTTTAAAAATTAAGTTTTCGAAAGGTTAAGTTTAATGGTGTGCGTCTTACAGAATTTTTAGGTTCAGATTTCTGCAGATATAGGTAATCAGAATTTTTAAACAGGTGCTTTATAACAAAAAATAAATTATTTTCTATCTAAGTAATAACACGTCGTTTGAAAAGAAATCTATTCGTAAGTTTTTTGTTAACTAACTTTAGAAAGTAGAACTAATATTGTAACTAAACATAATAAATTAAATTTTATTTCACTTATCTATTATAATAAAATTTATAATTTGCCAAAATAATAAAAATAGAATTTTCCAATAGTGATTAAATAAAAAAAAAATGTAATTTGACATTTTGTGAATTTGAGAAATCTGCAATTACGTGAAAAACAGTTTCTTTAGTAAGTATTTTTGCTTTTTTGGGATTATTACGATTAGTTAGTTTCTGCTCCACCTATTATTAATGAAAATTAATTATGTATAAGTTTGACAAAATAATAGGTTATTTTAATGTGATTTGGTTAAAGCCATACTTTATGAATTCTTTGCTAGTGGCAACCTATTACGAATTTACTTTTATCAAATTTGAATTTCCTGCATTTTTTTTTTTTTTTTTTTTTTTTTTTTTTTTTTTTTTTTTAGGTTATGCTGATAACAAAAGCACGTACAGACCAACTGGACTTTCATATTGAGGGCACTTCAAAATGGGTTATTACAAAAAAAAAAAAAAAAAAAAACAGAGTTAAAAATGAACATAAAAAATTCTTTGTTTATAGTATGTATACAGATTTTTTTTTCTGGGCAATGATCGTCGACATAGTAAAATGTAGCAAAGAACTTCCATCAAATACGTTGAATAGGCAAGAACGTTTCGCTAAATTTTGGGTAGACCTGTACATTGTCTACAAACTACATGCACATCACATTATGTATTTAAACTTAGTTTAATATAAATATATATATAACACAAAATTAAGCATACTTACTGCAATTTACAAGTATAGCGTCTATATATCCAAATACTTTGGGTAGTACTGTAATCGAACGATGGACGATTTTTAGACGAAAATCTATCAAAAACATGCGTTTATCCATATAAAATATATATTAATTCCATTTTATTTAGGGAAACTTTTTAATATTGCACTCTACTTACCAGAAGTATTCCCCATACACGTAATGCTTTTGCATATTCTTGGATGTTCCTGTACACGCACTATTTGCTTGATCACAACGAAATTTTTAATGTAGTATCACTATATAATACAGATTTAGAATACCGAATTTGGACTTCCTCCTACGATTTCTTTGTCATGTATGCTGTCATGTATGCAATTTCTTTGTCATGTATGCTGTCTGACACTGAGGCAGATGGCATACAGACACACACATACGCACACATACACAGGCACAGACACAAGCCTATTGGTATACATATGATTTAGAATTCAGGGAACCTCAAAATGTGTAACTCTAACAAAAAACTCAATACTGAAAATTTCGCTGAAAAATATTACTTTCTCTACTTGATACATGAATAAAATAAAATAAAAATCTTAATATTACATAAAAATAATTATATATTCTGAAATTTTCAATTAGTGATGTACATTTAATATGCACCCGTTTGTTCGTTTATTTATTATATTATTTACGGAAAAGATTATTGTTAGAATTTGACGTATTGAAAAGTTTTTAAAGTAAAAATACTATTTAAAGCTGAAATGGGAAAAAAAGAGAGTTTTTTTTTTTTTTTTTTTTTTTTCCATGAGTTATTTTAATTTTAGAAATTTTTTATAGTAATGTGGTTTTGGGGGAAAAAATAAATAAATAAAAGCTTTCTTGTAAATTCTTTCTTAATTCCCCACAAACACCATCTACATGTTTGCCAAGAATAAGGATTAATAAACATACACAAATTTAATACGCATTGAAAAAATATTTTCTTTTGCTTCGGATATATGTTACATACTTACTGTATAAAATATAAAGCGAAAATAACATATTTGTTTATAATGTTTTAATAATTGAGAAGTTTTTCATGCCATGAACATTCCTTCTGAACAATAAAATTATTTTGAAATTTCATTAGCTATTTAAATAAGAAAAAAAAAATCTCTATCTTTGTTTAATAAAAATGAAAGAAAGTAATTAAATATTAAATTAGAAAACGTTTAGAAAAATGAAACGCATGTTTTAAGATGTTTCTGTGAAAAAATATTGTTCCTATTTACAGAAAAAAAAGAAGTATATGCAAAGAAATACATTGAAAAAATCTAAAACTATTGTAAACAATTTCTTTCATGTATTTTATATCGTGATATATTTTTTTAAATATATAAACAAAAACTTAATTGCTAAATATTTTTGTTTTTTCTCAGCATACAAAAAATAAAGAAGAATATTGTTTACATTTTTGCTACATTTTAAATAGATATTTTTTTCTTATTTATCAGTTTTTATTAATTTCATAAAAATCAAGACAAAATTTGTCTTAATTTTTTAGATCACAGTTAGTTAGAAATTTATCAAGCGTATATTCGGTTTTATTTATATTTCAACGTAAAAATATTTAAGCAGTAAAATATATTTAATACTAGAAGGAAGTTTAACAAACCTTATGGACATAGACATTAATAAACTTCAATAAACAAAAAAAAAAAAAAAAAAAAAAAAAAAAAAAACATAATCAATTGTATAAAATGTACTTCCACAAAAAAGATTTTTGCAGGAAAATATTTCAGTAGGTAAACTAAATAATTATAAATTTCATTAAATGTAAATGATAACTATCATTAAATTTTAGTACAAAAGTCGCCGATTTTTAAATGATACTTTCATGTAATTTTTATTAGTGGTACATAATTTTCTTTTATATCGTGGTGAAATTTTATCAAATCATTCAAAGGAAAGCAATAATTTTTTATTTCGAAGGATTAATTCTTAAATTATTGCTATATTTTAAAATATTTTAATCCCTATAAGTAATAAAACTTAAACGATTTTTTTCCCTCATAGTATAATCTATAATAATAAAGGAAGATGTCTGTATGTCTGTCTGATCATCTATACGTTCAGCCCCTATTGAACGCAGAACTACAAAATTTGACTTACGGGTGCTCAGAAGCCTGCCCGAGTGCATAGTGAAAAAATAATTTAAAAATTTTAATTAGTTCCAGAAATATCAATTAAAACGTCGACCAATGTCTAAGTAAAAGCGAGCTGATCGCAATTTCTACCCTCCAAGTAGAATTCAGCCCCTTCCTCGAAAGAAGAAACATGGAGAGAAAATTTCGCGCGTTTATGTAAAGCCATCGAAGCTTGGCGGTTGCAGATATTGAAAATACACTAGTACCACAAAAAAGAACATTTATTTCCGATTCTTACGGTACAAAATGTTTTGAAAAATACGGATTTTTTATATTTTTAAAAAAAGTTTCAAAAAGGGTCCAAAATTTCTCTTTTTCTCGATCGTCATTTTTGAATCACCCTGAACGAAAGACTAATTGACCCCTTTCTTAAAAACTGGTATATTTTGAAAAGTCATTTAATCTTCTTTCGAACCATATAAACATTTTTACAAAATACGGATTGGCGATCCACATTTTTTGATTTTACGAAACATCGTTTTTTCACAAAACATTTCATAACTCAAAATCTTTTAGAGATAAATCATCTCTTTTTTTTTTTTTTTTAATATAGATCTCGGTATGACGATTCACATCTGAAAAGATTGAAATATTTTTTAAAAACTGAATGAGCTATAATTTTTTTTAATTTTCTGCATCCTTGAAGTTTTTGACGACATTCTGAATCCACGTTTCTGAAATTCTTGCGCTTCCCGTTCGAACAGTCGGTATTTTTTGTTACCATGGCAACTTTCATTCACAGAGATAGAAGAATTGGAAAAGGATATCTCGAAAGTGGGGCGAAAAAAAAGAATCTTTTACTGAGAGATCACGTGTTTTTTGACTGCGATTAAAAATTGCAAATTTCAAAATTCTTCAAATTTTCTCTCTCGTGCACAAAGCTTACTATACACCTTTAATATCACTTGCAAATTAAATTTTATTTGTAAATAGCAGGCTACGCCCGCTTCGCTGGTCACTATTTTTAAATGAATCACAATAATTAATGAATTCTCAAAATTGCATTAATTTTTATCATGTGATAAAAAAAGAGAAAAAAAATTTCTGATCGGGAAAAATGTCGCACCGGGTCCCCACTGCCTTCGGCAGCGTAGACCCATGCGCTGAGCTTTGACATCTGGAATTTTGACTTCTCAAAATTCCATTGTTACTCATAAACTTTCATTCTTAAGAAAAGGAATTAAAAAATATATCATTTAGAATCGGGTATAAACTCACACCGGGACCCCACTGCCTTCGGCCGCGCAGACCCGTGCGCGCGCACATGTTAAGATATACGTGCGGTGAGCGAACATATTCCTTCTGAAATCAAACTCTTATTCTAAAGAAAAGAAAATTAAAAAAATCATTTATCATCGGGTAAATTGTCGGACTTTGTCCGAACTGCCTTCGGCAGCGTAGTCTTGTGCGCGCCTATTCCTTCCCCACCCTTCCAGCCCCTCCTAATTAATTTACATATACCAAGTTTGAACGGTCTTACTCAACTAGCTGAGATGCAAAAGAAAACCTGATCAGAACACCTTAAAATTGTAAATCAGGTGAAATCTCGAATTCCACATTCGATAATATAAAAGAACTTTAAAATATCTTTCGAATGATGTATTAGAAATAATTTAATCATAATTAGAATTTGAAATGTTGAAATTTAAAAAGATTACAGCGCCATCTGGAAGAAAAGAAAAAAAAAGATGAAAAATCCTCAGAATATTGAAATTTCAAAATATTAAAGCGCCATCTCGCGATACGAATTTCTGTAATCTACTGTTCAAGTAATTAGTAGCTGAGATACAAAAGAAAACCTAATCAGGACACCTCAAAACGTGTAAATTGGATGGAATCTCGAATTCCACTTTCGATAATATAAAAGTACTTTAAAATATCTTTCGAATGATGTATTAAAAATAATTTAATAATAATTAGAATTCGAAATATTGAAATTTTAAAATATTACAGCGCCATCTCGCGGTAGAAATTTCTGATAAAAAACTTTAAAATATCTTTCGAATGATGTATTAGATATAATTTAATCATAATTCGAATTTGAAATATTCAAAATTAAAAAAATTACAACACCATCTGGCGGTAGAAATTTCTGTAATCTATTGTTCCATTCCAGATGAACAAAGCTTTCAAATGGTGTATTACTCATGAAATTATTTTAATTAGTGGATGAGATACAAAAGAAAACCTAATCAGGAGACCTCAAAACGTGTAAATCGGGTGAAATCTCGAATTCCATTTTCGATAATGTAAAACTACTTTCAAATGTGTATCAACTAAAATAAGCTTTCAAATGATGTATTACTTATGAACTTTTTTTAATTAATAACTGAGATACAAAAAAAAAACTGATTCAGGACACCTCAAAACATGTAAATCTGGTGAAAACTTTCGATAATTTAAAAGAACTTTAAAATATCTTTCGAATGATGTATTAAAAATAATTTAATCATAATTAGAAATCGAAATATTGAAATTTTAAAATATTTCAGCGCCATCTGGCGATACAAATTTCTGTATTCCACTGTTCGATTCCAAATCAAAAAAGCTTTCTAATGATGTATTACTTATGAAATTATTTTAATTAGTAGCTGAGATCCAAAAGAAAACTGATTCAGGACACCTCAAAACGTATAAATCTGGTGAAAACTTTCGATAATTTAAAAAAACTTAAAAATATCTTTCGAATGATGTATTAAAAATAATTTAATCATAATTAGAAATTGAAATATTGAAATTTTAAAATATTACAGCGCTATCTGGTGGTACAAATTTCTGTATTCCACTGTTCGATTCCAAATCAAAAAAGCTTTCTAAGGATGTATTACTTATGAAATTATTTCAATTAGTAGCTGAGATACAAAAGAAAACTGATTCAGGACACCTCTAAACGTGTAAATCTAGTGAAAACTTTCGATAATTTAAAAGAACTTTAAAATATCTTTTGAATGATGTATTAAAAATAATTTAATCATAATTAGAAATTGAAATATTGAAATTTTAAAATATTACAGCGCTATCTGGCGGTACAAATTTCTGTATTCCACTGTTCGATTCCAAATCAAAAAAGCTTTCTAATGATGCATTACTTATCAACTTACTTTAATTAGTAAAGGAGATACAAAAAAAAAAAAAAAAAACTATTAAAAATAAATCCAATGTAAGTTTTAAAATGAGATAAAAATACAAAAAATTTTAAAACATTAAAAATGTATTTTAATTAAAAACATTAAAAACACAAGACAGACGTTTCGGCTAAGCCCTCCTCAGTGTCAAACATACAAGTAAAAACGACATTTACAAAAATTCATAATACACCATAACAAGATTAAATACTCAGGGGGAATAGCTTTAGCCTCGTTCAAGGCAGAATGTTGCATTTTGGTAAAAGCGCCCTCTAGAAAAATACGGGATTCATAGATATTTATATTAGAAGCTAAAATTTTAAAGTTTTCAAAATCCGGAATATGGTCACTATTGAGAGAATGGATTACGAGTTTTGATTTTAAATCTCCTGTTTTATATGATCGTTTATGTTCCTTTAATCTAATTTCCCCTGTTCTGCCAGTTTCACCGACATATGTAGAATCACAATTTTTACAAGGAATACTATGGATTACACCTAGACGTTTAAGAGGGGGGGGGGCAGCGGGTTTAAAGTTCGAGAGAAAGTTACTAATACGGAGTTGAGGTTTAAAGCTAATAGAGATATTAACTGTTCTAAGTAATTTAGAGATATTTTCGGAAATACCTTTATAATAAGGGATAGTCGTACGATAAGTGGAATTTTTAACTTTAGGATGAACTGATTTATATGAAAAATAGAACTCTTCTTTATAAATTCTTTTAATAAAACGAGCGGGGTAACCATTATTTTTTAAATCAGAAAAAATTTTGGATAGTTCAATATTTAATAATTCGGAATTACTACAATAATGTTTTGCACGATGTAAAAGAGTACGAATGACTGCAAGTTTATGCGATAAAGGGTTAGCTGAATTGAAGTTAAGATATTGACCAGAGAAGGTGGGTTTTCTGAAGACTGAAGTTGAAAAATGTAAAAAATTATTGACAGGTTTATGCATTATAAGGATGTCAAGAAAGGGTAGTTCATTATTAATTTCAGTTTCAAGGGTATACTGGATAGCAGGACATAAAGAATTAGCAAAATCTAAAATATCGTTAACATAAAGTTGCTTAGTAATTAGAAAAACATCATCCACATATCTTTTTCAGAAAAAAAAATATATCGTGTAACTGGGAATTAATTTTGTTTTCTAGGTGTTGCATTACAATTTCAGCTATAACGACAGTTATAGGGGCACCCATGGCAGTTCCGTTAATTTGACGGTAGTAAGAATCATTAAAAATAAAACAATTAGAAGATAAACAAAAAGTGGTAAGATCAAGTACAGTATTTAAATTTAAATTAGTGTCAACATTAAAATTAGGATAAATATCTTGAATAATATTACATGCAAATGGTATTGGAATAGAAGTAAAGAGAGATACAACATCTAATGATATCATAATACAACTAGAGGGGACTTGAATTAATTTTAAAGCATCTAGAAACTGAAATGCAGAATTTAAACTATAATCAAATGAAGTAATGAGGGGTTTTAATAAATTTGATAGAAAACGTGAAAGATTGTAAAGGGGGGACTTAGTATAATCAACAATGGGACGAAGGGGGATGTTAGGTTTATGCATTTTAGGTAAACCATAAAAGATAGGTGCAGAACCAGTATAACATTTTAACTTAGATGAGAGAACACGATCAATGGATTTTCAAGTTCACTAATGAGCGAATTAAGTTTACGTTGGAATGAGGGGGTTAAGTCTTTGTCTAAGAGTTCATAAGTAGAATTATCATTTAAGAGTTCATAAGCTTCATAAGCTCATAAGCTCGTCCCATTGTTGATTATACTAAGTCCCCCCTTTACAATCTTTCACGTTTTCTATCAAATTTATTAAAACCCCTCATTACTTCATCTGATTATAGTTTAAATTCTGCATTTCAGTTTCTAGATGCTTTAAAATTAATTCAAGTCCCCCCTAGTTGTATTATGATATCATTAGATGTTGTATCTCTCTTTACTTCTATTCCAATACCATTTGCATGTAATATTATTCAAGATATTTATCCTAATTTTAATGTTGACACTAATTTAAATTTAAATACTGTACTTGATCTTACCACTTTTTGTTTATCTTCTAATTGTTTTATTTTTAATGATTCTTACTACCGTCAAATTAACGGAACTGCCATGGGGGCCCCTATATCTGTCATTATAGCTGAAATTGTAATGCAACACCTAGAAAACAAAATTAATTCCCAGTTACACGATAAAAAAATTTTCTGGAAAAGATATGTGGATGATGTTTTTCTAATTACTAAGCAACTTTATGTTAACGATATTTTAGATTTTGCTAATTCTTTATGTCCTGCTATCCAGTATACCCTTGAAACTGAAATTAATAATGAACTACCCTTTCTTGACATCCTTATAATGCATAAACCTGTCAATAATTTTTTACATTTTTCAACTTCAGTCTATAGAAAACCCACCTTCTCTGGTCAATATCTTAACTTCAATTCAGCTAACCCTTTATCGCATAAACTTTCAGTCATTCGTACTCTTTTACATCGTGGAAAGCATTATTGTAGTAATTCCGAATTATTAAATATTGAACTATCCAAAATTTTTTCTGATTTAAAAAATAATGGTTACCCCCCTTGTTTTATTAAAAGAATTTATAAAGAAGAGTTCTATTTTTCATATAAATCAGTTCATCCTAAAGTTAAAAATTCCACTTATCGTACGACTATCCCTTATTATAAAGGTATTTCCGAAAATATCTCTAAATTACTTAGAACAGTTAATATCTCTACTAGCTTTAAACCTCAACACCGTATTAGTAACTTTCTCTCGAACTTTAAACCCGCTGTCCCCCCTCTTAAACGTCTAGGTGTAATCTATAGTATTCCTTGTAAAAAATTGTGATTCTACATATATCGGTGAAACTGGCAGAACAGGTGAAATTAGATTAAAGGAACATAAACGATCATATAAAACAGGAGATTTAAAATCAAAACTCGTAATCCGTTCTCTCAATAGTGATCATATTCCGGATTTTGAAAACTTTAAAATTTTAGCTTCTAATATAAATATCTATGAATCCCGTATTTTTCTAGAGGGCGCTTTTACCAAAATGCAACATTCTGCCTTGAACGAGGCTAAAGCTATTCCCCCTGAGTATTTAATCTTGTTATGATGTACTATGAATTATTGTAAATGTTGTTTGTACTTGTATGTTTGACACTGAGGAGGGCTAGTGTTCTAGCCGAAACGTCTGTCTTGTGTTTTTAATGTTTTTAATTAAAATATATTTTTAATGTTTTAAAATATTTTGTATTTTTATCTCATTTTAAAAGTTACATTGGTTTTAATAAATTAATGAGACGTATAAATTATGTTTAATTTTATTATATTCTATTAAAAATAATTTAATCATAATTAGAAATTGAAATTTTGAAATATTACAGCGCCATCTGGCGGTAGAAATTTCTGTAATCCACTGTTTGATTCCAAATCAAATAAGCTTTCTAATGATGTACTACTTATGAAATTATTTTAATTAGTAGCCGAGATACAAAAGAAAACCTAATCAGGACACCTCAAAACGTGTAAATCGGCTGAAATCTCGAATTCCAATTTCGATAATGTACTTTAAAATGTGTATCATCTCAACAAAGCTTTCAAATGATGTATTACTTATAAAATTTTTTTAATTAGTAGCTGAGATACAAAAGAAAACTGATTCAGGACACCTCAAAACGTGTAAATCTGGTGAAGACTTTCGATAATTTAAAAGAACTTTAAAATATCTCTCGAATGATGTATTAAAAATAATTTAATCATAATTAGAAATTGAAATTTTGAAATTTTAAAATATTACAGCGCCATCTGGCGGAACAAATTTCTGCATTCCACTGTTCGATTGCAAATGAAAAAAGCTTTCTAATGATGTATTACTTATGAAATTTTTTTAATTAGTAGCTGAGATACAAAAGAAAACTGATTCAGAACACCTCAAAACGTGTAAATCTGGTGAAAACTTTTGATAATTTAAAAGAACTTTAAAATATCTTTCGAATGATGTATTAAAAATAATTTAATTAGAATTTGAAATATCGAAATTTTAAAATATCTGGCGGTAGAAATTTCTGTAATCTACTGTTCAATTCCAAATCAACAAAGCTTTCAAATAATGTGTTACTTATGAAATTTTTTTAATTAGTAGCTGAGATACAAAAGAAAACCTAATCAGGACAATTCCAAAACATATATATACCACGGTAGTCGGGTAATGGAAGTAAAAAGAAAAAGAAAAAGTATTTTTTAGTTCCTTCAAATGTATTTTGTTGCTATCGTCTATTGAAAGATAGATTACGTGTTGGAATAAAATTTAATTTGCAATTAAAATGTAACTGCTTTGTTTATTAATGAAAATTGATGAAATTTTAATTGCAGGTTGGTTTTGTGCTGAATAGGTTGTATATTAAGTGTTGTGTACGAAAAAGAAAATTTGAAGCACTTTGAAATTTGCAATTTTTAACCCCAGTTAAAGATCATGTGACATTAATGACTTTCACATGTTTTGTTTCCGTTAGAGACAGCCGTTAAAATCGTCTGCTGAATGCTGATAGAATGCCTCTTTTTAAGCATTAAGGATTTTTGGTCATTTTTCGATCGACATGGGTCAACATTTTAATTAATATCTCCGAAACTAATTAAGATTTTTAAATTCTGTTTCGAGGAAAACATCGGAAAGGCTCCAGATCATCCGTATGTCAATTCTTGTACTTCTGCGTTCAATAGGGGCTGAACGTATAAAAGAACAGGCAGACAGACAGACAGACAAACCTTTCCATTTATTATTATAGATACCCTTTTTTTTAATACTTTTTTTTATGTATTAGAAAAAAAAAATGTATTAAAAATTTTTAGTGTTGCAATACATTTACACTACTACTTACAATTCTCTTATTTTTAAAGCTGAATCTATCAGTACAGAATAATTTAACAGTAAATTTTAGAAATACGGGATCGTTTCACCACTAGTAAAACATTTACGTTTAATGTGTATTACTTATTTGCTAGTCGATAAAGATCGCGATATTTTAAAAGCTGATGTTCGTAAGTTGGGATATTTTTGGAGCAGATAGTGGGAATAAAAATATGTAATCAATTTTCCACTTATTAACAAAATTTATATTTAATAAGAATTAATTGTTGAAGTAGGATTTATTTCGGTGCTAAATGGTGAAATTCTTGTTTTTTTCAAAGCTGATATGCGACGTACGCAACAATTTTGTGCCCATTTTCTGAAATACAGAATTATTTTATTGCTAATTATAAAAGAAAAAAGTTACGCAATTGAAATTAATTGCTAAAATAGGTAATATTTTGCTAAAAACATATAATTACCTAGACCTCATAATTCACCAATATCCTTTTTTTTTTTTTTTTTTTTTTTTTTTTGTATTTCATTACTGAAATATATCATATTTTTGAGTTTGGCTTCAAAATACGAAATTTTATCGTGTGATTTTCGCGAAGAAGCCGCGAAATTTAAAGCCGCCAATTTTTGTGAAAAACTAGTTTTCGATTCGAAAATTTCTTAGAATTACCCTGCACTATTAAAACTTAGTTATCACATTTCAATTATCTCAACAAATGTTATAAAAAACATTCGTTTTCTTTCTCCAATGGTAAACACTTCGTTAAAGTTCAGAGTTTTCCGTGATTTTCTCCTAAACTCATATGAATGCGGACGGAAACGTTTTTTGTGATTTTCCCACGGAGAGCAACACTTCATTCGTTTAAGTCATATTTTCTCCGAAACTCATGTAAATACGGACTAAGATATCTTAGAAAGTCTCCCACACATGACACTGCTCCCTGTCCTAGAAAAAAGATTCTTCAGCTATATAAATGAACCTTTAAAAAAAAATATTAATAATGTAAATCAAAACACTGCATAATCATAGGATTCTTATTCTTTCTGCATCGCTTGCAGCTTTTGATTTTAATTAAAGTAAGTTTCAATTAATAAATACAAATATTTCTCTCTGCGACTGGATTCACTACGCAATGCATTGCACATATTTTTTTTTTTCTATTTAGCTATGCGTATTGTGCAATGATTTGTAAAGTTTTCAGTTAGATTATAAAAGTAATTAATTGATTTGTTGATGCTTAGGCAATTTTATAGATAAAGAAGAAGAAAAAAATCCAGGAATATGTTTTTTGCAGCATCTGTAAGAAAGATAAAATCGAAAGTTCATAATGATCGGACCGCGAAACTAGGGGAAACAAAAAAAAAAAAAAAAAAGAGGGTGAATTATAGAAATGAATATTAGAAATTTCTTCAAATTCAATGATTGACCCCGCGGACAGTTTGAAACAGAAGAGAAATCGCATCAGAGCAAGACAGAGCGTGGAGACAGATCGCGTAGAGGGAATATTGCTGTTGTTTCTCAAAAACGGCTGTAATATTTTTTTTTGAAAATTGTTACATAAATCCATTTTAGATATCCTTTCTCATGTAGTATGTGATTATCAGAGGAAAAATTAACAGTCGTCCTATTGAAATAGGTTAGTTTTATAAAACGCTTTGGTACGCCGACGCGGCGGCGTACTGGTCGGACATGCTTTTTTTGTGCATGAGCGCGTTTGTCGATGGTACGAGAGAGTTTCTTGCAAAGGAGTGCGTTTCTTGCTGGCGTGTATGCACAACAGTCGACGAGAAAGGGTTAAACTTGTGTCATAGAATAAATTCACACACACACACACACACACACACACAAAAACAAAATGAATTTTTAGTTATATTTAAATTTTAATTCTTTAACCTGTTCAAATATAAATTTTAAACGTTCTATAATATTTTTTTATTTAATCGTACAGTACATTTTTTTCTTAAATATCTTCTAGAAATTATCTTATCTTATAAAATGTAATTCGAATTTTTCACAGTTCCTAAATTAATTCAAAATTTTATTATTATTAAGATAAAAATTCGCCTGCATCAACTTACTTTAGTGTAGAGTACATTACAATTTACATTCATTCTAAAATCAATTTTTTTTTTTTTTTTTTTTGGCAACTTTTGTACTATAATTTAAACATTAGCATTTATATCATTTTAACGAAAAATTATAACCTTAAATATGAATTACTGTTTAGTAACAATGAACAATTATTTGATATAAAGAGTTACCGTTGTTTGTAACTTTCTCCGTATTTTATAAATAGCATTAAGGAAAAAAAATGTTTATAAAATTTAAAAATGTATATAAAGATAACTTCATAAAAAATATTGCATTAAAAACGATAACACTGAATATACGCAAAATATTTCGATACAAATGATTTTAATTGTAAGAAGATTCAGTGTACTTCAATGCAATATTTCTTTATTATCATTCCTTTTTTTTTTTTTTTTTTTTTTTTTTTAATAAGCAAAAAATAATATAGTAAAAAATAATATTAGTATTATTTAAATTCAACATGCGTATTTTATTAACGCATATATGTATATATATAAGTTTTAAACGAATGAGTCACTTTGTTGCCCTATACTTACACAAAACGAAACATAAACAACAAGAAAAAACTTCTATTGAATTTTTTTATGTTATCTTTCTTTGCATTAAAAGAAATATATATATATATATATATATATATATATATATATATGTATATATATGTTTTATTTTAATGTATGCGTTGAATTTTAAGTTTTCAAAATGACAAATATTCTTTGAGATAATATATAAATGTACTATTTATCTAATAAATAAATAAAATAAATGCGTGGAAATAATTTTCTTTTTTAAACAGATCCAAGAATGCTTGACAAATTTGAAATCTGTTTATAGCTCCTTTCATCGTTTATTTCTTTCTCGCGACACAACTGGAATTTAAATTACAAGATTATGGGAAATATGACAGGTTTTTGAAACATGCCTCTAAAGTCTGCTTTGGAATTCATGTATATCGTTTCGTTTCGTATTGCGCCATTTACAGTACAGTTTCATTTATATGCTGACAATATTTAATATTGTCAGCATAGTATTTTAGATTTTAAAAAAAGTAAATTATGTTGTGGTTTGTAAACTAATTTTAACATTGAAATAGGCATATATTTTGATATGCCATGTCTTGACAATATTCAATTTATACTTTTAAAGAAATATTCAGTTTGGTATATATATTTTGATCTTTCTTTAATGTTTGAATTTTGTTTTTAAGTACTTTGCATAGAATTGTATTTATTTCAAAAGCAACTGTCAAATCAAATGAATTTGGCTCTTATTTAATAAATTCGAACTTATAATTAAGTATTCTCTAAATAGCTAGAAAGTAGGCAGTGTAAATAACTGACAAAACATATTTTATTATATATTTTAAGTTATATGCATTTTAAAATAATATTTATTTATTTAATAATCTTATTGGAAACATACGTACTAACACTGCGATTTCTCTAAGTATTATGCATAGATTTTCAGTTTATATGAACACAAAATGTTCTTATATGTATATAATACACAAATATGACGTATAAAATCAATATGAAACGGAATAAGTAATATTAATATTTGTAGAATATCCGGATTTTAAATGCCTATCCGAACAGCAATTTTTAAAGTAAAATACATGTAAATATACAAATAAACACCCCAGTTTGAATAGCATTTAACAAGTTGAAAAAAGTAGAATTAATGTCGTAATAACTAAAACCTGAATGTCGAAGTTAGAGAATTGTGCGTTAAAAATGAAAAAAAAAAAAAACTATATAATATAATAACAAAAATAAATAAATGAAATAGCATGGGAAGCATCGCCAAGGAAAGTAGACGACTGAAACGGGAAGTTTGTATAAAATTAAAAATTACGAAACAGATAAAACAAAGGCCACATACATTCCAATTGAAGATCTAATTATTTTCTATCTAAAATTCTACGCATAAAACCTAAACGATTTATATAAACGATAAGATTTCTGTTTTAAGATAAATTTGTTTACTCATTTTACTCTAGCTCTGTCTCTCTTTGTATGGAGATATCATCAATGAACACATGTTTCGTCTAAAGAAAGTATGCTCATCAAAGTGTAAAGATAAAAACATTAATAAATTAATCAATGAAAACGATTAAAATCGGATTATCTAAAAAGTTTTAATTTTCAATGATATACCAGATAATGTCTCTGTCATAATATATATATATATATATATATATATATATATATGCACATGTATGTATTGAATTAAAAAAAAATGATAATAAAATACACATACGTGTGGACACATATTTGGTTAAGGAGGTTGGTTAGTGTTGCACGTTGGTTGGGTGGGTGAGATGTTGCTTTTAAATAAAAAGTTACCATACCTGATTTATTGCATTTACTATAATCAAAAATTAAATTGCCCCTTTCATTATTTATTTATTTATTTATTTGCTATTTGTGTATATTAATTGTACACATATGTCGTAATTTACTATGCATAATTTCAGTTTACTGTTATTTAAAATTATTTATTACACACGCGCACACACACACACACATATATATCATAAAAAACGGCAGTTTTTTGAGTGACGCAGCAAAGCTCAAACAAAGCTTAGCAGCGACACTCTATTATACAGCTAGTTTTACATCAAAGAGATTTGGAAACGCCGACACTTAATATCTCAGTAAATAGGACATATTTTGATCTGATGTTTTCAGAATAACGTTTTTCCTTCTGCCTGATGCTATCCTGAAAGTTTCACACTTCAACATTGTATATATTTTGAGATCTGGAGTTGCAATTTAAGACTTTAAAGGAAAAATGAGTTTTGTGTGAGTTTTTTTTCTCGAAAACGGCTCGAAGAAATTTTATGAAATTGATATATGATATTAATTTATTTTGTCTGTGAAGCATGACGTCGCCCGTTTTTCCCAAAAAACTCTTGTTTCTTAAATAATTTAGCTTAAAAATCGAACTATTTTTTCCTCCGCCAATACATGTATTTGAACTGCATATTCTCAGAATTCAGAACAGGCGTCATTCGGTTTTCTGAGGCTGTGGTTGGTTGGTTTAATCTGAAGGCAGTCAATAAATTTTTGTTATGAAGAAAATATTTTTAATTTTAAGATTTCCCATTTCGTCAAAAAAGTATTTAGATAATATTTAAAATAAACGAAGTATTTTGTAATCATAGATATTCTATTTCATCATTATTCATAATGAATTAAAATTTTTTTTAAAGCGAAAGCGTTTAAATCCCTCATGCGCACGAATTTATACCATGGTCCATGGTCTTTGCAGCGCATGCGTACATCATACGGATGCGTACATCCTGTAGACGCTAAGCTAATTGCTGCACTGTATAAATCCGCGCCGCGGTGTTTGTTTATGTTTAATAATTTGTTGATTGGATTGGATATAGAAATTCTTTCCATGATTTAGTAGTAAGTGTTTTATAATTTTATATTCTTAAAACTTACTTATAATTTTTAACTTAATTTTACGTATATGTAATTATTGCCTTCGTCTCATGACCCGAAAGTTGTTTTCATTTTTTACAGTCGCTTTTTTCGCAAGATGTTAACTCAGTTTTCTTGTTATTGGTAATATGTCACCTTTTAGCTCAGCTATTTTTGGAAAAATAAATTTAAATGTTTTGATTAGAGATCCTAACTAATCGATATACTAAGAGATACTTGGATTAGAGGCCAAAATTTATTTATTGGAATAAAATAGCTGTATTATTCTTTTCAAAAAACATAATCCGAAAAACTTTATTTTTGAATGATACAGCCTTGTAAAACGAAGCAACAAAACTCCTATATATGATAACATGGGAAGGGAGAAAGGGAGCTATGTACAGCCTTAATTTGATACATCACAAGTTTAATGTAATGGGATAGTTGGGGAATGTTGTGTGCCCTGTATTTATACATTATAACTGAATATTGTTAAATTTTAAATGAATTTGAATGTCTTAGTTGTGTGTCATGATAATCATTTATAATGCTTTTGACGGATATAGCTAAGGTAGTATGAAAACTACTTTATATCAACAGGGTTGCCACATTACTTGGAGAACCTGGAATAGTCGGGGAATTTGAAAATCGACTATAAAAGTCAGGGAAAAGAAAAAAAAAAATACAAAAAAAAATCTGCCAATGCACGGTTATTTCCCCCCCATTAGCTTCTGCTATTTTTTTTAAACACCACCACCCTTCTTTTTTGCTCATATAAGGAATTTCTTATCTTGCTTATAAGCGACAAATGATATCATTATATGCAACTTTTGTCATATGTAAATTTTGTGTTTACAAGTGGGACCTTAATTATTTTGCCCTCAACACAGTAAATGCTCAATATACGGTTAGACTAGACCTGGAAAACCTGGCAACCCTGTATCAAGCTTATACTGTACTCTACTCTAAATATAATAATGCAGCACAAGCAGTATAAAGAAAATAAGGCTAAGCTTTACTATAGGGTACCCATTGGCAATTCATGATGTTTCGCCAACCTTTTGTATCGGAACTTCATTTAACTGTCTTGGAACTTTGTTTTTCTTTTTGCGCCAGCCGCGCGCGTCTGTTTATCGTAATGCGGCCCAGCTGAATGATTTTTCTTTTTAATGCGTTTTTGAGATACAAAAATTAATTTTTTGAGTGCATTTTATTATTTTATTTTACTTTTTAATAAATGGAATTATTTAGGGGAAAAAAGTGTATTCTAGTAATTGATGCAGTATAGATTTTCATGCATTTTCTTATTCATGTACCATGAATTAGGAGTATCCAGTGATGTTTTTTTTGTTTTAATATCGGGATAGTGACCACTGTAGTACAGATTTTTATGCATTTTCTGATTCATGTGCTACGACTTAGGGGTATTCAGTGATATTGTTTTAGTTTTAATATTTCGTGCACGACAAATTAGCTGCATCCAGTGATTTTATTTATTTTTTTGTTTGTTTTGTTATTGCTTCTGTACAGATTTTCATGCATTTTCAGATTCGTGCTGCAAGGCTGTAATTTTGAAAATTTGGGGCAAATCTTCAAGTTATTTTATATTACACATCATTTATAATGCTGAATTTTATGTGTTAAAGCTTGAAAGCTCTCTGATTTTTTTTTTGTGGTGAAGTAGCCTAAATTTCTATTACTGTTTTAAATATTTTATTAATCTTTAAAATAGTATGCTTAATTTATTTCAGTGAATTTCAAAACAAGCACCAGAGTGAAACAATAATTTATTTTCTTAAAATGTGTTTTTGATGTTTTGTAATGATTCAGTGTCGATTTGCAGTAATTGACTCATTCAGTGAGATGTACATCAGCAGCAGCGATGGGCGCCTTATAGTAAAGCTATTCCAAAAATAAGCTAAATGAAACTTATCAAAAGCTTTCTTACTTAGATTTCTTTTTCTTCTTTTTTTCCCATAGCAGTTAATTGTACAAATGCATCTTAAAAATTAAACCCACTTTCAAGGCCTGCATTATTTATCAATAATAGATTGCTCACACTGTTTAGTGACAGTTTGTTTATAATTTCATTTCTTACCAAATTTATGCAACTAAAAAACTATTTTCACAATTTGTCCGAAATCACAATATTTTTTTAAAAAGTTCATCCTGAATGAGGAATTTGCACACATGGGGGATTTGAACAAAATCCTTCTTCTGGTAGTTTTAGGCCCATAAATTTCAAAAAGTTTATTAAAAATGCAAAAAAAGGTCTCATTAATTTAAAAAATAACTTTAAAATTAACCAAAAATCACGTGACTTCAAAACCCTGCCTGACGTCACACTTTATGATGCTTCAATGTTTACATTCTGTTAGCCTGGTTAGTAAGCAGCAATTCGTTTTAACTTTCGTAATTATTAATCGTTTATGTGATTTCTGAGCATTTCTTTTTCATCTTATAATCATTCAATATCTTTATCACCATTTTCCATTATCATCATTTTCAAATGTTTTCTTTTCATGGCGGTTGTCCAATGTTTTCGTTTCATAGGATCCTGTGGAACGCTAAAGGATAACTTTTGAGAAGCGTTAGCCGCTGTATTAGTGCAAAATGGTACAATGCAATATTTATACTACATTTTTTTAATATCCAGTCATTATTATAACATAGAAAACCTATTTCACTGATTCAAGAAGCAAAGCAAAGCACGAAATCGAATGTAAACAACGATTACTTTCGTTTGTCATAAAGAGTGACGTCATGGTATATTATACAAAGTTTTCTCTATACAGTAAATAGTGCGATGTAAAAATTGTTATAAATCAGTCATTAGATTTCAAATAAAGAAAATGTATTTATTTTCTTACCTTTTCATTTTCTATTAGAATAAAGTCAGAAAACGTGCAAATTGTCTATTGTGACTTTTTTGTGAAAGATTTTTTTATTATTATTATAGAATTTAATGTAATTCTTTAGTATAAATGTGTGATCTTGTTCTTTAATTATCGTATTTTGGATAACTGTCTAGCATTTTGCATAAAAAGCGACTGTAGTGAAAACACTGGTTTGTTTATATTTGACAACATTTTTGTTCTTCATAACAGACGAAACATGTAATTACATTTTATGAAAAACTAATTGTAAGTTTTAAGAAAATAAAACTATAAAGATATATCTTCTGCTAAGTCATGGAAGGAGGTGGAATATCCGTAGACATTGATTAAATATAAACAACTCCTGCTGCCAGGGATCACTCTAGAGCATTTTAGCGGTATGAGCTGCCACAGGGTTGGCATAATACTTACTGTGTAATGGTGTAACGGGTTTTATCAGTTTTTACCGCCTTCATTTATCTCAAACACTTTAAGGATATATTTATAGTTTTTAGTTCTCAATTTCCCATTGTATTATTTAATATTTACTATGAAACTCTTACTTCTGCAATTTCTAAATATTTCAAAATAAAATTTAAAGCAATGTTATAAATAGTTGGCTGAATACTGAGTAATTGTAAGGAAGAATAATTGATACATATGTGAAGAATTTTGCACATCTTGAAATTAAAAAAGTCTTTTAAACACAAAATTTAGTTAATTGACAAACAGCATATCGTAAAAGTGCCTTTACTCTATATTTAATTGCTCCCTCCCTTTCTGCTTTTCACATTAATTTTGTTTATGAAATTTTATTTTTCCGACTGAGTGAAAATAATGCCTGGACCGGGAGTCGAACCCCGGATCATTGACTTACAAGGTCAAGGCTCTACCATTTGAGCTATCCAGGCCGACAATCAGTCGGCATTACTCACTCAGACAACCTTTAGGCAGAGACATCTGGTCTATCATTTAGATAGCTCAACAGAAATAAGCCGCAGGTAATGGAAAGCACCATTAAATAATGGGAGAAAGAAATACAATTTTTTAATTAAAATCGCACAAACAACTGATTGGAAGAAAATCATATTTATGAAATTTTATTATTCCGACTGAGTGAAAATACGATCCGGGGTTCGACTCCCGGTCCAGGCATTATTTTCACTCAGTCGGAAAAATAAAATTTCATAAAAACTATTTTCTTCCAATCAGTTGATTGTGTGATTTTAATAAAAAAATTTTTAATTTTGTTTGTTCTTAAAATACCAAATAAACACCTTTTTATTTTCAGCGGTAGACTGTATCCGAATAAGTGATAGTTTTTTAACATTATTTATTCATTTTTGTATATATAAACATTGATTTGTATTATATAAACACGGACACTGGTTAACTGATTTTTGAAATAAGTCAAATACCATGTAACTGACAATGTAAGAATTTTTTTTTATGATAAAAAATTAGCATTTTTTGTCATAATAAACAATTTCTTTGTGATTTACAAAATGCTAGTTTTTTATCATTTAAAAAAAATTCTTACATTGTCAGTTACATGGTATTTGACTTATTTCAAAAATCAGTTTGCCAGCAGATCATGGGTGAAAGTTTTCAGTCTATTGACTGAATTCAGTCTTTTTTTATGTGTTATAATACAGATAGGCCAATTTTATGGGATTAATCTTTATTAGGGGCAAATAAAGGTCTCAATTTTTTTTCTGAATCAGCCCCTATTAATGTTAATTCAATTGTATTAATGAATAATTTTCCTAAGTTTTCATACTTATGCTTATTAATGTAACCCTTGGAAATGTATGTTTTGAATATCTACATACATTATGTGTGAGTTAATCATATTTTACCCAATATTACAAAATATATATATATACTTCAGTCCAGCGAAAATTTTTTACTTTCACACCCATGCAGCAGATAATTAAAAACTTTCTGCTACTGTTTGTTCTGTTTTAAGTAAGTTTTTATTTTTTGATTAACTTATTATTATTATAATAATTATTATTATTATTTAAGTATTAAATGCATTCATAAGCTCAGAAAAAAAAAAAAAAAAAAAAAACAGCATGTATAAAAATACATTTTTCAAAGGCTTGAGTTTTTTATACACGAAAGTTAAAAAATGAATATGCTTATACTTAAAAAATAAATTAATGAAAAATTAAAAACTTAAAGCAAAACAAATGATAGAAGAACTTTTTTAATTATCTGCTGGTCAATTGATTTTTAAAATAAGTCATATAAATACCATGTGTGAGATGCTAGGTGAAAATTTTTATATTGCTCATTGAGTATTCCATCAATTTTTTAGCTAGTATTCTATTAATTGCTTCGTAGCCTGTGGTTATCTTTTTTTTTAAACTTCTTTAGAATTTCTTGATAAAAGGGGAAAAAAAAAATGGGGGGGGGTATGTAATTATTTCAAAATACTTCTTAATTGTAAATGTGTGTTAAGAGGATTTATGAATTGTTTATTTTAACAAGAAATAACTATGAAGTGTAAAGGCTAAAAATTGCAATAATGTTATTACAGGGTTGGTTTTTGACGAGACGTGTTAAAAACTGGTTTAAACCATCAAATGCATATTTTTAAGTTGCAATGTACTATATGAACTAACATTCATTATATGTATATATACTATATATATAATTTTTTTTTTTTTTTCCCAGAAAAAAGTTTTATGTTAGGAAACATATCAATGTATCGTCTTGTAGTGAGAGTGAATATTATAATCTTTTTGTAAATTGTCTTATAGCTATAAAAATTTGTATATATAGGTGGTAAATTATAGTAATACAATTAAATATATTAAAAATTCTTTAAAACTAAATAAAAATAATAATAAAATAATCAAAATTTTATATATTTTGAAAATTTTTAAATTTTTCCTACTAATTATTTTTCCTCTTCGCTTTAAACATTATTATGGTTTAAAAATATATTAAATGTATTAGGTTATTACTTTGTGAATTAAATGATAGGTTAATTACCATGTTTTTATTAACTTCTGTTCTTGTTTGTTTGTGTGTGTTTGTTTGTCCGGAACAAATCTTGAAATCTATTTTTAACTAACTTCCCTACTAGCTAGACATTTGAAAATTTCTCAGTAGCTCAGAACCTGGTGACAACACAATACTTTGAAGTCAGATTTTCGAATAGTGTGCAACGATGTTAAAATTTATATTTCCAACGAATACACAATTTTGACTTCTAGATTCTGGAGAAAATTTTACAACCGGATACTAAATTTGAAGTAATTTAGTCAATATGCTTAGCAATTATACTTATTGGGACTTTTGAGTTTTTTAATGTTTTTTTTTTCAATCTTAAATCTCTTGGTGATATTAGTTTTTTAAGTGTAGCTCAAAATCTACTTGACCAAAAGAACTGAAATTTCATAAAAGTTAGTGCTGCACCGAGTAGCACTTTGGCCGAGTACCGAGTACTCGGCCTTTTACTACTCGGCCGAGTACCGAGTAGTTGTAAGAAAGAATAATTGAAATTGACATATATATGAAGAATTTTGCACATCTTGAAATTTAAAAAAGGCTTTTTGAACACAAAATGAAGTTAAATGGCAAACAGCATGTTTACATGAAATGGTTCAGAACTTTTGTAGTGTATATACACAATTTGGTTCATTGTTATATTTGATACTTCCAGCGTAGTGGATTATTAAAACCATAATAACTGATAACTTCATTCTTTATTATATAGTCTTTCTCAGATGCGAATCATTCTCAGATAATTCTTAGAGAATATGAAAGTTTTTTATAGGCTTAATTTAAGATGCATGAAATTTACATATGAAATGAGAACATTAAAATAAATATTTTATCATCATTTCAAACATGATAGATTTCATTAATCTCCAAATTCTAGAAGAGTAAAAAGGTAGGTGGTTTCGGGCCATAATTTGCAGAACAACAAATTTGATAATATATTTTTAATAACATTTTAGTGTATTTACCTTTTTCATAATTATTATTTTTAAAATTAAAAATCAATTTTTTTTTACAGTTTTAAAAGTGTCTTACTTTTATTTGCACAAATACGTAACTAAAATTTTATCTACTATAGTAGTATTATATAAGGGTTCTTTTTTCTAAAATATTTTATTTTTGTCTGTTTTATAGAGACAATTTTATGTACAAAGTTTTTGTAAAAAAAAAAAAAAAAAAATTGCATATTACACACATACAAGATGGTTATACTTAAAATTCTTGTAACAAAAATGGATAAGCTCAAATCATGAATCGTTTCTATAATATCGAGTTTAGTGGCAATCTACTTGCCCGTTTTAACTGCAGAAAGCTGTTTGCAGCAAAAGTTTAGTGACTATGTTTATATTTTCATATATTTTTAGTTTAGTTATTAAAAAACAACTCTTATGAATACATTTCTTTCAATAATACATAAAAATAATGAAATTCTTACAACTACTCGGTATTGGCCGAATACTTAGTCCATATCTGGCCGAGTACTGAGTACTCGGCAAACTAGCCGAGTACCGAGTATATAACGAGTACTCGGTACAGCTCTAATAAAAGTATAATTAAAGTAATTAGGAGCCAGTGAAATAAAAAAAAATTGCACAGCATGTGCAAAAATAAATGTGAAATTAACAATATTTATACATATAGTCACCCAGGGGTGCAGAATATGTCCGAACGCCTGAACGAGGTTCGGGGGAAATTTAAACTGACTGGGGAAATTTTGAATATTTTTTTAAGAGAAAATAAAAATGTAAATCAAAAATAACAATTTGCTACTTTGAAGTGCTTATACACTAACAGCGATATTTTTATGTTACACTGTATACTTATTCTCTTAAAGATTTATTACATAGAACAAATGACTTTGTTTAGCAAAGTAGATTTTTGCATTATTGAGGGAAATTTATACTGTGTTTGGGGGAAATTTCCGAGGTTTGAACATTTTTTGCACCCCTGGTCACAACCACTTGTTAAAATATGCTATAATTTCACCAGTTATCGATAAAATTCACATCTTTTTTCAAGATTGATTTCCAAAATTTGCGATAATTTTACGATTGATCGCCGAAATGCATAATTTTTTTCATCGCTAATTAATAAAATGTCTGTGTTTTTTAAGTTAAATTCCCAAATACTCAATTATTTCGTTGATAATAGACGTAATTTGCACTTTTTTCTCAAAGCTGAATGCTGAAATACACAATAATTTTGCAGCTGATTTCGAAAATACGGGATTATTTTCACCGCTAACTATGGTGTCAATTTTTATAGTTAAAATTTACATTTAATCACATTAAATTCCCAAATACCGCTATTATATCTCTGCTAACCAATAAAATTCACAATTTTTTTTCCCCCCTATAGCTGTTCCTGAAATTCACGATATTTTTGTGGTCGATTGCTGAAACCTTGTATTATTATTTTGCGCCTAATCGATGAAATTCTATTCTTTATAAAGTTTAATCTCCAAATACTCAATTATTTCGCCGCTAATCTATGAAATTTATGCTTTTTTCAAAGCTGAATCCCAAAATATGCAATAATTTTGTGGCCTAATTCGGAAATACGGGATCATTTTACTATTAACTGTCAAAAATATATGCTTAAACGCAACTAATTGCTGAAATACAATATTATTTCGACGTTAATCGATAAAATTTGAAATCTTTTCAAAGGTGATTTCCGAAATTCACGATGATTTGTGGCTGATTATTGAAACACGCAATCATTTCGCCGTTGCTTAATAAGGTTATTTTAATCTTAATTGTTTGCTGAAATAGGCTTTATCTCTATGTTAATCAATGAAATTCGTCCTTGTTTACAAAGACAATATCCGATGTATGCAATAAATTTGCTGGGGCATTTCACAGTATTTTTTCCAAACAGTGTCCGCAACAAAAGTCACATATTGGGGAAAATATTTGTTTATATTGAAAAGCTGATATTTAAATCATTTGAATTTAATGTATTCAAGTGAAATTTCTGAAATTTTTTTAAGTTATTGGATTTTAAATTAAGAAAAAGCAGTAGGATGTGTTGCGGACTCTACATGCAAAAATTAACAGTTTTATTTATTGTATAAATTTGTGTTATCTTTTTGAGACTATTCTTGTTTGGGACACATATATTACAGTCATAGGCATTTATATGCACAATTCTTTTGATAAAATATGTACATGTATTTTCTTTATTCTAAGGCAAAAATATGCATGTAGAGTCCGCAACAAAAAAACATGATAAAGTTTTGTTTATTTCTTTTTAAAATTTCATAGAACTATAAAAAGTTATATCCTCTAACTTTAAACATGGCTTCTTAAAATTATGAAGTGTAAAAGTCTATTGGTTAATAAAAACTGGAATTATATGAGTTCAAAAATGTGTTCTGGACTCTACAAAAATGTTCTGGACTCTACATCTAATAACAGAACTATCTATCATTTACATAATATTTGACTGTTTTCATTTGACAACAGAACAGCCATCATCCACATAAGTTTTTTAGATTTTATGTTTGTCAACACAGTAGAATAATCCAGTTTTAATACCCCCATGGAATACAAACCACATGGAAAAATTTATTCTTGGAGTTTATTAAATTTCATTCAAAATAAAGTTTTTTTTTTTTTTTTTTTTTTTTAATAAATCTTTTTAGATGAAAGCAATTTTATAGAAATGATTTTTTACTTATGCTAATAGAATAATCCAATTTCAATACCCCATGAAATTAAAGTCACATGGCAAAGGGCCTGTAGTCGGTGGAGAAATAAAGCGGAGTGTGTGGCGTTGTACGTTGCAGGGCAAAGATGTTCCCACTGATGCTAAAAGTTTTTATGAGATAGCAAAGAGAGTCAAAATCAATTAATGTTCTTTATGTTGATTCTCAATCCATTGAAGAAAGAGTGCAGTCCGTGAATTTGGAATCTCGGTGGAATCGATGCTCAAAAATATAAGAAACACGAAAGATGCACCATTTCAGAATATTTCAAAATGAAATATTTTGCACAATTAATTCACCATATGTTCATACAAAGCAAGTCAACATTGTATCATTAAATAAAGAACTTGAAGCCAGTTTCACTTCTGGTGATCAGTCATTGTCAAAGGGCCAATGGATTGCTGTGTTGTTTAATGATAGGTGGTGGGCTGGTGAGGTGTCTAACATTAATCTAGAAAATGACACAATAGATATTAAATTTGTGTTTCAACCTGTTGCTGAAAGCAAATTTAAGACAATGGAAAAATCAGAATTTGAAACAATTCAGAGTTCTACTTATTTGATAAAACTTCCCGGTGATCCTTCACCGACTGATTCCTCGGCAAGATTCTATGCATATGATCCAGAAACAGCAAACAAGGTTTCTTTGGTAATAGACAATATTTAGAAGTATTTTTGGCAACAAATTTTTATAACATTAGCATTTGTACCTTTAAATTCTGTGCACTCTTCACCAAAAGCCAAAATGGACAAAATTGTAGAGTCCGCAACGTCAGCTTTTTTGCTGAACCCTTCTCTTTTTCATAACATAGAAAATTTTGTGTAAGAGATAACTAATAAAAATTTTCATTTTTGTTAATTTGACTGTATCAGCTTTTTAGAAAACATGTTTCATCTATTTTCAGTTCAATAGATTCAGACAGAATTATGTTTAAAATTACCATAAAATTTTAAGGGAAAAAGTGTGTAGAGTCCGCAACATGGCACATTTTATGCCACAACTCATTCATAAATATTTGCATTGATATTTTTCTTAGTGTGCAGTATATTATTAGGGGAGGGCTATCTTATACAAAAGAGGTGATCTAATTAAATATATTTATTGCTTAGATATATTGAGTTAAACTTCTCTGAATGTAGAGTCCGCAACAACCAAATACTGTGAAATGCCCCTGCTGAAATATGGAATCAATCATTTTATTGCTAATTTTTTAAAATTATGCAAGAGCAACTAATTGCTAATATAGACTATTATTTCACCCCCAGTGGCAGAAACACTGTGACACGGTGACATAGTCGCGGACACAGAATAAATGCCTGCAGACAGTTTTTGTCTGTAGTAATAAAACAATTCAGTCTGCAACTTTCGAACACTCTGTCTGTACTAATAAAAAAAATTGCCCACATCTTTCAGACAGTCTTTGTCTGCAGTTTACGGACATTTTTCGCCTGTGACAATGTGCTACCGATGTATAACGTCTTAGATGCTCTCTGGTAGGAACACACAAAACAGTACTTAACAACGACGACCTGGGGAGCCTATATCTCCCTTGATAGACAGTATATGCGTGTATTCTTTTCCCCTGTTACCTGTTACTGAGATTCTACGGGGACATAGAAAAGTGCTATTTTCTTTTAAAATTGCTCCAAAACTTCTACTCCACTTCAAAATTCACTTATAAAAATTTCTGTATCAAAACTAAAACTAATACTTTTGTTATTTATATTGTGTTGTGTCAAACATTGCTATAAATATTTAATTGAATGAGTTCAACTTATTATTTTATAATTGTTTATTACTATAGTGTATTGTTGCACGAGATCACCACTATTGTTAAGCTCCCCCCCCCCCCCCAAATATTGTCACTATCAGCTTCAGGCTTTTTGAGTGTAAGCCATTCTCATCCCTGATTACAAGCAAATTTCGCAGACAGATTTTGAAATTTTAAAAGCCTGTCGCAGACAGCTACAAAACTTTCTGCCACTGGGATTTCACCGCTAATTGTTAAATTTTGTATGTTTTTAAAAAATGAATGCCGAAATATGACATTATTTCACAAAAAAATAATAAAATTGCTTTTTTTATTATTTATACATTGCAGAAATACGCAATATGAAAGTCTACTTACAATACGAGATCGTTTCACCGATAACATTTACTTTTAATCGTTCAAAGTTCGTGCTGAAATAAGCTGTTAATTCATTACAAAACAGCATAATATTCTTGCAGTGAATTATCGAAATCCCCAGTGGCAGAAAGTTTTGTAGCTGTCTGTGAAAGGCTTTTAAAATTTCATAATCTGTCTGCAAAATTTGTGTTAATCAGTGGTGAAAATGGCTTACACTCAAAAAGCCTGAAAGCTGATTGGGGGGGGGGGGGGTTAACATCAGTGGTGATCTCGTGCAACAATACACGAATGCAATTTTACTGCAGAACAATATAGTATAAATAATTGTGTGTACTCATTTCAATATTTTATAGCATAGTTTGACACAACTCAATATAAATAATAAAAGTATTAGTTTTAGTTTTGATACAGAAGTTTTTTTTAAGTGAATTGCTATTCGAAAGTTGCAGACAAAAACTGTCCGCAAGAAGCTTGTAATACGGAATCAGTTTAAATCGCATTTGCACAGTTGACATATCATTCAAATATCTTTGATAAGTTCAGTGGGCATCTCAGTCACTCTGTCCTTTGTTTCTAAATGGTGGCCACTTGAAAATTATCACAATAACTTTTGAACCGATTTGCTTAAAACTCCATATATAAATCCACCAAGTTCATTAATAAATTGTAGCTGCCATTTTGAAAAAAAATGGTGGCAACTTCATAAGAAAAGATAAATCAACCTAACCTTCCTATGAGCCGGAACAACTTGTTTTAATTTTTTGATCAATAACCTCTAAAAAGTAATGATATGAGTACAAAAACCCTTAACGGGTTAAAAGTTTGTGACGCAGCTACTTTATCACTATAAGAATTTGAAATATGGGTCTTAAAAATAATGATATCAAATTTTAAGTGACGCTTTTCTATTAGTTAAAATATACATAGATTTTCTTATTTGATCATTTGCTTTTTTCTTTATTTATATTTATAATGCAAACATAATATTTTTAACTTCAAGATAAGACAAATATATAAAATATACTCACTGATGCTTTTTCATTTGCATTTCAATTTCAAAATAACAGTTTTAAAAGGAATGATATAAAAATTCCAGTCACGCCTCGGTGTCATTTTAAAAGATTTGTTTTTAGATTCCATTTAAATTACCTTTGTTTTGTCTAATAAAGTATATTTACACATTGAAACAGTGCTTTTAATTTTCAAATATACTGTCAAATAATCACACTTTCACTGAGTTTGCATTATAAATTAAAATTATGTATTTCAATAAATCGATTTGTCTTTTGCGTCACGCTATCCAAAACTGCAAGTAAAATTTGTGCAAATGTTTTCTTTGCATCACACTGTCTCTTTGCACAAATTCTCACTTAGTTGAATACTATGATAAAAAATAACATTTGCATATATTTTACTCAGTTTTGGATAGCGTGACGCAAAAGACAAATCGATTTATTGAAATACATAATTTTAATTTATAATGCAAACTCAGTGAAAGTGTGATTATTTGACAGTATATTTGAAAATTAAAAGCACTGTTTCAATGTGTAAATATACTTTATTAGACAAAACAAAGGTAATTTAAATGGAATCTAAAAACAAATCTTTTAAAATGACACCGAGGCGTGACTGGAATTTTTATATCATTCCTTTTAAAACTGTTATTTTGAAATTGAAATGCAAATGAAAAAGCATCAGTGAGTATATTTTATATATTTGTCTTATCTTGAAGTTAAAAATATTATGTTTGCATTATAAATATAAATAAAGAAAAAAGCAAATGATCAAATAAGAAAATCTATGTATATTTTAACTAATAGAAAAGCGTCACTTAAAATTTGATATCATTATTTTTAAGACCCATATTTCAAATTCTTATAGTGATAAAGTAGCTGCGTCACAAACTTTTAACCCGTTAAGGGTTTTTGTACTGATATATATATACATATAAATATATTAAATAATATGGAATGCACAAAAATATAGAAAAATATGGAATAAAAAATATACATATGAAACACAAAATATACAGACTGATAATATTCCCTAAACAGTACAACAAGAACTTATTAACTTATATGAAATGTTATTTCCAATCTTACAGAGAAAATTTTACATAAAAAAATTAAATTATCGAAAAACTGCATTGTAATTCTGATTAATTTTATCATAAAAGTATACTTGTATTAGATGATAAATTCATATAACAGTTTAATAGGGATCCTCTTTTTTTTTTTTTTTTTTTTAATAAAAATTTTGCCTTGAAAGTTCATTAAGTATTTCTAATGAAACCAATAAAATTAGAGCGTGATTACTCATTAAAAATTTCATTCTTATTTTGAATGCAATATTTTAAGTTTTTAACCGAGGTAGTTTAAATAGGTAAATAGTTTTCCTTTTCCCAGTAACATGTTTACAATATTTTTTTTTAAATCTATGACATTTGAAAAGTTAATAATGTCTAATAATGTAACATTTTAAGAAAAAAACAATCACTTACTGGAGATTAAGGGAATCGAAATGCTTATTTTTGTATTATTTCGAAAATAATACAGGTTGGGCAATAAGTTCGTAACTACTTTAAAAATTCATAAAATCCGAAAAAAATAACCAAAATAAATGCCGGTTTAGCATTCACAGGTCGCGGGATTTTTTTTAAGATAAGGAACAAAAAAAAAAAAAAAAAAAAGGCTATTATGAAAGGCTATTATGAATAATTTTGACTATGGGGATATTTTAATTCCCGGGTGTATCGATCCCGTCTTTCTGTCGGCAATGAAAAATGCAATCCGCCGAGAACTGTCATGTATACCGCCGGACATGCTGCACTCTGCCGTTGCTGGATTTGTGATACGCCTGCAATGTGTTATCACCTGTGGTGGGGGACACGTGGAACACATATTGCTATAATAAATGATTTGGTAACATTATTTTTGTTATTTACATGTTTTTTCTTTCACTTATGTACGAAACGCCCCCTATCGGCTGTTTTTATTTTATTTTATTTTTCTTATCTTAAAAAAAAAAAAAAAAAAAAAAAAAAACTTTTCTTATCGATGCTAAACTTGCACACCTTTTTTTATTTTGCTTATTTTTTCGGTTTTTATAAATTTTTAAAGTATTTACGGACTTTTTGCCCACCCTGTATATATTAACAAAATGCTTCCTTCCAAGTAGAAAGTTACTTAGTCTTAGTCTTGTTGTTTTCGTTAACTATATGTTTAAATAAAACAAAATGCCACTGTCAGTGTTTTTATTTACGAAGAACCCGAAGAAATAATAATAATAATAATAATAATAATAATACTCTATTACATATATAAGGGAACTGAAATGAATCTAAAAAAATGTTTTTAAACGTCCATCGAACGATCAGGTGAGGAACTAAAATAAAAAATAAAATAAATAAATAAATAAAAATAAATAAATAAAAATAGATTAAAATTTCAGATTATATTATTTACGAATTGAAAAACTGGCTATGAATTCCTTTTCGGATTGTCAATGTTTCCAACATCATAATGGATCTATCCCACCTGTTAAGGATATTTTGAAACGGGCATATGTTAAAATGATAAATTTTTACACTTCCTATCTACGTTCATCTTCCAACTAAAAAATATTTATTTAAAAATAATTCCCAAAACATAAAACTTATATATACAATTTTTAATAATTAAAATTATTTATAATTAATATTAAAAATAAACCAATTAAATAAATCCAATTTATAAATAATAAAAATAATCTATTTTAACTCAATGTTATCCCTCTACATGCAAAAGTTATTATGTCGTTAATATACACAAACACCATATGGTCTTTTTAATATGAATTATTATATATATATTATGAGACAATTAAACGTCTCATAACATTAGAATCTCCATAGTCCGTTTTTCTTTCATTATTTCTTTGATTGTGTATGTATATTTATAAAATGTTGTTTTTAATACTGATGAAGAAATTTGATTGAATTTCGAAACTTTTATATGTGAAGACATTATTTATATATTTTAATTAAATGTGTCATAATTAAAAAAGCTTTAATTTTAATTATTATGTCTCATTTTCAGTTTTATTTTTTCTGTTTTCTCTTCTTCTTAAGCTCACTTTGTTGCAGGAGAGCTTGCTTGTAGCATAGTTTTTCGCCGCCCCACGATCGGCATTTTTCTGTTTAAAAGAAATGTTTCATCAAAAAGTCGATTCAGTAATTAGTGAGATTAAGAATCTTAGTGTTTCAACACGTGTTTTGCCGCTAACGGTGCGACGTGTGAAAATGTGAAGTAACCATTGATGATTCTCCATCCATTTTATTCCTAATGTTTTTAACAGCTATGACTTTAGTCATATTTCACAATATTGAATGCAACGATACAATTTTAATGCGAAGTTTATTTCCGGATAATCTTCAATGTTAGGTACTTTTTTTTAAAACATTTTGCTGTTCTAAAACGTGCTAAAATCCATTTAGAAGAACAAGCTTATTTACGATTTCCAGTGGGATAGAAATTGCTCTTAATTTAGTGCTAAACATATCAGTAAGATGAAATATCTTTTCAAAGAGAAACATGAAATTTTAGACTGTTCAGAAAGATCTTCAAATTGAAAAATTTGAAATTTTTGGATGCAACGTTGTAACATAATAAAGGCATAAATTTACTCTGAACAATTTGACTATACAATAACGTATATCAATTTTAGTAAATGAACTTTGATATGCTTGTGTTTAAAAGATTTAAAAGATTGTATGTATGTACATACATAAATCAAAATTCAAAATGTTACATATATATATATATATATATATACCGGGTGATCCAAAAGTCAGGACAAACTTTAAAAATGAATAATTCGAAAACGAATCAAGATACAAAGATACGGTTTGCACCAAACGGATGAAAAAGAAACCGGGTTTTGTGTGCAAAGGAAAATATTAGTTCTGTTGGCGACCAACAGATGGCGCTATAGTGTTTTATTTCACCAAAAGATGATTTAAAAATGAAAAAAAAATGTTGACAACTTAGAAGTCAGCTTAATTACAGTTAATTAGTACTACTACAGTAACTGTTCAATGTCCATCATTCAGAAGTACAGCTGTGAGATGATTCACCACATCGTTCACAGCATTTAGTAGCATTTCTTGCGTTATGGCAGACACATTTTGGCAGATGGCATCTTTCAGTGCTGATAGTGATGGCAGTTTGTCGCGGTACACTTTTGACTTCCAAGAATCCCCACAGCCAAAAGTCACAGGGTGTCAGATCGGGAGATCTTGGGGGACACGCGTGATTAAAGTAGCGACTGAGAATGCGATATTTCGATGAATATAAGCTTCGACTACCATTACCTGCTGTAGTTGTTCCTTTTTTATATTGTTTGTTGCGTTGCATAATCCTACATCAGAAATACGACAGCGCCATCTGTTGGTCGCCAACAGAACTATTTTTTTTTCTTTGCCACACAAAACCCGACTTCTTTTCCATCCGTTTGGTGCAAACCGTATCTTTGTATCTTGATTCGTTTTCGAATTATTCATTTTTAAAGTTTGTCCTGACTTTTGGATCACCCGGTATATATATGATTTTTTTCATAATAAATAAAATAAATAAAAACCTTACAATAGGCTTATGGAACTTCAATTGTATATGAAATCACTTCCCACCTACCAATCTTTCTGTCTCTCTCTGAATATATATTTAGGAAGTATTATGTATGTACATGTATTTATATACATGTATACCTAAGTACATATATTTATATACATGTATTTAGGAAGATTTAAACTACATTTCAATGTAGTATGTAAACGGTGTTTGGCGTGTTACAAGCGATAATTGTGAAGTATTATTGAGGATTCTGGAAGAATATAATGTGTGCATGAACAGCGATGGGTAGAAGTTAAAAATACTGAAGCACTCAGTGGTGGACATTAGTCCTTTGTATCACCGTGTTGTATTTCTGCAACATATCAAAAAGTAAAAGTTATTTCTATAGAAAGCTTTTAAAGCTAATTTTATTGGCTGTTGCCGCCATGAATCTATAAAATTTACACAAAATGTTTATAAAAGTCCCAACAGATGGAGATATGTGATGTTTTCACACGAAGTCAAAAGAGTGAGATGTAAACTTTCTAAATATAGACAGTGTAAAAATCGCAGTTTTGTGACAAATAAAACAATTTATGAGCGAACTTTCGTTATAAAAAAAAATGTGAAACTATTTTAAATTTGTCATCTAAACTGAAAACTTGAATATTTCGAAAAAAAAAAAAAAAATGTCATTTTTGCAAGATGTTTTAGACCTCCAACAATAATTGTTTTGGTAATAGATGTTTAATTTTTTGTAAAATGTTTCTAAAACTATTTTTATATGCTTCGGATAATATATTCCAACATATAAGTAAGTACTTTTAAATTCTGAGTTCTTGAGATATAAAGAGTTAAAAAAACTAGCTTGATAGATCGATACGCGATATTCAAGAATAATGGGCTTTACAGACATACTCCACAGCTTTAAAATTAATTATAGACTTTGTGAGAGATTTTAGAAAGTGGTAAAATGATATATTGGGGAATGTGTTTGAAAAATTTCTTTAAAGAAAATATAAACATGCATCTCAAGTATTTAAAAACGTTCCAGTGCGTGACTTCAACGCGTGCGAGAATTGTGAATTCACTAGAATAATTGAGACTTCGATAAAAAAGATCGTATCGGTAATTCAATGCCAATTAATAATTTGAAGGTATACACATTTTCAAGAAGCCAGAAGATGATTAGATGGATGATTAATCAACTTCATTATCAAAATCCATCAATTATCTGGTAGTACCTCTTTGCTTCACCATCTAACTAACAGCAATTTTTTTATGCTATTGAATTAAACGCAATGATGTTTTAATAAGAATTATTGAAACATTCTCAAAAATCTTAACTCGTTTTCTTTTGTCTTTATAAAAATAATTAGTTTTTCTTTGCCCTTTTCTTCAGTTGTTTATTTTATTTTTTATTTATTTATTTTTTATTTTATTTAACTGGCTTTTATTACTTACAAAACAGCTCAATCTATTTTAGCAGTAATCTTGCTTCAGTTGAAGTTTTATTATTGACAAGTGTGATAATTTTTTTTTTCATTTTTACAGCCATTAAAATTGCTACACGAGAAAGAAATGCAAATATCAGAAAGATATATTTACATTACCTAAACGTAAATTAAATAGTAATGCAAGCAAGAAGTCCAAATTGGTCTTTGAATTTTTCTTTTATATAATTACTCTGTAAAATGTTTTCTAAGATTAGACAAATTATTGGTGTAAATAGACATACAAAATAAATAAATAAATAAATAAATCTGTGAATAAATTACGATTTTTGGCAGTATTTCGGGTTGGTACACTTTTACACTTTAAAAGTAAATTATACGTATATATATAGAGAGGGTGTCCCATAAATAGCGCCCAAACTCTGCACAACCAGATTCCTCATTGGGAGTACATAAAATTTGCTCATGGAACTGTACCTGCATGATCCATGATTTTCGAGAAAAATACGAAAAATAAAGTATGACGTCACAGCCGGTGCAAGGAAAAAGCACTTTATTTGACACATCAACAACAGTATTTTCTAATATTTATAAAGACATATGTTCAATGTGTCCGCCATTTGTATCGAAGATATGCAAATATAAACTGTTTATGCGTCCAGTACACTGTTTTTTACTTACACCGATTGTGACGTCGTACTTTGTTTTTCGCATTTTTCTCGTAAATTTTGTATCTTACAGGTACGGGGCATTTTCTATGTACTCTCAACAAGGAATCTGGCTGTGCAGAGTTAGGGCGCTATATATGGAACACCCTGTATATATAATACACTGCTGGTCATCCAAGATGTAACATCAATAGGGAATGCAAATAACAGAATGATATTTACTGGTTACTTACACTGTAGTGTGAAGAACGATTGATTAAATTTTCAGGACATTCGGATGTATATATATATCAGTAGAAATCATTACATAAAGCAGAGAAATATGTTAGCAATAATGGCAATTATCCACCTATGCATTCAATCAAGTCACGATGGAACAAAATGTACTCCATGTAGCTTCAACACGATGCCACAATTCATCGACCGTTATTGCTGGAGAGTTTTTTAATGCCAGTTGCTTCATAGCAATTGGCCAGACATTTTCATTTTGTGAGAAATTAGGAGAACGCTCTGGTCACAGCAACAATCGAACTCATTCTCATGAAGGAACGTCAAGACAGCTCGGAAAACCTGCGGTCGTGGATTGTTCTGCTTAAATGTTATGATATAGAGGTCTCGAATATAGGGCAGATCCGAAGGCGTTAAACCACCATAAATGTAATGGCCGCTATTCAGAGTACCGCAAATGCAAACAAGTGTTGTTCGAGACGTATATCGAACGACACCTAATACCATTACTACATGTGATGGACCAATATTGTGGGCCAATTAGTAAAATTCATTTTCCACAATGCCGCCAGTTACAGATGCAGCCATTTTGATGATGTTGATAAAATTGTGATTCATCTGAAAAGGCAACGTTGATCAAACATTGAAGGCGATCCTGTGTGCGATGGGACTTCTAGTGCAATCGAAGTCATAGTCGCCAAAAATGGGCCAACAACTGGAGTTGTGGTATGAAGGGTCATCGTATACAATTCTCGACCATCTCTTCTTCGCAATGCAGGAACCCTGAATACGGCCATTACTTTTCAGATTAGTTAAGGCTCTTGATTTAGTCCCATATTCGAGGTCTCCGTAAAGCAAATCATTTAAGCAGAACAATGCACCCTGCAATGTCCGACCTTCCTTGACACAGAATGTATTCGACTGCTCCAGCGCGTTCTCCTGATCTCGCACCATTAAAGGCGTCTGGTCAATCATCGCCTCGTATTTGGACCGTCACCACTATCATGGAACTACGATCGATGAACTTAGGCACCATATTGAAGCTACATAGTGTATCCCTGTACCCCTGAATTAACGTACCCATACATATTTAATCTAATTGCTAGGAAGATAAGTGTTATTATTTCTGCAAGATATCATTGTCTCATGTACTGATTTCTCTGGATATATACCTCCAAATGTCTTAAAAATTTAAAAAAAGTCTTCTCATTATAGTAAAAGTGTCCAATAAAGCAGTCTGTTACAGTCGAACCTCGTTAACGTGAACACTGTTAACGTGAATTACTTTTAACATGAACTGTTCCCCTTTGAGATTCACGTTAACGAGGTTCGACTGTATTTGTATTTCTTCTTGTCGTAGCAATTTAAGTGATCTCCAAAACCTTATTGAAGTTAATGTTAAATGTTATTCAAGCTTAAATATTCATTGAAATAGAAAGTTTTAAAGATTAATCAAATATGTATGAAATTAAGCTGAAATTAGTACTTGAAGCATTAAATTAACGCAATATTCGTTCATTGAGATTTTAAAATGATATGAAAATCATTCCTGCAATAAATCAATTTGCTTTGCAGTTGTTAATCAAATGTATATTTGATTTAGAATTGCATCTGATTCTAATAAATGCTTAACACAGGATAATGATATTAGATGCCATTTCATAGGAGCATAAAATAACTTATCACACCATTATTACCAATCCATAGTATTTCCAAAATTATTTTTTCTTAGTCCCAAAATTCAAGAAACATAAAAAATAAATAAATAATAAGATTTAACGTTGTTGAAAAATGCGTTATAACACAAATACTACATTGAAAGTTAGGTATGCAGTTAGATAATAATAAACAACTAAAATAAAATATCATGTTCTTTAAGGAGATTCAGCACTTCTGAAATGTAAAAATTTAAAGAAAATGCTGATTTTGAGATTTTTGTACTAAAACGTACTGATATATGAAATTGCTTTCAGAAAAATTTTCAGGAGCATATTCTTCTTAGAATTTTTGATATAACTGATTCAAGAAATATTTGGAATCTTGCTAGACATTTAAATGATACATTTAACCTTATTTATATCAACTCTAAATATTACATAACTATTTTTTAATTCTATTACCCGACTACCGTAGGTAGTGGAAGTTTTGTATTCCGTCTAAAGATTCGATATCGAGTTTTCGCATGATTTACACGTTGTAAGGAGTCCTGAGTCCAAAAAAGTATTTTTTAGCAATTGGTCAGTGTGTGTACGTGCCGGTATGTATGTGGGCTTCTAACTATCATATCTCCGAATTTAATAAAGATAGAACTACGAAATTTGAGACAGATCTGCTGTACACATGAATTTTCCAAATTTTGCTGGAAATTTGTAAAACAGAAGTGGGGCATCGGAAACCGGAAATAGGACCGTAAGTTCATACCTCAATAGCAGTTCTAACGATTTTCTTCAAAGTTGCTATATAAACGATCTATTAGATGTTCTTTCGAATAATATATTTGGTTAGTTCAGGAAAATTGACAATCGTCCTGTATAGATAGCTCAATTTTATGTCTCGCAAATGCGTTTCTTTAAAAACGACTGTACGGATTTTTTTTTCAAGCACGCCATAATAAAGCCCTTTAAATATTATTTTGTATGTATTTTTTGCTTTCCGGGCAATAATTCAGTATGCCAAGTTTTGTGAAAGATAGTACCTCATAAACAGTTCTAACGATTTTCTTGAAAATTGTTACATAAATCTATTTTCGATATCCTATTTTATGTATCAGGTGGTTATTACAGTAAAATTAAGTCATCCTGATTAGGTAGGTCAGTTTTACAGCTTGGAAATTGGTGTATCGAAAAATAACTACCAATATTTTTTCCTTATGTTTTTCACTCGCTATGTAAATTCTGTTTTATACATCTGTATACATGTATCAAGTTTATCTTACCAGAAAAGTTTTAGGTGTCTACTTCGTTAGGTCAATTTTATGTCTTATGATGACATTATCTCTAAAAGATGCATATAATGCGTGTAATAGTGAGTAATGGAAATCGTGTAGTGTCTTCACACCAGATTTTTTTTCTAATATAGTTTGAGTTTAAATTCATTTGCATCTATTTTATAAACAGAAAGTCATTTAAAAATAAAAAAAAATAAACAAACTATGAAGAATTTGCAAAACTATTTATGTTTGAAACATAAAGATATTGCAGTATTTTTTCACTTAGCGGGTTTTACTGATAATTTTTTTATTCTGCATGCGCAAACAATTCTTGCTCACATATCAAAATTAAAAATTTTTTTGAAACAGTCCGTAGATAGAATTTTAAGTTTGTTGCAGGCTACCAAAAACCTTAGCATTAAACTCTACCAAATGTCACTGAAATTCCTCGTAATATCCAAACAAATGAAGACGTTCTAGAGGCCCCCTTCCCCCTGTCCATTCCAGTCAGAGAGAGAGAGAGAGAGAGAGAAAGAGAGAGAATCTTAAAGGCATTTTTTTATTTCTTGCTGAAAAGTATAGATATCGCAGTTTTTATTCCATTCTTCGCTTTTTACTGAAAAAGACGTTTTGCACTTGCGCAAATGATTTTTGTCCATATCTGTAAATATAATTAAAATTTTGAAATATTCTATAATTAACATTTTAAGTTTGGTACAGGCCTAATTCCCTTCCACGTTACACTGAATTCTTTTCATCCATTTTTACGTGATACTCGAACAAATAAAAGCGTTTTAGTTATGAAATATTAGATAAATAAACGTTTACGTTCGGCACAAGACCCTGTCAAGTACCGTTAAATTCCGTCCATCCCTTTTCTTGATACCCGGACAAAGATAAGCTTTTTTTTTTTTTTTTTATCACCAGAATGTTTAAATATTGCAAAATATTTTCAATTAAACTGCTAAAATATTTATTGCGCATGCGCAAGAGTTTTTTGCTGATATCGATAAATCTAATTAAAATTTTTAAATTTTTGATTAAAATATTTTTACGTGAAGCACGGGCCAAACCTCTGCCAAGTTTCATAAAACTTCTTCCAGCTGTTTTCACGTGACACCAGGACAAAAATACTGTTACAGACATTCACAAGCAATCATACACACAAAGAAAATATTCTGAAGTTACTTTTGGCTTCCTTATTTTCTGAAACGTGACGGTATCACAAAACATTTTGATTCCGAACAATTTACAAAGAAAAGTCTGTATTTATTCATATAGTTCTATATTTTATATCCTACATATTTATTTCTTTAAATCCATTAAAATTTAAGAACAAATAGTAACATGATAATATCAGACTAAAACTCTTATAGAAAATAATTTTGTAGAGATTAAATATATATGTATTTATTAGTTGGAATATTATTTCGTCCGAAATGCTTAGAATTTGAGTAATATACACAAGTTTCTGATTAAATTATCATATGCGCATTAAATTAACGCAAGATTTGTTACATAAGATTTAAAAGTGATATCAAAATAATTCATGTAGAGTGTCAATTAACTTTGCATTTTATCTTTAAATAAAGTTTGGTAAGGTTATTACACATTATTCAAAACTATTTAATATGGAATATGAAGGTTATTTCCATTCAACAATCTTTATTAGCATGATATTTTAACTAATATATATATGTATAAATTAAAATTATACATCACGTAATTTTTGTGTAAATTAATGCTCATTCATTCATAAAAGATTTTCTTTTCCGTTTGACAGTGCGAGTTTGTAAAATATATGCTATTTGTCAAAATATATGTTAAGAAAATTTAAGAGTTTAAGATTTTGCTTCAAAAGAAGGAAATTAATATATAAAGAAAATACAGCTATATTAATGTACAACTTTTTAAGTTAATTAATCTTACAATTATTCATCAGTTCTAAAGAAGTTATTTCGAATATATATATATATATATATATATATATGTGTGTGTGTGTATGTGTGTGTGTGTGTAAAAAATACATAATTTCTGAATATTTTCGTTTAAAGATTTTGATGATCTACATATTTTGAAATGTCTTTAACATGATTTGACCATTTGTAGAAAATATCGGTCAATCTATCTGTGGGTTAACAAAACTTTGTGGTCTAAGAGACTTTCTTTTCCGAAAAACCGCATGGGATTTTACTAAACTCTGTTTCGTTTTGCTTTTTAATACATGGTATTGATTAGATTATATATTGCTATACTGTCTTTACTTCATTTACAGGAAGGTGATATCTCAGCTTATAGTCTATATTTCTATAGCGCAAAATTTTACAGATATTTGTACTTGATATAGATATAGTAAAAAACTATGTTGATTTAATTGGTGTGCATATCGGATTAAAGATATCGCAGTTCTACTGCAATATTTTCCATCACGGTAACGATATATCTAAGTTTCTAAGATGAAAATGTGTAAATCAGTTTACTTTGAAACAAAAATCTTGTTGTTTGTCATAAAGATCAGTACAAATTTTATTACCTTCAAGTTTAAATTTTAAATCTAACAAACAAATGCAGTTGTTGTTAAGTAGATTATGAGTAAAGGTAAGGTGAGGAGGATATTGTAATTTGATTGAATGAGGGAAAAATTATTGACATAAAAAATTATAATGTCATCAATGTACCGGTAAAAATAGATATTTTCATTACACAAGCATTGTTCATAATGGTAAACGTTAACAATGGTCAGTTAACAAACTCGAGCTACATCCTCCTTGTGGAATACCGACTTTTGAATATAAATTTTATTATTATGTAGAAAGTAATTATTATGAATAATAAAATTCAAAAGTGTCTTATCTGATGTTACAGAAAAGAGTTTAGGTAAAAACATTTGACTTCTAAATCCTTCAAAAAAGATTAAAGATGATTTCATGAAGATCTGTTAAATTAATATTATTAAACAGGTCAGCAAAATCATTTGTCATAATATCAGTGACATTGTTCATCGGTAAGACTTTAGCTTTAAGTTGATAGTTATTTTTAAGGCAATAGAAAATTTTTGATTTACTAATTAAGCCATAGATTTGTTTGAGAATTTCAAAGAGAATTTTGTTAGCATTGTCATTGTATGTATTACAACCAACTGTGACTGTTCAAAATTTAATAGGAGTTTTATGAAATTTTGGAATAAGTATAAATTATGGATATTTAAAATTAATAAATGGAAGGTTTAGTAATTTATAAAACCAATGGATTTTTCGGTTAATCATTTTAATGTCTATATTGACATTATATATATATATATATATAATTATTGTAAATAATATGAAACAAATAAAAATAAACTTCTGAGTAAGTAAGGCTCCTGTTCGAATGATCCACTTGTTATAACTAATTTGAAAAACAATTAAAGGCTGTATGCTAATTACTTTTTATTTTTAATTTTCCCATTGATTTTACTTTATTATAATTTAAGAATGATATATAGCTAGTTATTTAAGTATTAATTGATAAGTAAATTATTAATATATATATATAAATGCCAATTTTTTATTCAAATTTTAACATTCAAATATAAAAATGTTTTTAAAACGTAAATTTATAAGAAAGCAGGTTCTTTTACGATCCAAATAGAAGTGATAATGTGCAAATAAATTTTAAGTATCTACAGGCCTAGAAGAGCATTTTCTGCCAAACTCTCACTAAAATATCCTAGCCCAAATGAAAACAAGTTTTGCCCAGAATTATACCACTGTATCTCACGTCTAGCCGCTTTTACATCAAAACTTCCCCGGTATTAATGAGGATGGACATAAACACATCTATCAAAAACGATCTTATAATCCTATGCAGCTAAAATATATAATTTCATAGATTTCATTATATTATTTTTGAGTTATCTTTGAGTTTTGTTTCACTGACAAGTTAAATCTTTACTCATTAAAATTATTAATATATTTAATAAAAGAACATGATTTATTTTAATGTAATTTTTAGTATAATAATCTTGTAGTTAAATTTAAAAAGTTAAATAGAATTTATTTTCTAACCGTTTATAATTTTATTACTTTGAATGAAAGAATATTTCCCCAACAACATTAATTTTACGCTCAATTTCTGGTAAATCAATATTCCTGAATTTAGTGAGAACTATTAGTCAGTTTGTACTTATCAAATTCTCTTCTATATTTTCTAACCTGGACTACATCATGTGTGAGCAAAATTATTGAATAAAAATTGTAAAATTGTGATAGAAAAACTATGACTATTTCAAGAAGTATAATCTTGTCTATGAATACGAACATGTGTTAAAAATTAATTTGCAATAAGAGTTTGAAATAATAGAGGGAAGAAATAACATATAAAAGTTTTTCTTTAAATAAATTGACACTCATTTTTACATAGCAGTGACACAAAACTCGTACACTCTAATGCCAGCATACCTTCTTGTTTTTCACTTTAAAATGAAAACACAATTCAGATAATTTTCAAATGAGTACATGCCATTCTAGTACTTAGTAATATAATTATCGCAGTGGTTAGAGAACCGACAGCCGGGTCTCTATTATATTCCCGGCAGTTCTGACGCTTGCACAGTACGACTGCCAGGTGATATTTTATTCACCTGCCGGTAAATTGAACGACTCTTATCAATACGCGCTTTTGATAATTCATATTGCCGATTTAGTTCGTATTTATTTCTATCGACCATGTTTTATATTTTAACTCTCTCTCATAATTTCTCTTGTTAAATATTTGTTTCATTATTCAGTTTTATTTTTATTTATTTTTTCCACCAAAGCTATTTTCTCTCGTATTTTCTGTCTTTTATATCAAAGCATATGTTTAGTTTTAGAAAATTGAAAATATGCACAGTATTTTTATCCATAAAACATAATTTGCCTTTCGATTTCATTTTTAGTCTAAGTAAATGTGTTTAATAAATCATCTTATTAGGTATAATTAATATTATAAATTTCCAGTTGTAATGAAGCAATATTGATTTATAACAAAAAATGTTTCTTTTGTTATTGTTATATCCCTTCTCTTTACAAGAAATATGATCGCTATATGATGGTCTACTGTTTTATCACGTAACCAGTGTTGATTTCAGTGGGGAGCCTGAGAGGTTATTCTCAGCGGAGCACCTACATGTCTCTTTCCCTATCCAAATGCAAAATCTCTTCCCCATCCAGAAATGCAGAAATACTTCTCTAAGCAAAATGTCGGGATTTAACATCACACGTAACTTTCCTTAAATAATTTAACGTAATTAAGCTAAATAAGTTAAATAAATCGCCCAAATTGCTACAGATATTTCTGAGATCTTATATTACTTCACAATGCAAAATAAAAATAAAAATTTAAGAAAACTGATAATGCATATGATTGAAATTTACGTGTATAAAATGGGGTGTGGGGAGACATTTTACATTACACAAAAAACATCACATTTATAACGTATCATTATGTTTGGATTTTAAAAAACTAAATACATTTTTAAATTAATCAGTATAGTAAAAGAAATTTAATTTTTGAACTTTGCATGATTTCTCGAAAGGTTACTCTAATATATTATTATATTCTTATTTAGAAAAATAAAATATATTTTAAAATTTTTAATTTGATCAGTATAGGGAAAAAAAATTTAATTTTTAAACTTTTCTTGGTTTCTCCATATAGTATTTAAATTTATTATTATATTTGGATTTTTTAAAATTAAATATATTTTTTCAATATTTAATGTAATAAATATAGTACAAAAAGTTTAATTTTTAAATTTTGCATGACTTCTTCAAAGATTTTTCTAATACATTATATTTAGATTATTTGAAACTAAATATATTTTTAAAATTTTAATTTAATCAGTATAGTACAAAAAAATTAATTTTTAAACTTTGCATGGTTTCTTGAAAGATTATTTAAATATATTATTATATTTTGATTTTTAATAACTAAATGTATTTTAAAAATTTTATTTTAATCAGTATAATGAAAAAAAAAATAAATAAATAAATAAAATAAAATAAATAAAATAAAATAAAATAAAATAAAATAATTAATTAATTTTTCAACTTTGCATGGTACCTTCATAGATTATAAAAATTTATTACTACATTTAGATTTTTTAGGAAATAAATATATGTTTTAAACTTTAATTAGTACAAGATTTTTTTTTTTTTTTTTTTAAACTTTACATGATTTCTCGAAAGAAAAATCTAATATTTTATTATGTTTTGATTTTTTAAAAAGTTTAATTTAATCAGTACAGTAGGTACAAAAAAAAAAAAAAAAAAAAGTTGTTTTTTTCAACTTTGAATGATATATCCGATGATTATTTTAATTTATTATATTTTAATTTTTAAAAATAAATATATTTAAAAAAATAATAATAATAATTCAGTCAGTATAGTACAATAACTTTAATTTTTCAACTTTGCATGGTTTCTCCAAAGTAGTTTTTATTACTATATCAGGACTTTTAGATACAAAATTATTAAAAAAAAATAATTTAAATTTTAATTTAATCAGTATAGTACAAGAAATTTTATTTTTAAAATTTGTATCGTTTCTCCAAAGATTAAGTTTTAGAAAATCTGATTTCAAATCATTTCGGAAGATGGCAGCACCAACTGGATTTATTACAAAGTTGGCTGGTGGAAAAACAGCCACCAGCGCTATTTTTTCGTTTGTTCGTTTGTTAATTGTTAAAATATACATCAGACTTACATGCTTTACTGACGCTATTTATTGTTTACTTTTATGCATTTATCTGTTAGAAATATGAATCATTCAAAAAATATTCATTCTTTGTATCACTCGGCACTTCCGCTACAGATCAAGTATGCCATACCCAGAAGTTCTAATACGCAAGCGCAGAAGACTGCCGGGTCTATAATACTTACCCGGCTGCAGGTTCTCTAACCACGGCCTATAATTAAAGATTTAAAAAAAGCTAAATATACAAGAGTTTAACAGACAGATAAAAACACAATTAGTTAAAATAAAACATATTTTATAAAATTTATATACATATATATATATATATATATATAAATATTTTCCGACATTTTTAATTTAAATTTAACGTAACTTATATTGTTATGATTATAGATAATTTATAGTAAGATCTGTTCAGTGCAATTGACCCTAAAATTAAATGCGACTAATTTTTTAATTCCTCTTTTTCTATGATAATTAAAGATAAATTGTATTTAAAGAGACTTTATTAAATTTATCGAAATGTATTTTGCAACAGCAATTTTTATGTTAAATGGGTTTAATATATTAATAATATCGTATTTTTAAAAACAAAGCATTTCTCCAATACACTGAAAACCTTATTTCAGCGCTAAAATTCATGACAGTGTTTATACCCTCACATACTGCAAATTTAGCACACATGAAATAAATTGTTTTATTTACAGCTTAAAGAAAGTTTTATTTGAAATATTTTTTATTGTTGTAAAATAGAATCTGTTACAAACATTTTATACTTAAGGCCATAAAATGGCATCTCAATTTCATTTTATTGTTTTCAGACCTTCAAAAGCTGTAAAATCGTTCGTTATTTGTATTTTATATTTCACACTATTTCAAATGGATTCAATGTAACCCAAGAAAATCCTATCTAATATGCCTTCTTATTCCTTTTTTGTTTTATTGATATTTTAAAACTTTTTTTTTTTCAGTTATTTAATTTATTTATATAAAAAGTTTGTAAAAGTATGTTGTTTTTAAAGATTATTAAATATATTCTAAATTTCGCTTAATATGATTAAATTCAGATTATTTTTGATAACATTATATTTATTGATTTTTTGTATATAAATGTCATAACTTGTTTTTTTTTTTTTTTTTTTCAATAGCATGGGACGTGCGAATAAGCATTGCCCAACGCATAACCTCCTTAACCAGATGTCTGTCGCGTAGCTTGGAAGCTAGGCAACAGTTGAAGCGGTAGACAGCGCCACCTGGTACAGATTGCCCGACTTTTTTATTCAACAGCCACCAAAATTTTTTAAAAGTGGGATGTGATATACATAAAAGGCGAATGGAATCAAAGAAACGTCGATTACATATATCACGTATCACTTCTTTATTGTTGAGAGTTAAATAAAAAAGTCTCATAATCTGTACTAGGTGGCGCTGTCTACCGCTTCAACTATTGCCTAGTTTCCGAGCTACGCGACAGGCATGTAGTTAAGGAGGCTATGCCCAAAGAGTCTCCTAACTGATGACAGTTTGTGAAGGAGCACCCAATTGGCTGTCATTGCTATCCCTAACAAAGCCTTGCCCAGGATTCGAGTTCGGACCAAACCATGCAAGAATCAAGGATGGTAACCACTACACTGTCTGGTCGGCCTTTTTAATTTTTCGAATGAGATCTATATGTTTAATAAAAATGAGTGTGATCATTTACATTAAATCAATATAATTCAAACATTTAAAAAGATTCCAGAGTTTAACTTATAAAAAATGTGAAGTTGTTTTACATTCCTGGTTTAAGTTGATCAAATGTGTATACCACACATTGTAAAAATTTAATTGTTTACACCTAATAAAGCTTAGTATCTTCTTTACAGTCAATCTTTAGCTGTAAATAGTCTGTAGTTGAAAAATAAATTTATTTAATTATAAAAATGAATAAATTTGACACTGGGCAGGGAGTCGCCTAATCGATGATCATTTGTGAAAGACAGTTCAATGGGCTGCTACTACTAACAAGGACAACACATGGATGCCTTGCCCGGGATTCGAGTCTGAATCCAACCATGAAAGAGGCGGGGATGCTAACCAATGTACTGTCTGGTTGGCATTTCATTTTAAAAACAAGATGAATATGTTTAACAAAAATGTGTGTGCTTGTTTACATTGAATATAAATTATTCAAACTAAAAATTAAGTTTTTTATACTTCATAAAGCGGACATCTTATTCACAGTCAATTTTTAGCTGTAAAATTTCTGTAATTGAAAAATAAATTTATTTAATTATAAAAATGTATAAATTTGACCCTGGGCAGGGAGTCGCCTGATGGATGATGATTTGTGAAAGACCGTTCAATGGGCTGTTACCACTAACAAGGACAACACATGGATGCCTTGCCCGGGATTCGAGTCTGAGTCCAACCATGAAAGAGGCGGGGATGCTAACCAATGTACTGTCTGGTTGGCATTTCATTTTAATAACAAGATGAATATGTTTAACAAAAATGTGTGTGCTTGTTTACATTGAATATAAATTATTCAAACTAAAAATTAAGTTTTTTATACTTCATAAAGCGGACATCTTATTCACAGTCAATTTTTAGCTGTAAATTTTCTGTAATTGAAAAATAAATTTATTTAATTATAAAAATGTATAAATTTGACCCTGGGCAGGGAGTCGCCTGATGGATGATGATTTGTGAAAGACCGTTCAATGGGCTGTTACCACTAACAAGGACAACACATGGATGCCTTGCCCGGGATTCGAGTCTGAGTCCAACCATGAAAGAGGCGGGGATGCTAACCAATGTACTGTCTGGTTGGCATTTCATTTTAATAACAAGATGAATATGTTTAACAAAAATGTGTGTGCTTGTTTACATTGAATATAAATTATTCAAACTAAAAATTAAGTTTTTTATACTTCATAAAGCGGACATCTTATTCACAGTCAATTTTTAGCTGTAAATTTTCTGTAATTGAAAAATAAATTTATTTAATTATAAAAATGTATAAATTTGACCCTGGGCAGGGAGTCGCCTGATGGATGATGATTTGTGAAAGACCGTTCAATGAGCTGTTACCACTAACAAGGACAACACATGGATGCCTTGCCCGGGATTCGAGTCTGAGTCCAACCATGAAAGAGGCGGGGATGCTAACCAATGTACTGTCTGGTTGGCATTTCATTTTAATAACAAGATGAATATGTTTAACAAAAATGTGTGTGATTGTTTACATTGAATATAAATTATTCAAACTAAAAATTAAGTTTTTTATACTTCATAAAGCGGACATCTTATTCACAGTCAATTTTTAGCTGTAAATTTTCTGTAATTGAAAAATAAATTTATTTAATTATAAAAATGTATAAATTTGACACTGAGCAGGGAGTCGCCTAATCGATGATCGTTTGTGAAAGACCGTTCAATGGGCTGCTACCACTAAAAAGGACAACTTATGGATGCCTTGCCCGAGATTCGAGTCTGAGTCCAACCATGAAAGAGGCAGATATGCTAACCAATGTACTGTCTGGTTGGCATTTCATTTTAAAAACAAGATGAATATGTTTAACAAAAATGTGTGCGCTTGTTTATATTGAATAAAAACTATTCAAACTAAAAATTATATTTTTTATACTTAATAAAGCGGGCATCTTATTCACAGTTAATTTTTAGCAATAATTTTTTTGCAATAGAAAAATAAATTAATACTCACTAACAATGTTGATAAGTGTTTGTTATTTCAGTTTGTCTTTTTGTGTTGGTAGATATATTCAGTACATAAGTCTGTCTATTCGCCGTTAGATATGCAGTACATAAGTTCTAGTTTCCGAAAATATTGTTACAATGTCTTAAAACTTATATACGTTATTCCTTTGGCATGTTTCGTGTTGGAGACTTTTAAAATAGCACGAGTGTTTTTTGTACGTGGTCTTCAAAAAATTTCCAATGCTTTAAATTATAAAAGAGTTATTTCAATAAAGCGCATTTAATACTTTTAGAGAATACAGCATAATTTCCATGCACTATGATGAGAGTAGTATTAATTATTGGTTTTTTGTGCTAACAAAACTATTCAGAGACATTAAAGAGATAAAAATAAAAGTTGCAGAAAGCCCTTATTTGGTTGTTTTAGTGTGTTTCTTTTTCCATCCGTCTGCGTTTTTATTTATTTATTTATTTTATTTATTTATTTATTCTAAATAATTTTGAAGTGCAGTCGGTAACAGAAGTCTCCGAACACTAGTGAAAATTCCTATGTAAAAAAGTACACTTAATACAGTTTTGTTAAATAAATCCTTGTCGAATCCTGTTTTTAGACTGACCAAGAACAGAATTCGACAAGTATTTATTTAACAAAACTGTATTAGATGTACTTGTTTTATATAGGAATTTTTGCTAGTGTTCGGAGACTTTTGTTACCGACTGTATCCTGAAACTGGTATATATGCTTGTGAAGTATACTGTGACATGTGCATTAATAAAATTACGCAAATAGCGCATGTTATTCATGTAGAGATATTCACAAATATAGTTTTCAATACAGTACGGAACACGAGAGGCATTTTTAAAGTACAGTCGGTAACAAAACTCTCCGAACACTAGAAATATTCCTATATAAAAAAAGCACACTTAAAGCAGTTTTCTTAAATAAATCCTTGTCGAATCTTTTTTTTAGGCTGACTAAGAACAGGATTCAACAAGGATTTATTTAACAAAACAGTTTTAAGTGTACTCTTTTTACATAGGAATTTTTGCTAGAGTTCGGAGACTTTTGTTACCAACTGTACATATTTATATTTTTATACTACTCATGGCATTTGTATACATTCTAAGATACACGAAACTAGTTTTCATATAAAATAGGGTATAACTGATATAATTCATTAGCTTCATTCATTCATCCTACAGTGTTACAAATATTCATTATGGGATTTAATAAAATTTGATCAATGTACAGTATTAGGAATTTTTAGTATATTATATGGTGCCTGTACAAGTTTTTATTACAAACAGCGCTACACAAATCCAACCTTTTTAATATTTTCTACTTCGTAATAAAGCTAGTGGTTAATCATATATTTATTATATAACAAATCATATATTTATTTGTTTTTTATGTATTTTTTTAAGTTTTATTGATTGGAACAGTATAATAGAAACGGTTATATCGATACTCTTTAAATGTAAATTTACAAGATTTTTAAGAGTTTTCTTTGTACCTAATGAAAGAAAGGAAATGTGTAGGAGAAAGGGCTAGAATGGGCATTATATATATATATATATTTTTTTTTTTTTTTTTTTCTCGAAAAAGTATGTTAAATAGCACTTTTAACGCATAAAATATTTTTAATAATAATTTTTATATTTCGCTTTATTTTGGTTCGTAACTCTCACTATTCGGCAATATAGATTTTTAAGTACGTTAAAAAAAGAAAAAAAAAAAAAAAAAAAAGAAAAAAAAAAGAAAACAATTTCTTATCCGTATTAGCCCCAAGCCATCAGGCTAGTGTGGACTGTGCACAAGCTAAACTTTTGATTTGAAAATGTAATATCTTTCATCAAAAAGTGTATAAAACCTTTATAAAATTAAATCTAACCTAACGAAAATAGTATATATGTATGATAACACAACATATCTAGGATAAAGCTTAAATATCAGGTAAAAAGAAATGTTGGCTCTGGTTCCTAGAAAAAACTGCTTTATTCATCTTTTTTTTTCCCTTAAGAATTGTATATTAATATCTATTAGATGAATGTACAGTTTTAACTCTGTCAAGTTAGTACACAACTCTGCCACTTGCCTTTTGTTTAACGGCGGTATTCACCAATAACTTTGACTCCCGGTTGAACACGAAAACTTGAAAAGCGTATAAAGTCAGTGTTCAACTTTTTAGCAAAATTTGACAATTTGCATCTGCCATCTAATGGCAATATTATTTGCAGATTTTTTAGCTGAAGATAACCAATCAAAAAATTATATGAAAACTCTGACGCTAGATGGCAGAAATAGCATGCCGAATTTTCGTGGAAAGCTGCACTCGGCCTATAGACGTTTTCTAAGTTTTTGGTTTGAACCGGCAGTTGAAGTTAATGGTGACTAAGGCCATTAGACTTTTATCCGTATGTCCTTTCTAGTCCTTTCCAAGTGTTTCTATATTTAAACTTTATACTGATTTTTATAAATCATGAAGACTAAAAGTAATTGTCAAAATATGTATTAAATAATAAAAACTTTTAAAACACTGTTATCTTTTCATTTCAAAAATAGGAATAAAATAACCTAATATCGTTTTTTAAAGGCAAATCAGAAGTTTACTTTTCCAGTTTTTTCTTCCATAAAAATATTGTTTTCTAAACTAATGGTGAACTTAAAATTGCATTACCATATAATTGCCCTTGGAAGTGAATATCAATGTTAGAAAACGTCAAACAATTACAGAGAAATGTTGAACCTTTAATATCAAAATTATTCAAATTGATGATAGTAGTCCTATTTCACATTATCCCCTTATCCCTTTATTTTGACTTGTCTTCATGAAAGTTAAATATATTGAAATTTAAAAGATATAATGAGTAGGTGCAGTGAATACATGTTTATTATCTATGCCTATCCCAAGATATATACATATATATATATATATATATATATATATATATATATATATATTTTTTTTTTTTTCTCGAATACTTCGCTCTAAATTTGATTTATGAATCTTTTACTTTTGAATTTCTTTAAAGCCACACCGTCATTTATACAACATGTTTATGAATTATATTGTTGCTGAATAGTCATAATTTTCATTTTTATAAATTTTCGAAATACAAGCATGGTTAAGATTTTTCGTTAATGACTCGAAATCCAACGAAAAATCACAGGTACTTAAATGATAAATTTTATGTATATATATAATTTATTAACAGGCGTTGCCCACTTCACTGGTTATAATTTTTAAATTAATTCTCAAAATTATACATAACTCAACATAAAAATCTCATAAAATCAATAATAAATAAATAAATAAATAATTGAAATTCATCTAAAATCTCAGTCTTCCCCCCCCCCTGCCAAAGAGGAAGAAATTTACAAATTTCCCTTGCAGTGTGTGTTGGATACACATAACCAACCCGCATACCAACAAATTATAGAGCAGAGTTACAATTGGAAGTATGTTTTCTGCCTCCATCCAAAGGGAGGAAGGGGCTTATTTCGCAAAATTAATTTATAATGCGTTTTGTGTGAACGTAGCACATCCTCAAGACAAACAATTGCTTTCTTAAGATAAATTTAAATGGCGTTACGCTTCGAAACGTGTTTTTGTCTCTCACTCTTTAAGTGTGAAATCTGGAAAATTTTAGAAAATCTATTTATAGAGTGTTTTAGTACACATAATCAACCAATACACCGAAAAAGCACTTTTCTGAGAACAAAAAGACGCGAATTCCTATTAGAAACGTGCTCTTTACCTCTAGCTCCATGGAAGGAAGGTGGAGAGTTTGCAAAATCCCTTTATATTGTGTATTGGGAACACATACCATCCACAGATACCAAAAAATTGTCCAATTGAGGTAAGTTCAGATAGCTACGTTTAAAATACTGTTTTTTGCCCCCCATCTCATAGGGAAAAAAGGGTAGAATTTCGAAAAATCCGGTTACATTTGGTGTTTCAGGCAAATAATCAACTCACACGCGAAAAATTGTTAATGCATAAATTCCACAGAACAAATTTAACGCAAAAATGAGGGCACTCGACTCTGTCTCTGTGACTCCAACGTGACTCCAACCTTACACATTTGTTAAAATGCTACTTACCAATCTATATATTTAAAGTTTAAGGGCTTTTTTTCGTGAACCTTTGAAAAAAAAAAAAAAGATACAAAATGAACACATGCACAGTACGGCGAATTTATTGTTAAGCTGGATGTTGGTTTGTTTATTTTCTTCTATATGTAATTTATTGTTAATACGTATCAGATTTGTATGCTTGTAAATCATCGTATATAAAGACAAATATCACATGACAGAATTACAATACAAAGAATTGAAAAACACCCAGGGACAGCGCGGGAATCGAATCCGCTCTCCTGCGCTTGAAAGCGTTTTACAGTGTTGTGACATAACCACTCGACGTTTAATTATGAAGATGTGATACGTTAAATAAATTTCGCTTTCAAATTATCAGATGATGCTGGGATACATACATATACAAATTCTTTCCTGTGTAAAAGAACGTAAGACATGGTACAAAATAATGCCAATGTTTTTGAACAAACCTTTGTATAATTTATTGTTTGTCTAAGTCATTTTTCATAGTCTAATAATCAAGAAATTGGTGTTATAGTATATTTGAGATCGTAAACAGCTCTGATGAAAGTGACGTGTTTTCAAGTAATATACATTTATATGTTCAAAATGAATGTGGAAAAAAAAATTCTATTGGATTTTCAATAGCTGCGAGAAATTGAAATTTCGCTATTTATTTGATAAAGCTGGATTTAAGTGTTTCACTTCTTTTGTCTTAACTGATAGTAGTAACTGGTAGATTGTTTCTGCCTATTTGTGTAGATACTTATTTATGTTAATATTTACTGTACAGTCGGTAACAAAAGTGTCCGAACACTAGCGAAAATTCCAATGTAAAAAAAAAAGTACACTTAATACGGGTTTGTTAAATATCCTTGTCGAATCCTGTTCTTAGTCAGGCTTTTTTACATATGAATTTTTTATAGTGTTCAGACACATTTGTTACCGACTGTACCAAGAAAAACATTGTTTCATCTTTGATTAAAATTTACTAATTTAACGTTATATTATTTAGACTGTATATTATTTATTTCTTTTTTCATTTTTTATAAATAATCTCTATGTGAAATTTAAAAGGTTTTGATTCGTAACATCTTATTAATTCTATCCTATATTCAGGGGCTTCATATTTTATTGGGGAGAGGGTGGTATAAATTTTTGATGGGAATTTTTGCCTGAATTGAACATTTTTATTTTTATTTTATTATTTAGTTACATATATTTTTGTTACAATTTATTTTCTATAAAATAGCAAATGTTAATTTTTACGTGTATTTTAGTTTGTTAACCTATCTTTCAAATAATATTCATTATATATATATATTGTGGATTGCATATACAGATACATAAAGAGAGAGTGATAAGAAAAATGTTTTGTAATTTTATCATTTATCATATTTTTAAATCTTCATTTTTTTTTCTTGTTCGATGCTCTTTCAGTTTCATGTATTCGAGATTACGTTTAATTGGATTGAAAAATGTTGTCGTTTTGAATATCCTTGGGTTCACTTAAACTGGATTAAAAACATTCCAATATGTTGCTTAACTTTTTTGATAGGGGAGGGAAGTAAGAAAGATTAACTTTATTTGTTTTTGTTCCAAATGGGTAAATTTAATGGCGCTCTCATTCCAAAATATTTAGATTTGTGTCTCGATAAAGAAATAAAATGGGATTTTTTAAGGCTCATGTTTTATGAGTAAAAAAAAAAATATTTTTTCTATCTAAGCAATATTATGTCCTTTGAAAGGAAATCTATTGTTAATTTTTGTTAACTTAATTTAGAAAGTACATAAAACAAATGTTGTAAATAAACATAATAAAGATTAGTATTACTAAAACAAGAACTTCAAAAAGTTACCGAAATATGTCAAAATGCAGGTTATAAAAATAACTCAATAAATAAATTGTATAAAAATAGATTAAAAATAACTTGACAATATTAATAATGCACAAAAACCTAAACAAAAATGTATCTCCCCAATTCCATATAACAAAAGTGTAAGTAGTAAAATAAAAAATGAAGCCGCTAAGTTAAACATAAATGTACCAATAAGACCCAATAGTAACATATTCCAAGGAATCAGAAATGATGAAGAAGAAATCCACTTCTCAGAAACCGCAGGTATTTATAAAATTAATTTCACCAATGAAAATAAAACAACTGGATGCTATATAGGCATGACAAAACGGAAAATAAAAACACGGATAAAAGAACATGAAAATGATATAAGATATAATAAAATAACAACAGCCTTAACAAAAATAAACCAAAAAGAAAATATTAAAATTGATTTCAAAAACTTCAGCAAAATAGCCCATTACAATAATTATTTTTATCCAACAAAAAGAGAAATAGTCGAAATTTTAGCGAATCACGACTCCTGCAGCAATGATCCAATGGAGATTGACGCCGGGTGGCGCGCCATACTGGAAGGAAGAGAAGGAGGAAAACAGATGACAAGACCGCCCGACAATACGGTTCACCGAGATTTACCTGATGAAGGCTGGGGGTTTTAGCAGCTGAAAGCGCTAGTACGGGTAATTTAAAAAGATAAGACCCAATAAGGTTTTTAATGTTTTAATATAATATTACAAATAACATTTCTATTATAATAAAATTTTTAATATGACAAAATAATAAAATTAGTATTTTTCAGCTGTATTGTAAAAAAAAAAAAAAAAATGTAATTTCACATTTTGTGCATTTGAAAAATTTTCGATAATGTCATATCATTTTTCCTTTAGTCAAAATTTTTGCTTTTTAAGACTGATATTTATTCGGCTTCTGTTGTGACTAATATTAATGAAAATGAATTACTGACATTTTAAAGAAAAATAATACTTTGCTTTTAATGTGTACTGATTAAATGATTAAATAAAAAAGTATTATTGGCCTTTTATACTGCGTTTTAAATTTGTATGTTTAAAAATCATAATATATATATATATATATATATATATATATATATATGTATTCTTTTTTTTTTTCTAAACTGATAAAAGCATACTTTTTGAAATACATATTTGTGTTCATTTTAAAATACAGTTTAAACCACTTTTAATGAAATGGAATATGCAGTTCTTAAAATAATCCAGAACGAAAAATCATGGGGTTCGGTTAATTGCACTTAACCAATTTCTCCGTTTAACCTTCAAAGCGCTTTGCTTACGTGATCACACAAAAGAAAGACATAATGGCAGAAAAAAAGAAAGAAAAAGTAAGAAAGAAAAAGAAAAGAGGAAAAAAAATAGCTAATTGAATTCTTTATCATTCCTTAATACTATTTGAATGTGTTCAAAATCACTTAACACAAAAGAAATGCAATTTCTAAATGTATTACTTAATGTATGTGAATTTTTGGTATAGCCTTGTAAATCTTAACGCATAAAATATTTTTTAGATTTAGTTTATTTTATTTTATTTTATTATTTATTTATTTATTTTATTTTTTAACATATGAAAAAAATATGTAAATTTCTCCATGATTTGTACAGCATAAAGATATTTAAAAATAATTTATATAAATATTTCTCGTAGAACGCAAAACATTGGCATTATTCTGGGCACCTATTTACACAAATCAGCTATGCTATTTATACCATATACAATAAGGAGTATTTCATAGTGAGCATGAACACCATATATCACTTTGAAAATATTTATGGGCGCGACAGGTGTACAGGGAGAAAGATAAACAGATGGACAATCCTACGGACAGAAAGACACACAAGTAGACTAATTCAAATCATAACCTATCTTAAACCTTTTTGTAATGTGTTAAAAATCTTAATAAAAACTAAAATGCTATTCCAGTATTTCCTAATTAGAGACCTTAATTTATCTGCATATTTGGGTGTTGTCCTGTAAATGTTTAGTATAAACTAATTTTATTTTATTGAAAACACTTTTTGTACACATGGATAATAAATGTCAATTTCATTGTGATTTTTTTGAAAATGAAAGTATTCACCTACGTTCTATAGAAATACCTCTCATTGAACGCAATGCTTTGGAATTTTTTTTGGTATTCCTATACGCTAACTAGTAATGGTATTTAGTTTATTTTCAATAGAGAAAATTTTATTATATAACATTTTATAGTAACTTGAATCACATATATCAATTTCTATGAATATTTATGGAAGTTAGAGTACGATCTGACAGACAGACAGATAGAAAAATCGCAGTCATAATCACTATTTAAATTTATTATAAACTATTAAAAAAGTATTAAACATTTAATTAAATTTAAGTTTTACTATCACTATAGCTATTATTTTTAATACTAGTATCGTTATCACCATCATTATTATTTATTCTACCATAAAAGCACATTTATACACTGTGCATCCTTAGAATGCTCGTGAGATGTCTTTTTATCCTTAAGATTATCTGAGGATGTCTTGTGGAGAAGTCGTGCTGTTAAGGTAGGTAATGCTTGAAAATAAGTTTCAGATTTTTGTACTTTAGGTTTGACTATCTAGTTAATGTGACTCATTAAAAAAAACCGTTTAAAGCGTGTGTTGTATTTTGAATACAAATTAACAATGTATGTTAATAATAAAGAGCATAAATGTTCTTCCTGTTGTGTAAAAGGATGATTTTGAACTTCAGCATAATACTGAAGTTTTCAATGCATTAAAAGCGCTTAAATACTTTTTAGGAAACAAAATACGAGAGGGTGGGATATTACTTCGAAATATAATTTTCCTTTAAAACTCAAACACCGAAAGGTATAATAGTCATTCGCGTTTCTTCCTGGAACTTGTATTGTTTTCTTTTAAATAAACATAGTATAAAATTAACAAGTTTTGATTTACAATTGAGTAAATTGAAAAATAAAGCTAATAATTGTAAGGAGAATGAAAAGTTTGAAATTAACAAAAGGTCAGTTTTTGACATTCTACGTTTATAAAAACTAAGAGTATATATATATATATATATATTCTTTTTGATTGGATTTGAATATTTTAGTTTTAGGGAAAATGAAATGTATTCCTAAAATTAAGCTATAAAAACGACAAGCTGTATGTTAAAGAAAATATGTTCATACTCTTCCTCAAGTATACATTTAATTCGAAAAAAAAAAAAAAAAAAAAGAATTCCTAATATTATATAAGGAAAATTATTTTTCATTTAAATATCTGTGTTAATATTTTAATCTAAATACCGTAGTGCACATTTAATATACATACACTTTTCTTCATATATTTATAACATACATTCCGAAAAAAATGTAGTAACACTTTAAAAATTTAAAAAGGTTTTAAAATAAATACGTATACTACTTATGGTTTCCTCGGGCATAATGTGTCTGTTATAGACTTAATTAAGATTACACGATCTGTTTTAGTTTAAACTAGCAGGCTACGCCCGCTTCGCTGGTCGCTATTTTAGAATGAATCACTATAGTTAATGAATTCTCAAAATTGCATTAATTTTTATCACGTGAAAGAAAAAAAAAATCTGATTGGAAAAAATGTCGCTCATTGTCCCCACTGCCTTCGGTACCGCAGGAAATTTGGCGCTGCGCGCGCGCATTTATGTTCAACACTCTTAATGAATGACTATATTTCGTAAGCGAAAAACATAAATATAAAATACAAAAAAAAAAAAAAATCTCATCGGTAATATAATCGGTCCGGGCTCCCACTTCCTGCGGCAGCGTATACAGGCGCGCACGGTGTGCATAGACCTTCATCTGCCGTTCCCGCCCCTCCAAATTATTTCAGACTTTAAAAATCCTCGCAATCGTTCTCTCGGGCTTTTAAACCTAATAATATTAATTTCTATCATTCTATCTGGATTTCTTTCTTTTTACCTCTGCGCCCGTCCCCCTTCCCGTCCCTCGTAATTATTCTGTACTTTTGAAATCCGCAGGATATTTATCGGGCCTCAAAACGTAACGACACTAATTTTCAGTGCTCTAACTCTTATTTAGATATTTTTGCCCCTTCCCGTCTATCCTAATAATTTTACAAATTCAAAAATATCCGCAATCGCGTTGTAAATATCAAAACCCTTTTTTTTTTTTTTTTTTTTTTTTTTTTGCAACTTCGCTCCCCCCCGCTTTCTGACCCTCCTAATAAATTTACACTTTCGACTTGCAGGCCTGTAATACCTATCTGTACCATTTTTGAACGATCTAAATGTATTTCTATTTTATTAATTTATTTATTTATTGCCCCATAGATCCCCTTTCCCGCCCCACCTGGGACGAATTTCTAAAATTAAAGAAATTAGTTTTTATGTATTTGTGAGAGCTATATTTTAGAGCAAGAATCTCACATATATCTTTTTTTCTGTTTTCGATATAAAGGATTATTTCAAATCACATTTTGCCCCCTCTCTCCCCCCCTTGGGGGCTGAATTTCTAAAATTCCAGAAATTATTTTTAGGTATTTGTATTAGTTATATATTAGAGCAAAAATTTCACATATATCTGTTTTTTTTTTTTTTTTGTTTGAGATCTATAGGAGTAAGTGAAACCATGTTTGCGCATGTGAAATCACGTTTTGCCCCCTTTCCCCCCTTGCGGACCGAATTTCTAAAATTCCAGAAATTGCTTTTTAGTTATTTATGTTAGATATATTTTAAAGCAAAAACTTTACAGATATCTGTTTTTTTCTTTGACCTATGGAAGTTTTTGTGAAGTCCCATTTTGCCCCCTACTCTCCCTTGGGGGTCGAATTTCGTAAAATCATTTTTTAGGGGGTGCTTACACTATATGTTCTATAATCTGACCCAGTTTCAAGTCAACGGCTCCAGTAGATTTTGCTATGCGTTGATGAGTCAGTGAGTGAGTGAGTGAGTGCAAGTACTCTTTTATATGTATAGATAAGGTAGTTCAGTACTGCGATTTTTGAAAAAAAAAAATCTAACCAATGTCTTTTAATTTCTTTTTAAAATCTCCAATACATTTTACAACATCAGCTAAATAAAAGAATTATGTACACACAAAAATTTAACACACACTGCAAAATTATTTTCTCCTGCCTAAGGTAATATGCAACGCGATGTATAACGCAATTTTTTTGTTTGTTAATAATATTTAGACAAATTAAGTTTTTTTTAATTATTTATTCCTTACAATCAAAAAATAACTTAAACATTTAATTAGATATTTAAATTAAAAAAGAAAAAAATCATTATGTTTGCTTATATTTAATAAAAACGAACATAAATAATTAAATATTATTATAGTTAAAAGTATATTAAAAAATAAATAAATAAATAAATGCATTTTTTAAGAAAAAAAATAATTAAATAAAAATTGTAATTTCTTTTTGTAACAGAAAAAAGGGAATGTAGGAAAAGTGAAAGTATTTAAAAAACTAAAAATATTACAAATATTTACTTTTGTGCATTTTAATATCAAAATATTTTTCTAAAAATAATTTTAGAAAGAAGGTGAAAATCTAAAGAGATTTTGGTTTTCAGTTCCTTAAAAAAAAAAAAAAAAAAATTAAAATGATGTATACATCATAGTTTTCAGCTTTTTATTAATTTTCTGATAATGAAAGCAAGCTAAATTTATCTTGAATTTTTAGGTCATAATTTATCTGAAATTTATGAAATGAATATTTGATTTAATCTATATCTTAATTTAACATATTTAAACAATTAAGTTAATTTGATTCTGGAAGGAAGTTAAACAAAGCTTATGGGCATAAACATTACTAAAAGAATTTCATGTAAAAGTAATCTCATACAAATTGATAAACTTAAATAAAAAGTCACAACAAAAAGATATTCAGTTGCATAAAATGTACTTGTAATGAAATATTTCAATTGGTAAACTTAGCATTTGTAAATCTCATGAAATGTAAATTGTAATTTTCATTAAATTTTATTTCAAAAGTTTGCCAATTTTTAAAAGATACCTACGTGTATTACATTTCGAACATACATATGTAAGGAAATTATCGTAATCTTATCAAAAATCCGAATTTGAGATTTTGATGTTTCTATACATTTTGATATCCCCTGAGTAAGTTTTCACAATTTTTACGATGATGTATGTATATGTGTATGCATGTGGGTTTATGAACACGCTAGCGTCTAAACACTTTGCTGGAATGAGCTGAAAGTTGGTACGTATGATATAAGTCGCCGTAGTACGAGCTCGATCGCTCTTGTAGAATCTAGTGGTTATAGTTTTTTTTTTTTTTTTTTTTTTTTTTTTTTTTTACAGGGACACAAAGAAAAATCCTTTACCAATGTGGCTTATGATACCAAATTTTTAAAAGTGCCTTAGCTTATAAACGCCTTATTAAATTTATACACATATTATAGATTACAATTGCATGAACTGTATAAATTTTGATGAATCTAGCACTTATGGTTTTTTACAGGGACACACAGAAAAATTCTCTATCATTATGGCCTATGTGACCAAACTTTTAAAAACGCTGTAGCGTCTAAACGCCTTATTCAATTCATCACAAAAAAAAAAAAAAAAAAAAAAAAATAATAATAATAAATAAATAAATAAATAAATAAATAAATAGGTCACAGTTTCATAATCTGTATAGGGTTTGGCGAATCTAGCACTAACAGTTTTTTTTTTTTTTTTTTTTTTTTTTTTTTACAAGGACACAGAAAATTCTGTATCATTAATGCCTATTGGATGAAATTATTTAAAGTGTGATAACTTCTGAATGCCTCATCCGATTGAGTTGCAAATTTATATACATGTTCTAAGTCACCATCACACAAACTCTTGTAATTACTTTAGTACATGACTCGAGTACTTACAAAGATTTACAGGGACACAAATAAAAATTGTTTATCATATTATTCCCTTTAGGCTCAATTTATTTCAAGTGCGATAGCGACTAAACACCTTATTCAAATGAACTGAAAATTTATGTATATATTATAGGCCCCGTCACATGAACTTTATGATCTTTAGGGACTCTTGTGGTTCTTTTTAGCACTTGTGGTTCTTTTTAGAGAGACACAAATTTCTTTATTATTGTGGGATATGGGCTCAATCTTTAAAGTGCGATAACGTTTAAATGCCTTATCCGATGGAGCTGAAATTTATATAAATATTATAAGTCACTGTTGCATTAACTGTAAGCATTTTGGTGAATCTATCATTGATAGTTTTTTGCAGACACACAAACATAAATTCTTTATCATTATAATCAATGGGATCTAGAAACAAAAGCGTTAAATTAAACATCGAGTACTATATGGAGAAAAATACTCAAACACCCTATTATAATTTTCTCTTTTGTTTATTTAACAACTCCTCTTACCTCACTTTATCGACAAAACTGTCATTTAATCAATTTTAGGAATGTCGAGTGAAGTCACTACAGATTTTTTTATTTTTATTAATTTATAATATATAATTTTCTTTTAAACAAGGTCGCGGTCAAATTTTATTCGATACATTCATACGAAAGCAATAAAATTAGAACGTGATACTTTCCAAAAATTAATTCTTAAATTATATGCTATGTTTCAAGTATTTGATCCTTCTAGGTAATAAAATTTATTCAACTCTCTTATCACTCATAGTATAACGTTACAAATGTTTTAGTTAAGTTTCTGACTTTCTAAATGGTAGCAATGTAAATTAATATAGCATTTTATTAAAAGTGATCATTGAACGAAGATAAAGTGAATTGATTTTATTTGAAATATACTTGTAGTCTATATATGTAGGGTGAATCCAAATTCATGGTACAAACTTGGTGGGGAACTAGAAACAGGGATACGAATAATATTCGCATGAGAAATACAGGTTGCAATAAATTCCTTTAGATATAAATACAGGGTTTCTCACTTCAACTAAAACAAGATGTTTTTTTTTGCGAACTTCTACATTAATGAAAATATTTTAATGAAATTTTCATCGCTAGTACATTTATTTAAAAAATCATTTACTGTGTTGAAATGCATTGGTACAAGTGACGTTGTGAGGCACAAAAACAAGAAATTACGTAGCACAATTCTCCATTTAATATTTACACGGCCGTAACTGTCTACTTCTAAGTCTCACAACACTAACAACAGCACAATCGAGAACGGCGTCTTCCCCTACTGATTCATAATGTTGAAAGGCGATTCCCCTTATTGCCCTTTGCCAGCAACGGAGCCAACCAATAGTTTTATTTCTCTTTAATTTACTGTAATTTTCTGCGTTTGCGCCTAACCGCGACGCTTGTACAAAAACATTTTTATACAATAAATGTTTGTGCTAAATAAATGTACAACCATGGAAAGTTTTATTAAAATGTCTTCATTAGTATAGAAATTAGAAACAAAACATCTTGATTCAGTTGTGGGAGACTCTTATTATTTTTCTCTAAGGAAATTGATTTTAAGCTATGTTTCCTGTGTTATTATTATTCGTATCCTTGTTCACTACCTTTTCTCCAATTCTGTACCATGATTTTGTAATCACCCTATATAAAATTGTTCATCCTGACAGACTGACTGATTCATCGTCGTCCAATCCAAAACCTGCATCTAGAAGCAACATATTTTATGAAAACATTTCATCTGTGACGTAGACATCCACTAAAAAGTAATTTTACAAAATTCACACCCAAGGGGGGATTGGGGGAGAAAGACTAGTTTTAATGAAAGCTTTCATATCTTAAAGAAAAATGCCAAATATTTGTAATATTTCTACCTTAAAATATATGTTACAAATAACTAAAAATAATTTATTGAAAATTAGAAATTCAGTTCCCAACAGGTGGGGGAAGTTACAAAACATATTTTACCATAAGTCTTTAGCTTTCTAAGAAAAAAAAAATGTATATATCTGTAAGATTTTTTTCCTGTAAAATATAGCAAATATTATTAACTAAAAATTATTCCAGGAACTTTTCGAATTTGCCCGTAAGGGGTAAGGGAGCAAGTCGTAATTTTACATAATTCTTCATCAAATTAAAATGAGTACATCACTAACTGAATCAACGACACTGTGGCAATTGTGTGAGAGACTGCGTTTCAAATTTTGGCGTGAAGGTAGGTTTTGGGAACCTCCTCCTCCCACCCCCTCCCGCATAAATGTATTTTGCATCACTTACCTTTCTTTCTCGGAAACCAGATGGAAAAGCACGCTTACAAGAATCACTCGACTCCAAATTACTTCTCAGTGGAAGGACTGCGCATGAGAATAGATTTGAGAATTACATGAAAGGGGGGAAGCGATGAATATTTATTTTTAACATTTTCCAGGTTTAAAAAGAGTTAATGACTTCGGTTTGTCTGTCCGTCTCTCCGCGTTCTAACTCCCTTAAATATTCATGGAATTTCTTCAAATATGTATATGTTATTCATGTTCATTATTGCATGTTCCATATTGAAAATGGGTTGAATACCTCAATTGATTTGTGTACAGGGAACCCCGAAAGTAATCTAAAACATTGTGTTCTGTGAGAGGTATTTTTATTAGGCATAATTTGATAACTTTATTTTATAAAAAATAAGGCAATTGAAATACCCTATTCAGGTTCCCTATTGGATGTTTCTAAAGAAAATTAAGTACCACCACTGTTTTGTGTACAAGAACACCCGAAAATATTCCAAAACATTGCGTTCTATGACAGGTTTCGGCTATAAACAAAGTTTTAATAACTTTACTTTGCATAAATCTTAATGAAATTAAAATGCAATATTTCTATGCAATAAAGAATGCTTTCTATACAATGTAGTTTCATTAGCATTATATTTACAGAGCCACTCAGAAACATTCATTTACATTAAGAGCTTTTATTAGAAATTTGATGGAACTGCATTTTCGTTTGCATTAAGCGTTTTTAACACTTTCTAACAAATTTTAAATGTGAATATGATTTCGATTTGTGTATTTGCCTGTCCGAATATCCATTTGTCTATCTGACCCGCTGCCCACCCCAGCGTCCTTATAAATAATTTCAGTCTTTCTCTTTTTCTTTCTTTTCTTTTCTTTTCTTTCTTTTTTAGTGATAAATGTTATTTAAGTTCACTATGGAATGTTCCTTATTTAAACTGGTTTTAATAGGTCTGTGAAACTGATGTGTGTGTACAGGAATAAGCACACACACACACACACAAAAAAAAAAAAAAAAAAAAAAATGCATTCCATTTTAAGACAGACATTGTCACAAATCACATTTAAATAATATGGTTTCGCAAAAATCATAAATATAAGAATTATGCTAATTTAATGTTTTGTAATAGAATATACTATGGTTAAGTTTAAATTTTACAGGGCAAAAATATTGATATACATTATGGGCTGCAATTATAATCTAAGGACTGCATTTTCTTTTGAGTTAAGCATTTTTAACGCTTTTCAGCAATGTTAAAGAGTGATTATGAATTCATTTAGTCTATCTGTATGCCTTTCAACCCTTTTATCTGTAAATTGTGCGATGACGTAACCATAGAACAATAAAAGTTTTACGATTCAACAAATACGTACAGTTTGAAAGATTAATAATCAATTCACACCGCATGCTTTTTCGTTTTTTTTTTAAGTTTAAGGAGACGGAAGGTAATTTAATTTTTTTTGGGGAAGGGCGAGATTTTGCAAGATTTACGCTATACAGTAGAACTCTACCAAAAATGGTACATGCATGTTATAAAAGGCTGTATGTGATATGAAATATATTTCCAAAGATCAGTTTGGGGTAAATTTGCATTTTTGTTTTGGGGGGGTGGGAGGTAAAGGGGGGTGAATGATGCGTTTCAACGGAGGAACGCAAAAGCACCTTACATTTTCCCTATAGAATCAAAGAAGCTGCCGTCACGTATTTTTTTTATTATTATTTTTTTTTTAATACATGTTTCAATAACTTTCTACTCTGCACTTTACAAAAAGTATTTTAAAGATTATATATATATGTTGTTCATGGGATTAAAGAAAGTAAAGATTAGTTTAAAAAAAGCTAGTGTTGGAGAAAGATATAGACAATGATAACTCTGAATACATGCAAAAATTTTGAATGCAAATAATATTAATTGTAATAAAATTCAGTGTACTTTATTGTAAATTTTTTTCATTATTATTACTTTTTTTCATGTATAAAAAAATATTGCAGGATGTATCATTTAAAGTACGAATATATATATATACTAGCAGACCCGGCCACGCGTTGCTGTGACTAAGTTATACGTTGAATTATACGGCTGTAAACTATTTAGTACAGTCAAATTATTATTTACAAACAAAGACGAAAACGTTGTAGCCGATGTAAAAACACACAGGGTTGAGATTTGAAACTTAGGTCAAAATTTGGAAGCGATTGATAAAAAGTTTCGTAGTGTTGATATTAAGCACAAATTAATTTTATAGTAGGGTCCTATAAATTTTAATGGAGAAGTGATATATATTATTTCTAATGCTACTTTGGATAAAATTGCTAAAATGACTAATATATAAATTAAATTCTATTAAAATTCTATTAAAATAAAAGTATAAAAGAAACAGACGATTTTAAAATCAATTTTTATGGAGGAGTGAAATATAATATATGCTATGATGGATAATTTTACTATAAAATGACCTCATCATTTTAAATATTTTAAAGAGGGCAACAGCTGTAGTTATAAAAAGGAAAACAATAAGGCTAAACCAGAAAAATAAGTAAATTTGATAAATATTTTAAAACTTTAAAATTGGAAATCTTATGAAATATTGGACATTTAAAGTAAATACATGTATCATTTTAAATAGAAAAAGATTTTGGAAAAGTTTAGTGTATTTTAACGAAGTGATGAGAAGTTTTTGAGTATGTTAAAATTTTAATAGTAAATTCAAGTTAATAAAGATGGGAAACATTGAGGATTAAGATAAGAATAATTATAAGATTTAAAAAATAATAATAATAAAAAAAAAAACTTTTTATATACCATGCTTTTAAATTTTAATATACTAATAATATACTAATTAAAAGGAAAATGATAAATATTCTATCATAGTTTGAAGTCAAATTTGTTTTCAAATGTCTAAATAAAATATCTGATGTAAGATACTAATATTTTGCAGCGGAATAGATTTCATTTCTGTCATCCTTGGCGAAAAAAAAAGAATATCGCCAAATTATCTGGCGAAAATATTTAATTCCTTTCAAAAATCATGGTTATTTTAACAACTTATATTAAAAGAGTAATGAATAATATGAACCAATATTTCGTACAATACATATTACATGTCATACATACGTACAATGAATAATACATATTACATTTCGTACAATGCATACATCTGGCATGTATATTTTTGTGTTACGCTTTTGATCGCCAAATAATAATAATAATAAAAATAAAAGCCAAGGACGACAGAGTTTTGAAATTTAAAATTAAAATTTTGTCAATTTGACAGCAAAATAACTCAATCTAACACCCACGATAACTAATACATATCTATACCCAAATATAAGGATTAAAATCGGGAAATAAATTTCCTCGATTTTCAATAATTTCTTACAAAAAATCCAGTGGGCAATTAACATAGGAAATCTTTTCCTTGGCTGCACAGACGGTCAGTGAGTCACACTTCGCTTGCGTATAGAACTCATAGATATAGTATAGCATATATAGAATAGAGTGATCATTGGGGAGAAAAAGTTATTCCTTTTCATTTGGGAAAAGACGACGTTTTTACCAAAATATGGCCGTCTTTCCCCGAGTGAATACACACGGGAATACATACTAATATTTTAGCAAATAAAATTTATGAATAATTTATTTGCTAATAGGGGAATGGAAGACTCCAGATACAGTTTCAAATTCATATTTCTTTCTTTCTTTTCTTTTCTTTTCTTTTTTTTTTTTTTTTTTTTTTTTTTTTTCAATACCACTTAATGGCTGTTTCCAAAGCTTTTATTTATTTTTTTTTTTTTCGGCATCAAAAATCTTTGTACTATAACATGGGGATGAGAGATCTATATATATTACTATATCTATGATAGAACTACATTAGCACTTTATCAATGTGTATAAAATCTTTAAATTGATTATGACGTCAATTTTCGTGAGATGCATAATTTAACTTTTTATAATTTTTTAACGTTCACGTTTGATTAAATGTATTTATTTTTATGTCGAAAGAAAATGAACTCGTATTTTTTTTTTTTTTTTTTTTTTGGCAACAATTAAATTAATGGAACTCACAGATATTTTGGAGCAACTTTAATAAAGGTCTATAATTAACAAATAATTGCAATAAAACAATATTGTGACAATAAATTGAGATAAAAACTATCCTATCTCTCAAGTTGGACCAAACTGCACACAGTGTGCAAAATTTCATTAAAATCGGTTCCTTAGTTTAGGAGTTTACCCCGGACAAACATCGTGACACGTAATTTATATATATATACAGATATATGAGAGTGTGTATGTATATTTAAGGTTTAAAAAAAAAAAAAAGCCACTTTTTTCTTATACTTAAACATTTAAAAAAAAAAAAAAAACTATTATTATTATTATTATTATTATTATTATTATTATTATCTAAATGCTTTTTACTAACATATATATATATATATATATATATATATATATATATATATATATATATATGCATTTATTTATATGCGTATATTTTACATCAGAGAGGAAATAAAGATTTGTTTTATCTTTATGTATAAGTTAAATTTTAAGTTTTGAAAAGTTGACAAAATGTCTTTGAAATAATCTGTAAGCTTATGGTTAACCTAGAGAAAAATGCGTTGAAATAATTTTCTTTTAAAACCCGATCTAAGAATCCGAGACAAATTTGAAATCTATTCGTAGCTTCTTTCATCGTTTATTTCTTTCTTGCAACACAACTCGAATTTAAATTACAAGATTATAAGAAATATGACAGGTTTTTGAAACACGCCATTAAAGTATGCTTTTGAATTCATGTATTTCATTTCGTATAGCGTCTTTTACAATACAGTTTCATTTCTATGCTGACAATATAAAATATATTGTATTTTCGATTTTAAATTAAAAAGAAAAAAATAACTTATGCTGTGGTTGGTAAACTAAATTTAACTTCAAAATAGGTATATATTTTGATATGTCATGTCTTGACAATATTCAATTTGTATTTTTAAAGAAATATTTAGTTTTATATGCATATTTTGAGTTTTCTTTAATGTTTGAATTTTTCGCATTCTGCATAGAAATGCATTATTTTAAAGGAATTGTTAAATCAATTATAATTAGTTGTTATTTAGCTGACCTGAACTTCGAATTAGCAAGACATAACGGAGGATATATAACAAAGCATATTTTATTTTATATTTTAAACTATATGCATTTCGAAATATTTTTGTTCTTATTTTACATTCTTACTGGAAACATATATACTAACGAAAAACATTCTCTGAGTATTAAATATATATTTTCAATATATACGATCACAAAATATACTTAAATGTGTATAACACTTAAATGACATGCGTAAAATCAACATGAAACAGAATAAGTAATGTTATTTTTTCTAAACCAGCTGGCTTTAAAATGCTCAACCGAGCAGCAACTTTTAATACAACAAATGAGCCAATAAACAAATAAACACCTCAGTTTGAATAATATTTAATAAGATGAAACAGGTAAAATAAATGTGATTATAACTTAACAATAATATGGCAAACATCGCTAAAGAACGTAAGCAATTGAAAAAAAAAAAAAAAAAAAAAAAAAAAAAAAAAGAATATGAAGTTTGGATAAAATTACAAAATGCGAAACAGATACAATAAAGGCCTCATCGCTTTCAACTGATCATCTAATTGAAATAATTCTATTTAAAAAAAAAAAAAAAAAAAAAAAAAAAGTAAACGAATTATATAGATGACAAGATTTCCGTTTTAAGGTAAATTTGTATACATATTTCTATTAATGCACTCATCTCTCTGCGTAATAGAATCATTATTAAACACATGTTTCGTATAAAAATTATCCTCATGAGAGTATAAAAATAAAAATATCAACAAATTATTCAATGTGACAATTAAAATGGGATTTCCTAAAAACTTTGTATTTTCAATAACACATAAAAAAAAAACTGTATATGCCTTTATAGAAAAAATAAATTATATATCTGTACATGCATTTTTTTAACCAAAAGAAAACCTGGTAAAATTAAAGTGTATATATATATAAATAAACGTCGTGTTAGAGTGGTCAGATGCTTGATTAAGGATGCTGAGTGGTATTGAAGTAGGTTGCTTGGGTGGATGTTGTTTTTATTAAAAGAAAGTACCACAGAAAATGTTATATTTTGTACAATTAAACATTAAATTGACCTTTCGTTATTTCCTAATCCATCATTTATTTATTTATTTATTTTTATTTGTACATGTTAACTCTGCTTATATGTTATAAATAGGTATACATAATTTCAATTTATTTTTATGTAATGATATTAATTATATTGTATTTAATTATATTTTCCTAGTTAACTTTATTACTAAGCGTAGTCTCATTTTGAAGTAAATAATAAAAAAAGAAATTTAAGAATATATATATGTATATATATATATCATTCCTAATAATTAATTAACTTTGTAGCCATTGTATATAAAAAGCTACTATGAAAATCAGGTAATAAGTACCAATTTAATGATAGATTTATTAATTTAGTTAACTCTTATAAAATACTATTTATGATTACCCAATTTTTAGAATTTAATTAATAAAAAATTTAATCAAATTTAGTCATATTTCATTATTAAGGTTTGGAAATAATCTATTAGAAATAATGTTTTCACTAAACTAAAATTCTAGAATAGCTAATCGTATTAGTTCCAGAAAATATCTATATATGTAATTTAACTCGAAAGATGGCGGTAGTGATCTAAAATTGACGAGTTTGTTTCTAATAATTTCATGTTATCTGTAATACTGCTGTATAGTAGTAATACAAGAAAAATATTGTTTATTTTATTTAATATTTTTTTTAGATATATTAAATTTTATAAAATGTTTTATGGAACGTTAAACTATTTGCGCTACCACATTGCTTACTCGTGTTAATCTTTGCTACTTAACTGCAAAACCAACTTGACACTTAAAGTGCAATGTATGCAATATTTATTATTGTTTTTAATTAGCTCTGTCTCTTATATTTTTTTTATTAGTTTTATTTCACTTATTAATTTTATTTTTCAAATAAATGTTTCAAATAAATATTTTCATGTAAAAGTCCATTATATCTACAGCGATGTAGCTTTAAAAACTGCTATTGTATAAATTTTGCATTGTTTCTTTTGGCAAAAGATTCGGTAACTCTGAAGATTAGTTTATTCAGTATGAATGGTTTTTTTTTTTTTTTTTTTTGTTTTTTTTATGTTTAATTCTTTACTATATATATATATATATATATATATATATATATATATATATATTGTGTGTGTGTGTTTGTAATCTGATTTCTTTATATAATGACACTCCTGAATTTTCTATGTAATTTTACATTTTACTTATTAATCAGAACCTTCGTGGTTGAACACGTTATTGATGAATATCACAATTTCAGTTTTCCGTATATGCTTTTCTTTCTTACTTTTAGATTTCCGCTTCAGTTCCTGATAGTTTTGCTAATATATATATAATAAAATATAATATAAAAAAAAAAAAAGAAAAAGAAAAAATTGGTCAATGACAGAATTTAATTTAGTATGACAGGACTAATTTACATATTGCAATACTGTAATAATAATAATAAAAAAAATATTATTAGCCACCCTGTTTAATAACAAGCTCGAAATTTCTCACATAATAACTGTTGGCAAGATCCCCATATCTGCAAATGCAGATGTAACGGTTATTATGTGAGAAATGTCTAGATGGTTATAGGCCAGGGTGGCTCAAATGGAAGAGCATCCGCATGTTAAACGGAGAGACTGGGTTCAATTTCCGGCTCTGACAAGTTTCATATAGTTGGTATTAAAAAAAAAAAAATCCGGATTAAATCCAAACTACTTAAAATAAATTTTCACAGTTGATGAATTGATTAATAAAATTTCAAAATATTTTAAGATAGCTTAAGAAACTAAATGGTTCAAATATCAATGTAATTAACTGGAAAACATATCAAAATAAGTTCTTGAAATTTAATGAATAATAAGAAAAAGATAATAATAATAATACGAAGTGAGAAAACTCTTGTGGTGTATAGAGAAAATGTGCATTAAAACTTGAAAATTTAATGGATATTGAGAGTTATTTTCTTGTATTTTCTATATTTTAATATTAAACAATATGATTAAAAAGAACCAAAGAAAAAAGTTCTTTTTATACTTATATTTTATTTAATAAAGAAGAAAGTTAAGTAGATTCTCATATATTCCTTTGTTTTATTATTTTATTTTATTTTATTTTTCACTTTTTTTCTTCTTTTCCCTTAAAAAAAAAAAATCAATATCCTGCTTTATTAAAACATGAAATAAAAAGAAAAATAAATGATCCTATGAAAAAAATATTAATGTTACTTAATATTCTTCTCAGTTCGTATCTGAATGTTTTAAACGAAATACAGTAAATGTAGAAGAAAATGGCCTTCTGGTTTAAATAAATCTGAATTATGCTCATTTTTCGCTGGTCTTTGTAGTTTAATGTATCTTTTAAACGGCCGTAAAATACATGCAAATGTTTATAAAATGATACTATGGGGACACATTTCATTGAAATTTGTTACATATTTGCATTTAAATACAGAGTACTAACAATAGATTTTCAAGTTACATGAGTAAACAAGACGTTAATTGCAGAATTATTCATGATCCGATTTTAATTACTGTACTTAAATAGCTTTTAACAGAGCTTTTATCAACCTTGTTAATATATTGTTTAGTTATTTTTAATGAATAAGAAAATATTTCTGATAGATTTAATAATAAATAAATAAATTTGTGTAATGTTTAAAATTTTACTTGGTTGTTGACTTTTACGAATAACCTTATATCTAGAACTATTTAATTTTATATAAACATTTTGTCTCTTTCTCTCTCTCTCTATATATATTAAACAATAATTAATACATGGGTGACCGAGTTTTACATGGATTCATTGAAAACATAATTTGCGGGAGTAAGCAGATTAATTTGGTTCCTGATTTCATCATCATACAGATATTCCTTTACTGATTAAATTTTAAGCATTATATATTTGTATTTAAAAGAAAAAGTCACAAAGGCAAATAAGACATACAAAAATAAGACGCATGTCACATCGAGTTCAATTTTCATCAAGATTGTTAAAAAATTTTAGAGCCGTTTCCAAAAAAAATTTTAGAGCCGTTTCCAATTAAACCAATTTCTAGAACATTTCTGTGGAGTAGTAAGAACCAGGGATAGGTAATTTTACTGAAAGCAAGGGTAATTCAGACTAGTTTTATATAAACATTTCCTATAATTTTATATATATATGTTTGTATATATATTAAACAATAATTAATACATGGGTGACAGAGTTTTACTTGGATTCATTGAAAACATAATTGGCGGAGTAAATAAAGTAATTTGGTTCCGGATATTATCATCATACAGATATTTCTGTACTGATTGGATTTTTAGCATCATATACTTGTATTTAAGAGAAAAAGTTAAAGGCAAAATATGACATACAATAATGAGACAAAATTTCACATGGAGTTCAATTTTTATCAAGATTGTAACAAAAATCTTTAGAGTTGTTTCCAGTTAAATCGATTTCTGCAATATTTTGCCGGAGTGGAATAATAAGTACCAGAGATCGGTAATTTTACTGAAAGCGAGGGTCATTCAGCTCGAAATGTAATCCTAAATAACTTTTAACAATATTTTTTAGTCAAAAATCTTTCGATCTATTTCGAAGAAATTAAAGAATTTGTCACATTTACCCGGTTGGAGAACGAGATCTCAGCGAACGCTAATTTTCCAGGCGATGAAAATTATTTAAGATTAATTATCTTCTCAAAATACACTTAACGCTAAAATTTTATAGAAATATTTTGAACAGTTTCTAATCATGTTCCGTAAAATTTGATTCCAGAGAAAGAGAGCAAGATAAAAGTGAATGTCAACTTTTCTGAAAACATCGAAAAGTTAGATCATCTCGCAATCTTAAAAATTTCATAACTTCAAATTTTTATGAAAATCTTTCGAAAATTTCATTTGAAAACTAGACTTTTTCTATATTTTGCCAAAGATGAAACACGGTTTACCAGAGAACGTTAATTATTTTGAAAACGGTAGAAAATAAGATTGGTTTGTCATCTCAGAAAACCCTTAGTCCTACATTTTATTAAAATTCTTAGAGACAAGATTAATAAGAATTTAAAAGTTGGTTTGTTTAAGAGGGAATTGAAAACATCTGCCATATTTAAAATAATGTTGTCATTAAAATTTATCTTGAGTTCTATGAACGGGAGATATGAATTCAAATGAGATCAAATTTCGTATTTGTCTCGCATTCGCGGATTTTTTTATTCTTATTTATTTATTTTTATTTATTTTTTAATAAAGATTTATTTGAAAATATTTCCGTCGATACATCATATTTATAGACAAATTGAAGGAAATACGTAATAATGTATATATTGTCAACGTAATAATGTTTAATTTAACGTTTTGCCTTAAAAAATGTTTTTTTAATGTTTTTTAAAGAAAAATAAATACAAAATGATCATATAGAAACATAATCTACACTACTAAGAGTATATATATTTTTAATTTTTCTATAGAAAACTTCTGTTTTATTTATTTATTTATTTATCTTGTTAATTATAGAAATATACCGTAAAATTACATCCGAATCTGTCAAAGACACAAGTTTCTTTAAACAGTTAAAATTCTTATCCAGAGATAAAGATTTTACCTGGTGGTTATAAATATTTTCTGCTTTACATACGGAAAACGTGGTATCAAAGCAGGATTGAGAATTGCTAAATAATAACATAAAATGTGATTCCGGAGCTGAGAGTTAAAATTCTCGCCGTTTTCGTCTATTGTTCTGTTGATTTCGGTGTGGTCCTGGATGACAGACTTCTGAATTTTATTTATTGAGAGTTTTACTTCAGTGTGTCTATAAAAAAGATTTTGTTTTGTACGAATATTTTCTGTATTGTTTTGTTCCGAAAAAATTGTGTCAATCTATTCTTTAATAGCACGCGGATATTCTGAAAACACTGCTGTCAGAAAATACCTATAATATAACAGATACTTCCTTTCTTTTGCAGTGTAGAGTACGAATTTTTTAAGAAATGACTTAGATTCTTTAATACTGTGATTATAGGGGTTATAATTAAAATATAATAAAGTTATAATTTAAGTATGTCAAGTTTATAGTTTAACTACAATATAAAATAAAGTTGAAATTGGTATATTTTATTGAATCTTAAATCTTCTTTTTTTTTTATTTAATCAAAAGTAATTAATATTAAATGTATGATTTAGAAAGAATTTATTATCGGAAAAATGTAACTGTTAAAATGAAATTCTTAAACTGGTAGAACAAATAACATAATTTAAAATATTTTTTCTTAATAAAATATTTAAAAAAGTGGACAAAACATACTTTATTTATAATATAAGTAACTTATATATTTTAGCCATGAAACTGATAAAAGAAATAACATATCAATGTATTTTTCAGAGAAAATTTATCAAAACCATTGCCGAATTGTGTATCAACAGGTATAAAGATGCGTTAAAATGTAACACGTAAAATGTAACTGAATACACGATATTCTATAAATCATGTTTTTTCAGTTAAGATATATTTCTAATAAGATTTTAGAATATATTAATCTGTAATAAAAGTTCATCATAGTTTTTTAAATTTTTTGCATATTATTATTAAAGTTAATATAATTAATAGTAAAATTTAAATTAATTAAAGAAGACGTCTGTCTTGCTTTTGCCTCCAATGAGGTACCACGTGTTTTTCACCCGATTAAAAAAGACCACGTGATGACAAAACCAGTATTGCTTTCATTAATTTTATGGTGTGGAAAGAAATTTTTAAGTTTAAGTACTCACAAAAAAGATATTTTTTCTATTATATATATTTCCCTTTCTGAATGCATGTAATAAATCTTTATTATGAACACCTTAGAAAATGATTAAAAATGAACTAATAATTTATATATATATATATATATATATATATATAAGAAAGAAAAAAAAAATGTGTCTAGAAGCGACTAGGGTTCCTATTGAAATACATTGAATCTGGATTTTCCCTCAAGTCAAACATGTTTGTTTAATACCACGGAAGAGCTACGCTATAAGAAATTTTTCACAGAAAAATGTATACGGGAGAATCCCCATTTCAAAAAGTAATTCTAATATATAATAGCCATTGTAGTCGCAACGATTTTTAATGAAAGCATTTACAAGGGAATCCCTTTTGTCCCACATTCTCGTATAAATACGTCTAGTAGGACATAGGTCAATGCCTGTTGTATTTACTCAATCAATTAAGAAATGATTAATAGTAGATTTTTTAAAAGTAGAATGTGTTTTCTAGTCATATCATAAATCATCAATAGGTGAAAGTTCTGGCGCTCTTTTAGGCCACAGCTAACTGTCAGCAACTTATAGAAATAGTAGAGGAGAAAAAAGGTATCAGAACGAGCGTTTCTCTATTAAAAAACGCTTTTAACTTTTACTTATTAATAGTAGAAAAATCGGTTCAATCAAAATTCTGAAACATAGATTTATTGAAAATGTAATCATCATAATGAATAACATGCTAAATTGTCTATCTAACCTTCCTGAATACTATCAATATGCTGTCAATGGAATTTTCAGTATGATACTGTAATATTTTTACTTTTAGAATTGGTAAAGATATTGTCTTACAAATTAATTCACAATTTTATTTACCTACGCTTTGTACATTTACATGCCTAATGTGATATAATAATATAATTAAAAAGTACCCATAATTGTGGTGTAAAACAAAACATTTCACTGATTAAAATTTAATATATAGCCACAAAATTATCACATGCGCTCGGTATTGAAATTTTAGCAATGATTATTTAAATTTGTCAAACATGCTTTAAAAGCAATTTAGTGAAAATTTTCCATAAATTTAAGAAAATTTTTAATTATTGAATCAAACTCTCAAAGCGAGTAGAACGAAAACATTTTAAAAGTGGAAATATGTCAAGTAAGTAAAGAAATAACGTATCAAATGAAGATTGATACAAAATATATATGCATGTATATTGTAAAAAAGAAATGGAATACAATAACAAAAAAGAACCAATAAAATGCGACCATAATACACAAGAGATTAAAAATTAACACACTATACCTAACCATTAATATTAATATATATATATATATATATATATATATATAAGAATTGACCAACATGAAATTTAATATAGATCAACACAATCATAACAACAATCATAATACTTAATTTAATATAATTACATTGAATGATTTCAGCAAAATATTAAAAAAGAAACTATATATTGCCTTTTCTATTTTGTCCCTGTCAATCATGAGTTTAAAAAATACATATATAATGTAGAATAAAAAAAAATAATAATAATATTGCCTTATTTGATGTTTTGTTGACGAAATTTTTTCGTCCAGGCTTCCCCTCATCAGTCGTCTTCACCTGATGCTATCGCTGCCCGCCGTTCCTTTTGGGTTGAATTCACCTTCGTCAACAACGACATCAGGTGAAGGCAACTGATGAGGCGTGGACCATAGGAGAAGTTATGTTACAGACTTGAAGTTATGTTGACTCTCGTCAACATAACTTCAAGTAAGGCCCTAAACAATTAAATTTTACACTTTTAAATAATGTAATTGAATTTCATTTTTGTTTTTAATTTTTTAATTGTAAATATACGTTGTTTTATAAAAATGTGTACTTTACACTGAAATCTCATAACTTCCTGATTCTTGCTCTTCACTAAGATACCAAAATGAAACCGTTAAATAAATTGTTGTTCTGAAGTTTTTATTATATTTTTTAAGTTAAATAAATTATTAGTATGCATTCAAAAGTATAATAATAATAAAAAAAAAAGTCAATAAATAACCACAAAAACTAACAATGGACTTCACAGATATATTAAATAAAATCTACGGCGTTTTTCTCCTCCCATCTACCCACCCCCTCTCTGTATTTCTCTCTATGTATATATACATAAATTCGACATTGAAATTCTGATATTTTCCCTTCGTAAATAATACTCCTTTGTTAGAAAACTTCTTCCTTATCTAAATTACACTTCGTAAAAAATAAAACTAAAAACTGAAAACTGAAGTAACATTAAATGAAGTGTTTGGGGTGGTGTGCAATAAGTCCGCAATTCTTATTTATCTAATCTACAGTTCAATAAAAGCCACATAAAACGAAATCCAGAAAAATTACTTTAAGCGATAATCATCTAGATTTGTAATTAGTTCTTCTTAGTTTACAATATTTACTTGAATACTTTTTTAAGATCTTTATTTTAAGTTTATAACTTAAACAGTAATATAAAATAGCATGCTTATTATCATTCTACTTTTTTTCTCTTTTAAAGCATTTTTGATATTGTTTTTGGACGATTACAATGTAAATATTTCGCTATATATGACGCAGTCGGATGTACCAATAAAGAAAGCTACATGTATGCACAATCATTTTCTCCTTTATATATATATATATATATATATATATATATATACAGGGTGCAAATAAAGGATCTGACGCATTTTATACTTCTACATCAAATAAAGTAATTAGTGTACGAGAATAGGGTTTGCACTACAACGAATCAGATGGTGAAAAAGTTGATGGAAACAAAATAATTTGTTCTAAAAATTTTCCCAGATACAGTGTTTCTTGTAGTTCTACAGACTTAACTTTAATTGATATCATTCTGTGTGATTACATGAATGACACTGGTTATGATTACCGTGTACTAATAGTAATATATTTAAATACTAATGTGATTCAAAATATTTAACAATCATTGCCAGCGAACAAGTTAATTCCATTGGCTGCCCTTTGAAGTTGGTTCAAACCATCCATTTTGGAATAATTATAATGAATGACATAAATTGCCTCGTTTTCTTGCACTGCGTTTTTAGTTTTATTTCTAGATCATTTTAGTTATAGACTTATCTACGCTATTTATAAGCAAAATTTTGAACTTTTTTTTTTCATTTCCTAAAGAAAATTTCCATCGTAAGAATCATTCTAAAACATATCACACTCTTTTAGTTCCTTTCATCAGTTACTTGATTTTATAACTAATTTAAAGCGTGTTTAAGATTTTTGGTCCATTCTGTAGCCTTACATACGCTTGAGAATGATTAGAAATGCCATATTAGCTCTTATAGTTATAGGTACAGTAGCAAAATTTCGAAATTTTCGAAAAGCAACAGCTCCACCTGTAATACCATCTGATTCCTAGCTTAAAAACTTATAAATTGTTTTATTCGGGTGACTGTAGCCCAATAAGCAACAGTTTAAAACACAATGAAAAAAGAGCAAAGAACGTAGCTTTAAGTAGATTTTATTAAACATCCAATAATCTCTTAAAAAAAAAAAAAATAAATAAACTCAAATTATTAATGTATTGTATCACATAAATCTTTTCAAAGTTAGAATAAAATTTAATTTGCGAAAAAAATTTAACTTTTTTGTTTATTAACCAAAATTGATGAAATTTTAACTGCAAGTTGGTTTTGTGTTGCACAGGCTGTATATTAAGTTTTGTGTGCGTGAGAGAAGATCTGAAGAATTTTGAAAACTGTAATTTTTAATCCCACTTCAAAAACATGTGACTTAATGAGTAGCTGATATTTTCTTTTCTCTTCAAATGGTTTCCATACAATCTTGTGATGTTGCCACCTAATTTTAAGACTTTAGTCAATTTAAAAAAAATCTAATTGTCCAATCGATAAGCTGTTTAATTCGTTTGATTTAGAAAAATCATCACTTTCATTTGGTACCTTATTTGTAACGATACGACTGACATTTATAATTTATTTTCAAATTTTCAAATTTATTATTCCCTTTTTTTCTAGCGTGACACTCACAAACACAACTACCGTTTCAGATGAGAGCAAGTACATACGAATTCAGGAAAAAAAAAAAAAAAAAAAAGTCTTCCCTTCATTTTTTGTAAATGTATCAGCATTTCGAAGATCGTTAATTAACGAAAAAAAAAAAGGCTTTCTGTAAACAAATCAACATCCTAGTCAAAGGTAGTTCTTCCAAATATTATTTAAAATTTAGAGTTCAAAATATATTCTAAACAAATTTTTATCCAGATTTAATTCAATTTAGCAGTCGTTTGAGTGTTTTATGCAATAAGAATCTTAGCAACAGTAAGTTAAAAATGGGTTTTCTCATTTAAAAATGTTTATATTTTCATTTAGTAACTGTCACTGTTAGAGCTATGGCACAGTGTTCACCATTTATCTCGATCACATATTTTAAATTACCTAAATTAAATAGTACATAGAATTTTCTTGAACTTTGTGTTTGCTACCAGGTTTATATATTGAAAAAAAAATCAATCACCCTATATATTTATGCATATTTATCACATAAAAATAAAACGATATTTTTTGTTTTAAATTACGCGCAAACTGATATTTTATTATTTTTTTGAAATTGTACAATAATTAAAAAAATCCTACTTTAATTTTGGTAATAACGGCAAATTTGGATTTAAATTTAAGCAAAACATTAATGAAAGCTATTTTAAAATATTATTCAAAATTATTATTATATAATTTTACTTATTATATAATTTAATTCTAATTCAATATTATTCTAACTCAATTATATTTTAGACAATCTTCATCAACATTTACAAGCCGGGATAGTTACAACAGTTTCTGCAACACAGTCATTCATAATATGTTACCAATTTGACACTAATTGCTTATGACAGACATGCTACTGACAACTCAAGTCTCGCATCTAGAAAGTAAAATGTTTTTCATAAATAATTGGGTCACGGATGCCTACAACATCAGAACCTAAAAGAGAGAAAAAAAAAATAATGAAAGAAATTGTTTCCAGGGAGCCACACACCTTTTAATCATGCCAAAATGGAAAGCTGGATTTTCTTATAAAATACTTTATGTATCTAGAGGGCCGCAGTAGCCCAGTCGGTAGAGCGCCGGCCTCGTAATTGAAAGATTTTGGGTTCGGTACTCGAGCCGGCCAAAGACCGTCGTGTAAACTAATGGTGGCTGGTGCACGCAAAATCTGTCGTGGCCGCAATGTCCTCCATGTTCTCATCAAAAATTATATCTCTGGGGGTCATACCTTCCGTGGAGGATCAAAATTGTGATGGCATGTCCCTGGACCACCTCTAGGGGTGTGTCCCAGACCATCGCCAATTGCCCATCTGCGAAGCACTAGTGCGACGTATAACCCAACCATCCATCCATCTACAGTCGGCAGCAAAAGTATCCGAGCACTAGCAATAATCCCTGTCTAAATTAAATACGTTTAGTACTGCTTTGTTAAATAAATCCTTGTCGAGTCATGTTCTTAGTGAGTATAAGAACATGATTCGACAAGGATTTATTTAACAAAATAGTTTTAAGTGTACCTTTTTGACATCGGAATTATTGGCTAGTGCTCTGATACTTTTGCTGCCGACTGTATCCATCCTATGTATCTAGAAAAAACTAAAAGAGAAGGATAATTTCAAATATTTATACCTAACAAGAATTCTAGTATATTTCCAGCCAAAGTAAAAACATAGTAGCTTTACCAGGACTTCGTGCTTTTTATTTATTTGTTTATTTTTTAACAAATAGTATTTTCAATTATATAACAAATTGAAATATTATGTGTCAGATCTGAAGGAACTGAATATATGGACTTTAAAGACAGTAAGTAGTGACTGTACATTTTGTTTCGAGAAAAAGCCATATTAAAGAGCCATTATAAATCCGAGGCTTTATATGAAGACATTTTTTTAACATTATTTTAAGTGCAATCTAATGAATGCTTTATTTAAATGTTAAAAATTACAATAAAAAAACCTAATAGCCTTTAAATTTTATATAAATTAAAATCTGATTTTTTAAAAGATTTTTCATAGTGATGATATAATTTACATTAAAACAAATAAGCGTACTGTGTTAATTGTATTAGTATATACTATATAACTATTACTAAAGGAAATAAATATAAAACAAAATTTATCACTATTTTAAGATGTTTAACATACATTTAAAAAATTAATTTTAGAAGAAATAAAAATGTTTTAATATTTTAATGATTAGAGTGCAATAAAAGAAAATTTAGAATCTTTTAATAATCTTCAAGTACAACACGTTTTGCAATTAATGTCATTTTGTAAGAACAAGGTAAATTTTATTTGAAAAATAAATGTATTCTGAAATCCCAATAAAGTAAAATAGAGATAAGAAAACAAATTAAATTAGAACTGTTGGGAAATATCAGATCCGTGTGAAATAATGATAAAAATAAAATTACAAGTAACAGACGATTTTACAGCATTCGAAGTCTGGGAAATAATAAAATAAAATTGAGGATCTATTTTATGGGCTTTAAATATAAAACGCTTGTGACTAATTCTGTTTTATTACAAGAAAAATATTTATCGAAAATTGTCGTTAAGCTGAAAGTAAAGTAATTTATTTTATATCTGCTAAATTTATAGTTTAAAACGTGTGTAATGGTGTAAACACTGTCATTAATTGTAGCCAAAATGCTGTTTGAATTTATTGGGAAACTGTTTACAGTTTATAGAAAAACTACAATATTTAAATATAAAATATGTTAAACACGTGAATAGAATTAGAAACAAAAAATTTAAACAAATTTCATTTCGGATTTTTAAAGACCATCTGTCTAAATAAATAAATTAACAAATAAATAAATAAAATAAATAAAATAAATTCTTTTATATATTTAAATTTAAATTTTCAATAATGTAATAAACACATTTCTTTAATAAAAAAAAAACTAATAGGCTATTAAAAATTCGTTCTTTATTTTACTATTTTTACTTTCATTACCCAACTACCATGGGTAATGGAAGTATTGTATTCGATCAAAAAATTCGATGTCGAATTTTCACATGTTTTAGGGGATCCTGATTCCAAAAATGTGGTTCTCCGCAATTGTGTGTATGTGTTCGGAGTCTTCTGGAAATATCTCCTAAACTAATAAAGACAAGACAACGAAACTTCTGAATTCAGGCTGGTCTGGTGTACAGATGATTTTTTTCAACCTTTGACAAGCATTGGAAAACCCAAAGTAGTATATTGGAAACCGGAAGTGAGGCCTTAAGTTCGTATCTCAAGAACGGCTTTACCGATTTTCTTCAAAGTTGCTATATAAACAACCTATTACATGTCTTTTCGTGTGTATTAGTTGGTTAGTTCAAGAATATTGTTGCGCGTCACGTATAAGAGGTCAATTTGAAGTTTCTCATGTGCGCTCTTTTAAAAACGGCAGCATGGAATTTTTTCATACTCGACATGCGTTTTAGATATCCTTTCGTACGTAACTGTTGTTTTCAGGTCAACAGTTGAATCTGCCATGTTTTGATGAAAGTCGACATCTTAAAAACGGTTCTAACGATTTTCTTGAAAACTTCTGCATAAACCCCTTTTCAGGTGTCCTTTCGCATGTATTACGTGGTTATTATAAGAAAGTTAACCAATTTTCTGATTAAGTAGGTGATTTTTACTTCCTTATACAAAGTATAAGGAAGTATAGTAATCCCGATTTGCGAAATGGATTTTGTATTTCACATTGCTCGAAAACGAATGATCGCTGAATGTTGCTAATTTATACGTGTGACTTTCATGATGTCTTGTTGCACACCTGCAAGTGTCATCTTAACACGAGCTCTCGTTTTAGAGCTATAAGGGATTTTATACGATTTTTCGTGACGTCTGTATGTGTGTGTGTGTGTGTGTGTGTGTGGGTATGTCGCATAACTCAAAAACGGTTGGACGTAGAAAGTTGCGAATTGGTACATAGGTTTGTTATAACATCTAGTTGTGCACCTCCCTTTTTGGACTTTCTATGATTTTCCGTTTTGGAGATATTTAGGAAAATTAGGTTCATAATGACAAAAATTTGGCCATAATGTATCAAAAAACGGTAATAACTCAAAAACGGTTTAGACAAATCTTGCAATTTAACTGACTTTCCGATTAGCTAGACATTTGAAACTTTCAGAAAAGCTCAGAACACGTTGACAATGCATTTTTTTAATATTTTTAGCCAACTGTTTCCGATACCTGCTGCTTTCAGCAGCATTTATGCGATTCAACAGAAAATTTATTTAACTAACTTCCCGACTAGCTAGACATTTGAAACTTTCAGATTAGATCAGAACACGGTGAAAATGCATTTTTTAAATACTTTTAGCCAACTGTATAGGGTCCCTGCTGCCTTCGGCAGCGTTACCAGTTCAAATCTTGGAATCGATTTGTAACTAACTTCCCGACTAGCTAGACATTTAAAACTTCCGGAAAAGCTCAAAATACGGTGACAATGCATTTTTAAAATATTTTTGGCCAATTGTTTCGGGTCACTGCTGCCTTCGGCAGCGTTTACAGTCGGTAACAAAAGTGTCCGAACACTAGCAAAAATTCCTAAATAAAAAAAGTACGCTTAATACAGCTTAGCTAAATAAATCCTTGTCGAATCCTGTTCTTAGACTAACTAAGAACAGTATTCGACAAGGATTTATTTAATAAAACAGTATTAAGTGTATTTTTTTTATATAGGATTTTTTGCTAGTGTTTGGACACTTTTGTTACCGACTGTACATGGTTCAACAGAAAATTTATTTAACTAACTTCCCGACTAGCTAGACATTTGAAACATTCAGAATAGTTCAGAACACGGTGAATATGCATCTTTTTAATACTTTTAGCCAACTGTTTCAGGTCCCTGCTGCCTTCGGCAGCGTTTATATGGTCCAACAAAAAAATTATTTAACTAACTTCCCGACTAGGTAGATATTTGAAACTTTCAGAATAGTTCAGAACATGGTAAAATTCCCTTTTTTAATACTTTTAGCCAATTTTTTCGGGTCCCTGCTGCCTTCGTCAGCGTTACCAGTACAAATCTTGCAATCGGTTTTTAGCTAACTTTCAGAAAACTCAGAACACGGTGATAATTCATTTTTTAAAAATATTTTTAGCCAACTGTTTCGGGTCCAATGTCAATGTTTTTTAACATTATGTATATTTCTAAAAGTGGTGCCATGTTCCAAAAGTCATGTGGTGCCCACATCAGATTTTTATATTTCAAAAATAGGTGTTTCAAAAAACGGTTCTTCATTTTTTTTTTTTTTTTTTTTTTTTGTCTTTCAAACTAGCTATATAAATCGCAAACTGTATTTTATATCTGACCGTTTTCTCTTAAAAGAAAATTGTTAGATGACTAATTTGTTATTTCAATTTTATGCTTTTTGACCATATTACCTCTAAAATGTGTATATAATGAGTGAAATAGTGGGTAATGGAAGTTGCGTGGTTACCACGCACCGAATTTGTTTAATTTGTAATTACTTTACGTTGCAACTTCTTTTCTTTACAATTATTTATATTTACAATTTACATTTTTTATTTTAATTGGAAATGATCTTTATTCTTTTTTTTTTTTTACGAATTTTTAGAAATGATTGTATGTATTTTTATAAAACAAACGATGATTTTAATTTCTTGGATTAAAAACAAGCAATTAATAAAAATAAAGTAAAAAAGAAAAGAAAAAAAAAAAGAAAAGAGAAGAAAAGACATTTCTCCCTTTATTTGAAACTACGCTCTTTAAGAAAATTTCTTTCCTTTTTTGAAGCCGTAACTATGATGACACTGTCATGCTTATGGACATATCTTGTTACAATATTGACCCTGCCTACTAACTATAAATTCTATATACATTAATATCCAGTTCACATATGAAATAGAAAATAATTGTTCACTTCCATTCCTTGATACCCTTGTCTCACGTAAATAGTTTTTTCACCCCCGTATATTGTAAAAATTTTGCAGGCTCTCTACCTCCCCATGCGTGTTCATGCCACCCACTTACCCCAAAAAAATGGCAGCTTTCTATACTCTTGTTAACAGTTCCCTTAATATATATCCCGATCCTGTTTTACGAAGCTCCGAATTCAAATATCTGAAAATGATAGCAGTTGGCAGAGGTTGTAATCCTTCTATTATAGATAAAGCTATCCAAATATTACAACTTCCTCGTATTTTGTGTACTAAATCGGTCTCTTCTAATGTCAGTATTGTTTTACCCTATTTTCTTGAATCCAGTCATGTCATAGCTAAAATTCTCAAACAATATAATTTTTAAACAGATTTTTCACCTTCTAAGAAGCTCACCTTTTCTCAATTAAAATATCCGGTAGATATGTATAATTCTTGGGGCATTTGTAGCATGTGTGATTTAACATATGTTGGCTAAACTAAACGCAGTAATAAATTTCTTCTTAAATAATATATTAATTACGTCTGTTAAGTAGAAATAATAAATCGGCTAATTCTAAGCATTTCTGGGCGAAAAACCATGAATTTAAATCTTATTAAGCTAAAGTAATTTGCAAATCCACTCATGAACTCGATTTTTTTAAAGCGTTTTATGTTTAGAAAAATATTGTTAATTGTGATTTTGCTATACCCCATTTGTCTGATTGTTGGAAATTTTACGTTCAGTCCACATTTCCTTAATTTCTTTCATATGTTTCACAATTAGTATTTTGTAATTTCCTATTGGACAATCACCCGCATTCCGCGTAATCCTATCGCTGATCATCCTCAGCTGAATTCGATCGCTTTACCATATATAGGAGTACTTCTCTCTTATTTCTTTACGCACTACACCGACAAAATAAAATACAAGGTGGTCCGAAAAACATGATAGAAAGTAAGGGATCATTGTGAAAAAAATAAAATATGCAAGAACATGAAACCTATAATATTGAATAAAGATATGAATGACATTTAATATACAAGGTGGTCAAAATGTCTACCATCCTCGACTACAGTGTTATAAAGCCAGTTCCGAAACTCTGGCATAAAGCGCTGGAGCGTGTCAAAATCAATTGCATCAATCTCAATTCTGATGGTCGATTTCAGGCCCTCAAGTGAATCAGGGGGATTCCTATAGATTCTGTCCTTGGTGTAAACCCATAAGAAGAAGTCGCACGGATTTAGGTCCAAGACTGTATGGGGATCCCTCTATCCCGTGACCTGTGCATTTTTCTGCATCCAATGCAATCAAACGCTCACTAAACATCGTTTAGGAAGACATCAGCAATTCTATGGGGATGAGCTCCATCTTGCATGAACCAGTATTGGCGTGTCATGTTGACACAGCCCGCTTGAGGGCCAAAGTGACGCTCTAGAAACTCTCGATACTTCACTCCTGTGACCATACCGTCAATGAATATCGGACCACTCACATGCTCTGACGATATAGCACACCACACCGTGACTCTTTGTGGATACTGTCGTGAGACGATATGAGATGGATTTTCCGTACCCCAATGGCGCCTCAAAAAATATTCTTACGATAAATCATCGTTCTTCCAAGGTCAGTGTTTCCATAATGGTTATTCATTATTTCCGGTAGTCAAGCATTCACCTTAAATGTCAATATATGTGCTATTACAATATTGTTACGAAATTGTAAATAATTCTGTTTATTTTTGTATAAATTCTTTCAAAGAGGCTTAGTAAGTTGATAAAGTGCTAATTTTGTGCATTTCTATTCGTTCTAGCGTTGAAATAGCCTTATTTTCCCTTAAAAACGCATTAAAAAGCCCCAGTAATGCAGGTAATGGATTTGGCGCCAAATTTGGCGACTTTTTCCCACCTTGGCGATTTTTTTTTTGGCGACTTTGGCGAGAAAATCCTTATATGGGATATACCAAATATGGAAGCTGTAAGTTGATTGGTTGACCACTTTCTAGAGTTTTCTCAAAAAATCTGGGTTCCATGGAACAGCATATAAGGAGCGCTTCCTCGCCAAGGCAGTCAGTTCAGTTCAGTTCAGATCTCAGCCAGCTTCGCTAGTGCTTGCATTGCTCTTAAGCCTCTTTGAGATAGACTTGCTTCAAGTGTTATCGCTATACAGTTTGTACTGTGGATTTGCTATTGACAGCTGTTGTTTAAGCTGTGGTTACTGCTTGAATTGAAGCTGATACTTGTTTTACAGACCTGTATTTTTCTGGAACTTTCTGTGAATAAATTACTGAATTTTTGTACGTTTGGCCTTTCATTCTCAGACAACTCACGAACCCCCAAGTACGCAACAATACGGAAGAATTATACTTATATCAATACATTTGAAATCAGGAACTTAAAATACTTTCTATCATGTTTTTCGGACCACCCTGTATTAAAAATAATTAATTTAAAACAAAATAATAAAAATATGAAATAAGTACGAAAGCTCAAAAAAAAATTATATTATGTTTTGAAAATTGTAATGTATAAAACATTACATTTATCGTAGAGTCGAAAAGTAAAATTCATAAATTTGTAAACGCAGAGAAAAATTTAAGGTATTACCTACTCAAAGTATGAACTTGAGTGTGAAAATTTTTCATGCAAAGTAGAATACATAAATAAGCTCTCGGTGAATGGAAAAAAGCAGTTATTAGAATTAAACGTTAAATAAAAATTTATATGCTGAACAAACTTCCTTTCTCTAAATACATATTTCAAAATAGCTGTCATGTTAGGCTTTAAGTTACAATTTAAATTCTTTTTTCGTAACCGTCAAAATGAAATGAAGTAAAATTTTTAAAGTATTTTTTGACAAATTTCAAACGCATTTGCTTGGTATACTAACTCGATATTATACGTAATTTTAAACATTGAAAATGTTCTTTATTTTCACACGAAGGTAATAAAGTACAAACTGCCAAGTGACAAACTAAATAAAATTTTTTAGCTGTTGATTTATGCGGAGGATAAATGTAGCTCTTCTATTTATTTCACTAGCTGTTATGCTTTATTTGTAGTTGAAACTGAAATATTTTTACACGTTAAAAAGCAATGTATATATCATACTTGTTGTATATACTTATACACATATACTAGACATAAATATTTTTATTATTTAAATATATATTTTTAAGCTTCTTAAAAATACAAGTAGATTTTTTTAACGAAGAAATACGGCATGCGTTTTATATGTTAATATTTTACTACATGAAAAAGTTTACTGTGAGCTAAATAATAATTTTTTAGGTATAATATTAAGGCATGTAATTTCCATCATTTTTTCTTGAAATGAGTGTAAATTTAAATGATATGTAAATTACTAAATGTTTTTGTAAAATCATATTTTTGAGTTTTAAAACATATATATATTTTTTTTTAAATACGCGTGGTAAGTACCGATAAAAATAATATGAAATTAAATTAAAATGAAACTAAATGAAAGCAATATACAATTAATATTTCGACAAAAATTAATGATAACAGACAGATGGCATGATAATAGACAGACAGACAGACAGACATTTTCTAAAAATGGTCAAATCGTTTTCTACAGCTTTCAAAAGGCTTTTCGACATCAAAAAACCGATGTCGAAAATTTTTACGAGTCCAATACTTTCTTCTATTTATATAGAAGAAAGTAATAAAGCTGTTCGTTAACTTATTACAGGTAGAAAATCAGATTAAATTTTAACTAAAACAAAAAGTGACTAGACAACCTAAGCAATATATCCGGGTCGTTAAACGTATACGCCAATTCTGTTAACTCAGTTTAAAGCAGGCAGTTGTTACCTGTAAATAACGATTTATCTAACAGGATTATTATAATTACACCTAAACTATAACCGCCAAATTGCATTTAAATCAAGTGAGTTGATTACTACAAAATTGTATATGCTGGCATTTCATGAGATTTGCTGAAGATATTGTATAAAAAAACGTATTTAATTCGCAAAATATAATATCTACTTCACTCAGATTTTCATTATGAAATGATAAATTTAAACTCCTGAATGTCAATAAATTATTAAAACTTATCATTAAGTTTTCCACGTGAATATTTTTTCCGTATAAAATAGTTTGTTTGTTATCTTTTTTTTTTTTTTTTTTTTTTTTTTTTGTGAAATTTTCCGCGTATTTTTGAACTATTTTACTTTTTACTTTTTTTTAACACCTTGTGTGTATCTTTCTTGTGTGTATCTATCGTACAGGCACTAAATTTTGTAATGATTCATCTAAAGATTTTGGCTACCTGGTATATTACGTACGTTTATTGGTTATGAAGCCTAATTAATCATTGTTTCCAAGCATTATGGGAATTTAGGTATTAGTATTAGTAAAATAATTCATAAGTATATACCATTATGCATTACAGCTTCAACGGTAATCCGCAACTTTAAATATGTTACATAACGTAATTTTTTTTTTTTTAATAACGAATTTAAATTTCAAAATTAAAATTTAGTTCAGTAACTGAAAATAAAAATAAAATATGCATTTCTCTAAATTTGTGTAAAAAAAAAAAAAAATGAATTTTTTGAAACTTATCTAACAGGGCAATTTTCTTTTCCAGTTGAGATAAATAAGTTACATTTTACGAAAAAAGGGTTTACATTAATTTAATGATTCAAATATTAAAAGACGTATAGAATTACATATTTTAAATGTACTCAAGGAAAATAAAATACCATAAAAAGGTAAAAATAAACATTCTTTTAAGAATCCGTACATGCATTTTTCCACAGATAAAGATTCAAATACAAAACTTCTTTTTTGAATATCAATTTGTATTTCGCAAAAGAGATTTCTAAGAAAATTTTATTTTATTTAAGTGCATATTTATGGTTTTTTAGGATCAAATTTAAAAATAATGAACGAGATCAATTTAGGAAGAATATGTATACTTAATAACCTAAAATAAAACTATTGGAATTCAAAACTCTCTATATTAAAGTAAAACATTTCAGAATTTATTTTTATGTTGCTTCATATGCAATTAAAAATAATAATAATAAGTTTTTAAATTCAAATAAATATAAGAAAGAACTATGAAACAGATAAGCCTTATAAAACAAATCAAGTAAAGTTAGTAATAAAAGTAAGAAGAGTATTCCGCATAAAAAAAGAAGGAAAGAAAGAATAATCATTTTTATAATTTCAATAATTTTTCACAGAGTAGGAGAATATGGTTAGTTGTTTTCCTTAAGCTATAGCCAATAATATACAATAAAAAACACAAACGCAATAGAAAATCTTGCATTTCACAGAAATTTTACTGATGTCTACTGCGTATTTTTGCATTTAATTTAACTACCATGGAATACATGTATATGTAAAACAATTAATGCTGTCTTTTCACTGATACTGTGAAAACCTCACAAACACGTGCGCGCATGCACACACACACACACACACACACACACTGATCAATTGAAAGAAACTACTTTCTTCGACTCAGGAGGCCTTAAAATATGTAAATCAGGTGATAACTCAATATAGAATTTTTGGACCGAATACTGTACCTTCATTACCTATGGTCGTAAGGTAATGGAAATAAAAACAGGTCATCTCATAGTTTTTCAAAATAACATGTGCAGCTCGAAATTTCAGCATAAACAAACTTCATTGGATGTGGATGTATCAATTTTTCAATTTTGACGAGATTTTCTATAATTCAATAAGTTTGATCCAGGAAATTTGTAAAACCTCCGTTCGTGATACGAACTTAAGCAAAAGTAGCTTGATATTTTATAGCAATTCTGGTCAAAAATGGCCAAATTCATTGCTACGTAGCCAATTTAGTTACCGAAGACTTAACACTCTTGTTTTCGTTCTGCATTTAAACCTACTGTTTACCGAAAATATAAATTCAAATGTAAAATATGGATTTAACGCAAAAATATTTACAAGAACACGTTTAGTTTCCAACTGACTTTGACTCCATGGTGATTTAACATTGTTTTCATTCTGATATTATAACTTTCAATCCAAAATACTCACGATTAAATGTTTTAGACTCGTAATCATTATTTTGATCTAAAATATAAAATGAAACTTGTAAATTTCGAGTTACTTCTCTGTTTTGTGATAAACCTTTAAAAATAACGATCTGAATTCTTTTTATTTTAGAATTTATTTATTTATTTTTTTGTTAAACTATGTCAGATTTTATTGAGTAATGTCTTTCCCTTCGTATATTTTCCTATCTCACAATTTCTATTGTCCGGTAATTAATATCGTAGTGCTTCAAATAGTGTTTTATTCGACGATAAAATTAAAATTATACTTCTGTGGGTCACAGAAGTGGGAGAAAAACCTTCCGTGGAGGATCAAAATTGTGGTGACATGTCTCCGGACCACATCTAGGGTTGAGTCCCAGACCGTCGTCAATTGCCCCTTGCGTAGCACTAGTGCGACGTAAAACCCAACCAACCAACCATCGACGATGAAATTACATGAATGCAATATAATTTTCCACTGTAACCCCCATGGTAGTGCATCGAGCTCAAAACCAGAGGATTGCAGACTCGATATTCTAGCCGAATAAAGGCCGTCGTGAACATTAATTGTCGCTGTTGTACGTATAAAATCCGTAGTAGCTGGAATATATCTAGAGATTACCTAAGCGGAAGAACCGTTCCCTTCGCCCAGGATTAAAACTGTTTTTTTTTTTTTTTTTTTTTTTTTTCCATCTCGAAGTGTAAATACCAGACAATCGCCAATTCCCTATTACGTAGCTCTATGTGAACATTAAACCCACTCGAAAAAATTAATGAAACATAAATTAATTTTGAAAAAAAAAAAATATATTTTTTAAAACGAATGCGGACTTAAATATTTCGCAAATAAAGAAATACATTTCGTGTATTTAAAATGAATGAAGGGTAACTTATTTTGCACGTTCTTCATTCATTATTATTTGCATATTCTTAGCATAATTTTCAAAAATTAATTTTTATGCTATATTTTTCAGTTTGTTCGTTCGAATTAATTTTTGATTTATTATTATTTTTTAATAATCATAACTCAACATTTGTTGAAAGAATAAAACAAATTTTTAGAACTAATGAATAATTTTATTCAAGACGTGTGCATGTATTTGTAAATCCACAGTTATATAACTAGACTAATAAAACACGATATAAATATGAAAAAAAAGTTGATTTTAAATAAACTAAATTATTATGAGAAGATTCTTTACGTCTTAACAAGTTAATTAATAAAATCAACTATTATATTAAATTTTGTTTGAACTGAAAAAAATCGTAATATATATTTATTCTAAGTAAATTTCAATCGCTTGTATGTGAAGTAAATTTTTAAATTATTTTATGGAAAATTAATTATTTAAATATTATAAATATAATAATCTTTAGTGATTATATATTTTGTTGAATTTTATTTAAATATTGTATCTGTTATTTAACGCATATCTTGCATTGTAATTATTATAGAAACTTAAAAAAAAAAAAAAAAAAAAACTATTTTCAGTTCTTCTTTTATATCTTGAAAAATAGGATTTAAATAAATTAACTTAGATAAAATTGGAAATACAAAAAAGAAACAGTAAGCGACAAGGTCTTCTATCTTTTACAATCACTTTCAAGTCACGTAAAAAGAGTGACTTAAATGACAGTAACAAAATTAGAAAGAAAATAAATTTAATTTTAAGCTATGTGTTAGATATTTTAGCAGAAAAATTTTCTACGTGCTTTAAGTACCAAAAGTTTGGAAAAAGGATTATGTTGTTTTTGAAATATAAGAGTATATATATATATATATATATATATATATATATATTTAAAATAACATTTAAATTTATGCTATTAAAACCCACATTAAAAAAAAAAAAAAAAAAAAAAAAAAAAAAACTTATAAACTTTGTATAGATATTACAGATATGGAATAGTTTTTAAAATTTAAACAATGACCCGAAACGGGTTAAAAATGCACAATGTTACATTTGAATTTAAAAAAAAAGGAAAAAGAAAGAAAGAAAAAGAAAAGAAGAAAGAAAAAGAAAAGAAACTGATAAAAATACTAAATACAATGCCATAAGCAGTTTTTTTCAGCCCCATTCCTCAAATAGATATCATTTCTTTTACTTAAGTTCTTTAATGTGTGAAACTACCTTTTGACCATTAAGTATGAGTATGTAAAATTTATTCCTTAGTTTTTATAATTAAGTATATAATTTTATTTTAATCATTAAATTTTTACATCTAAAAATTAAGAAACTTAGCTACATTGTTTTATTAACCTTCCAGCGGGCGCGCTGCTTATACGAACATGAAAGATCGCGCGTATTTTTCACATACATTTAAAAGTATCTGAATATTTTAATTATACCATAACCATTTAAAGATTAATAAGAACATTCAATTGAAAGTTTTATTCATTAAAAGAAACTGAAAGAGTGAAAGTGAAAGCACAAAATTAATATAAAGTAATCAAAGAAACATCGGAATTGTTTGAAAATAAAATAAAGAATATAGTTGATGTTTTGTTATTTTTAATAAAAAGTGTAATGTTAAAAGTTAATTAATTTTAAAAATATTCAAAATAATAATATTTAAAGCAAAAACAACAAAGAATCATTTAAAACAGCGATAAAAAAATGAAATATAATAAAACATTACACAAACAGTCGTGCGTATTTTTCAAATACAAATAGCGAATATACAGCTTAATATGTATCATTGTCTCGAGGTGCAAAAAATAACTAAAAATAGATTAATATATACTGAGTGAATAGCCAAAGATAAGTGTTCCAAACGCTCTCTGGCTTTAAGATATACAACGAGATTCACCGCTAGTGCATCTCTAATATACGCTCGCCCGCTAGAAGGTTAATGACATGCAACTGTAGTACATTCATAAAAATAAATCGGCAAATTACATATTGAGTTTTTAACTGTTAGTTATTCAAGAAATTCGGCGCGTTGGAGTAAAAGTTCAACTATATTTCTAAATAAAGTAACTTGTGTAGAATTCAATGCTAAAGTTCACACTGTTGGGTTTAGTTCTAGCTGCAGAAAAGTCGCAATTCCTTTTTTTTCTTCCTTAGTTCTAGAAGATCACCTGCAATGTCACAAACTTACAGCACAAACAATTTAGAAAAGTGGTTTAAGTTTACAACGAAAAGTGGATTGGACTTTGGAAGCCATCCCATTTCTCTGTAAACTTAGAGGAGGTATATTTTATCTTATTCTATTTTATTTAATTTTTTTACAGTGTAGATTTGTTTATTATTATGAAATTCACATACAATGCACAGTTGAGATTAAAAAAAATAATTTTAATGAAAATATGAAATAACATAAAATATCTTTTTTGTCAAACTAGGTGTTTGGCATTATAGTGAGACTTTAATTGAATTTCAGAAAGACATCGACACAAGAATGAAATGAAGGAATATATATATATATATATATATATATTATTATTATTATTATTATTATTATTATTATTATTATTTTGTTATATTTTCAATTTCAAAAAGCTCACTCAGCATTTACGAGGATTCTAAGTACTCAGCAAATTATTTTGATAGTAAATTTCAATTATTTGAATTCAGGTTTTTACTATATAGTACAGAAAGCAATTCTTAAAATTTAAATGACATATTCCTTGCTAAAAAAAATTGTCAACACGTCAATCAGAGTGTATGCTAATATATTTGTTCAGTTAAATATTTTAATTTAAATAATACTTTAAAAATGTAATCTTCGACATTTTAGTCTATTTTCATCTACATTTAAACTAAAGTGAGCACAAAATAAGTGACACAACGTAATGCTAAAACAACCTTCGCTGAACAAATTGTCTGAAGCGGTTGACAGCAAATAACAATCAGCAGCATATGATTACAAGTGAAAAAGCACAAATCCTTTACACTGTGAAATAGGTCATGAAATCCTTAACGTCGAAAATTATATTAAATCAATTAATCAGGTAAAATAATCATATTGCATTTAAATTCAATACAATGTTTTCTGTGTGTGTACAAACGACGCTTGTTGCCCTAAATGGACAAAAATAGTGTGGACATTTTTCTTGTAGACATTGAGCTGTTTATTTTGTACATGCATTTATTTAAACTATAAAAAAAATATTTAAAGTTGGAACGCTTGGTACGGGTTAGACAACTAAAAAACAATTTCGACCCATAAAGTCATTGGACTTTTTAAAAATTAATTTTCCTCAGAAGTGAATAAAAAATAAGTCCTAATTCTAAAAAAAGAAATTCTTACTACGTAATTCTAAAAAAGAAAAACAAAATTCTACCTACCAAAATTGCACTGCCGAATAAAGTTATTTTGTAAAAAAAAAAAAAAAAAAAAAAAAAAAAAAATCAAACAGCAAATGATTGCGAGCAGATAAAATAAAATATTTAATTAAATATATTATTGATATTGTGAGATAAGTTGGAAAATCTTAAAAGCATAAAAATATATACACTATCTACAAATACATATTTGGACACATTCTAATTTAGAAGTTTCGCCAAATATCTAGAAAAGTTCTATAGGAATCATCTCAAAACTTTGGTAGTGTAAGGAACATGCATTTCAGCAAAATTGTGTCCTGAAGAATAAAAGAGGACAAGTAAAAAAATAAACAAAACTCGAAATGTTTTGGATCACCTTGTAAAAAGTAATGTTTTAAATGATTTTTGGCTGTAGCATGTGATTATAAGGAATTTTCTCATTACTATAAAAAATTGTATGAGGTTACCACATATATTCATCGATATATATGTTGTTGCGTACTTGCGGGTTCGTGAGTTGTCCGAGAATGAAAGGCCAAACGTACAAAAATTCAGTAATTTATTCACAGAAAGTTCCAGAAAAATACAGGTCTATAAACCAAGTATCAGCTTCAATTCGACCAGTAAACACACCTTAAACAACAGCTGTCAATAGCAAATCCACAGTACAAACTGTATAGCAATAACACTTAAAGCATGTCTCTTTCGAAGAGGCTCAATGCAAGCTGACCGACTCTGATCACAGACTGAACTGAACTAACTGCCTTGGCGAGAGAGCGCTTCTTATATACTGTTCCACGGAACCCAGATTTTTCGAGAAAACTCTAGAAAGTGGTCAACCAATCAACTTATAGCTTCCATATTTGGTATATCCCTAATAAGGATTTTCTCGCCAAGGTCGCCAAAAAAAAACGCCAAGGTTGGAAAAAGTCGCCAAATTTGGCGCCAAATCCATTAGCCATTATCCATAATCCTGCGTTATTGGGGCTTTTTAATGCGTTTTTAAGGGAAATTAAGGCTATTTCAACGCTAAAACGACTAGAAATGCACAAAATTAGCACTTTATCAACTTACTAAGCCTCTTTGAAAGAATTTATACAAAAATAAACACAATTATTTCCAATTTTGTAACAATATTTTTTTTGGTTGTTGTTAATTTTAATTTCAAACATTAATTTTTAATGCAAAAATATCTTGCAAAATATGCAAAAATGTGAAATATCTTCCGAAATAAGAATATTTTTACTGAATAATTTTTACTAAACATACACTAGCTTTTAAAAGAAATTCAGTTCCATAATTTAATAGCAAAAAGTGTTGAGAAAGTTATATGAAAACTCCAAATAAATATCGTGTAAATAAAAAAAAAAAAAAAAAAAAAAAAAAGGAAGATGAAAGGGGATTTTATCAATATTAATTTACAAACAGCGAGAGCTAAATTACCAGTGGGCACATTTTGAATTTAAACGATATTTGTCTCGGGTTTCCATATAGGTTGCTCAAAATTTTTGGCTATTCAAATATACAAATCATTTGTTTTTAAAGCTAGCGCATGCGTAAATAAAAATAATTTAGAAAAAAATTTAGAAAAAAATTGTTCATATTTCTTAAGATAATTAACTTTATTTTGCATTCTGATTGCAGTATGTTGTGCCGAACGCCAAATTTTCTAAAAAGGTCTTAATGCACTAGGTCTAATACCCTATGTGTTATACTTAAAAATGTGCAATTCTTTATTTCTTTATTTGTTTTATTATTTCTTTATTTATTTTTTTACATTTTTAGATAAAACGTTATACCTCCAAGAATATATTGAATAGCCTCATAAACATTAACACGGATAATAAAAATAAAATCTTCATAATCACATGCTGCAGCCAAAACGCATTTAAAGCATTACTTTTTACAGGGTAATCCAAAAACTTTTTACTTTTTTTTTTTTCAATTTTTTACTGGTCCGCTTTTCCTAGTCAAGACACAAATTTTGCTAAAATATAGGAGGTATAGCGTATTTTTTAAACAATAAACGTTTTAAGTTGATTCCTAAAGAGCTTTTCTAGATATTTCACAAAAACGTCTAAATTCGAAAGTGTCAAAATACTTATTGGCAGATAGTGTATAATGGGATAATCATGCAAAGTAATAAATATGTAATATTTTTGTGTGTTTCCGATTTGAAACAATTGTTACACATAATGATTGCCATAAGTAAATGACGTTACGCTGCTTACTTTGTACATACTTTTTTCCTCCTTCTTCTCAACACTTTAGAGTATATCTCGGGACACGTTCCCAGGAATTGCACTTTATTGTTCAAGGTAAGGCTCCTATAATACGAGCTGACTCACAGCTGACTATTGTTGCCCAGCGGAAAATATAGCTTGGCAACGTTTAGTTGCAGACGTATTACTCGGCGTCTGCATCGCCTAAAATGGCGAGTTTGCCGAAACCGGAGAGCGAATTGTTGTTTGCACTGGATAAGTTTGTCGGTAATAATTGGCGAAATTTTCTTATGCACGTTGAAAAGTATGGTATGTTATAAAATATAACATTTAAATAGTGAAACAGCAATAAAAACAAATAATTGATACAAAAAAAGCAAGAAAAAATATCATAATTTCACTGCATATTAGTGATTGAAAGCTAGGCGTACAATTTTCTCTTGGACATTTAATAGCCCATTTCTTTCGCCTTTCTTTATCTGTTGAAAATCTAAACATTCTAAAAGCAGTTCTGATATGTTTTGAGAATTTTTTGGCCGCACAACCGCCATTTTATGTGATTTGGTAAAACTTTGGTAAAATTTGGACTGCGTGGGCAACAATCCTAATGAGAAAGCCTGTATTGAAGGAGCTCTTAATCGTATAGTTTTCATTTTTAACATATTATTTTTATTTCAATTATTTTTTTTAAATTGTGTATTTAATTCAAATCAATGTACAATAAAAGTAAATAAAATAAAATAAAATAAAATGCTTTTAAATTGCACATTTAAGTAAAATAATAATGCGTAATTCAATTGTGCGTAAAATAATTAATGCGTAATAATAAAACGTATTCAATACCTGATGTTTTTTATGTGATATAGTCTTTTGAAAAAAAGAGTAAAGTTTGTTGGGTATTTATATCATATTCACTCATATACTTCTATATCTAAAACCGTATTCTATACAGCGTATGAAATTTACAAATATTAGCAGAATACATTTATATAATTTCAAAATTGTACTTTTTTCAAACTTTAATATTTAAAATTAGACTTTTATCAACTTTTTGCAATTGGTTTACAAGGAATTTTTGTATAGATTTTAGCTTTTTTTAGACAAACACACACACAAATAATAAATAAGAATAATTACATACCGAGCTAAATAAGTGCTATTATTATTATGTTTTATATTACAATAAGAATTATTGCTTTTAAAAGTTATGCAAACATTTTTCTTTTTTTAAATATTTCACACTCAAAGTTGTTCATCTAACTTATCTCCAAAATAACTGGCCTGTTATCATGAGTTGCAATTTCAATTAACCCTGACCGGTACAGAAAATTAGTAGATTACAAAAGTCCCGTCTAACTACTTTTGCTATTAAATGTTTAGAAAATTAGTTTAAATTTGTTTACAGAAATTGTCCAAATAATGGAAGGAATTTATTTTCTAAACAATGCAATCTCTGCTAATAGGTAAGATAGTTTTAAATGATCTAAAGTTTATTTAATACTGGAATGGTGTCATGTTAAATTTCAATTAGAGATGTATTAAGCGGATTATTAATTGTGAAACAGTGATTAATAATGTATGCTTAATGATATTCCTCAATGATAATTAATAATTTATTCTGGAGTCTGCAATATGTTTAACATATGAATATATAACTGAATATAACATATGCAATGTGTTGAATTACTAAGTTTAGACCTTATCATATCCCCTTCCCCCCACCCCCCTCAACTAATATATATATATATATATATATATATATATATATAAACGTTTAGAAACCCCAACATTCAGGGATATTCGTTGGAATTTTATCTATCGATATCTATCTATATTAAAATTCATTTAAAACATTTCTATACATACACATATATACATACATATATTTCTATTAATACTTTTAAGAATTACAAAGTGCGTTCTAATATCAAGTTTTACATCTTTTTGCTTTGCAGACACTCAGTAACTAATTTAAATTTTCTTATGAATATCAAAAATATACTCTCATATTTAATTTATTATACATCGCTTTGATAATATAAAATTATTATTAATTAAAATTTAAAATGGGATTGAACTTCTACTATAATTTTTCTTAATATACAAAGTCTAATTTGTAAGGATATATTCAATAAAAATCATTCATGCTTTATATTTTAAAACCTTTTGATATTCGAAATAATCCTTATAGATAGAGACTTTTAAACTTAAAAACTCTTAGAAAGTTATCAAAATTTTAAAAGTTAACTTTATAGAAATATATTTTACAAACATCGATAATAAAATTAGATTCACTTAGATTTTGATGTAAAATTCTGTCGACACATTCCCGTATTAAAGTAAAATATATAATTTTTTTATGCAAATTCTTTTACATCTCGTTTATGAAGAAATTATTAAATTAAAAATATAATTGAACGTATAAATATTTTAATTAAAATTAAAATTTATACGTATTTTGTTATATCATATATATATATATACACTAAGCGACAAAAAAAAAAGCCGCACTTGGATGTTTTCCTTTACGCCTTCTACAACCGCCAATTTTATCGCTTAAAAAGCAAATTTTCGAACAGATTTTACTATGTTGTCCTCCACATACACTTTAGGTTTGAGTTCAGTGTTAAAAACAAAATGCAATTGTCAAGAAAATTGTAATTTTAGAATTTATTTCAAAAATGGTAGGAATAAGGCAGTTAACGATGCCACAAAAAGTATTAATTTTTGAATGACAATCAAAAAATATTTTAATACGTGAGATGGCAAAATAATTAAATGTTAAAGAAATATTGGTAAAAGGGTTTTCAGCAAGATATAAAAGTTTTTGCCCGTTTAAACTGGAAATTTGGTTTTATGTGGCTACACTGCTCATCCAAGCGAGATGACCGTAAGTAAAAAAGCCATTTCTTATAAAATCGGTTTGTATTACATTTAGAACATAAAAGTGCTTCAGAAAAAATGTTTAGTAGCATAATTTCTTTAACTACAGTACAACAACTATTAAACAAAGCAGGTTTAAATGACAGAAAATTTGAAAAAAATTCCATTCTTAGTGAAGGGAAGTAGGAAAGCAAGACCTCAGATGGCGAAAAAAATTAAAAAATGATTAGTTAATTATTGGGGTGAACTGGTTCTCTCTGATGAGTCAAGTTTAACTTATTTCGAGCTAAAGAAAACAAGCAGATCTGACAACGAAAATATGACCGACTTAATGAAAATCGCACTTTTAAAACAATGACACATTCTCCGTACATTATGGTACGGAAGTGCATAACTTTTCAAACACTCGGGAAAATTTTTATGCTCAAGGGATTAATTAACTCGAAATAAAACACAATCTGCATAAAAGTGGTGCCTGACCGACTATTTTGGAGGTATCTTGAACATTTCCGTAAACAGCATTTAAAGATAATAAGGCACCTTACTACAAGGCGTCTGTAGTAAGTTTATTCACTTCAAATTGTCAAAATTTCTTATACATTCCCATGAGAACCTATAATTTTGTAAGTAATCATGTCTTTTTTCACTTTAAGTTAAATACCACAAAGGATATAGTAGAATTTCTTCTTTACCAGACATGGAAATAGTCAAAATCGCGATCCGCTCGAAAATGTTTCGTTTATAAAAAGGCGGGGGAGAGGGGAGAGGTTCGAAGTTTGCAGCCTATAACTCTGCCAGAACTAGAAAAAAATATTTGTGATAGTTGGCACATTGAAATTTCTGAGATTTATATTAAAACACTGTAAGAAACTATGCCATTGCGCATTAATGCAGTAATTCCATACAAAGGTGGAATTAACCCAATGCAAAATATATATTTTTAACAAAAAATTGCTTAGATCTAACAAATAAATAGTTTTATTTCATATATTAAAATATAACTTATTTATTTCACATAATAAATCATAACAGAATGCAAAGTGTATGGTTATTGCATTATGTTCAAAAGAAAGTTTCATGCAGATTTTTAAAAATTATTTCCTAAAGTGCAATAAAGCGAATTATTAAATCGAAAATATACATAGGTATAATTTCATACCTTTGGTATTATGCAAACAAGACAGTTTTATTTGTTTCAAACATTAATTTTAAAGTTATTACAAATAAAAAAGGTATAAGTCACTTTTTCTGCAGTGCGGCTTTTTTTTTTTTTTTTTTTTTTTTGTCGCTTAGTGTATATATATATATATATATATATATATATATATATATATATAAACTTACTAAGATTTCAATTCCAGTAATTTTTACTTAATCACTAGTAAAAGTTTTGAAAACTCATTTATAGATTGAATATTTTCATAGAATATGGGACTGAATTCATATATTTTAATAGTGCAGGAAAAAAAAAATCCCTTTTTTTGTATTACTTTGAAGTTTTATAGATGATATACAAATTATATAATTTTTAAAAGTCTTTCTCTTATAAATAATTCCAATTTAGTTAGTAATTTGATATCGTACTAGGTATTTATTTAAATCACCCCATTTAAATAAAAAAATTCCATAGTAAATTTTCATAACAACACTGTAAAAAAAACTCTGTAGTACTACTAGAAAAATTCTAGGAATCTGGTATTCCATAAACTTTTCTAGTAGCCAATACAGATTGTTCAAAAGTGATCTTACTCCGTTAGAGTTAGTAAACAATACACGCACTTCGTTAGTAACTATACTAAGAAACTCTTAGTTAACGGGTCAAATGCTTTTTTTGTATGTTTACTAAGATTGTGTTAGTAGCATTACTGAAAGTAATACTGCAATTTTACCAGGAAATGTTTTGTGTAGGATACATGGTTATTATTAGTGTAAATTCAAATAATATCCATGTAACCTTACTAAATTTGTTTTGTTTAGAATACAGATTTTTTATCAGTAATTGTGCTAAGGAGATGTAATTAATAATGCAAATGAATTTCGGTTATATTCACAAAATTTTACAGTTACGTTTACAGAAATACTGCAAGTAAAATAAATAAATTTACCCTTAAATACCCCATGTTACCTTACTAATATTTTTAAATTAACAGTATTTAATATTATGAGTAATATTGCTAAAAAATTTAAATAAATAATAGAAAAATAATAGAAAACCTTTTCAAAAATCTTCTTCATAATAACAAGAAGAAATTTAGTTTTTTTCTAATAACGTAGTGTATACATTAAGAAAAAGCTTTATTGTTTTAAGTTTTATGCAACTATTCAATGTTTTTCTAATTGATTAATGTCATAAAATTGATTTGAAAAAAGTAATATTTATACGTTTTTCCAAAACTTTTATCAATAAATATTAAATCTATTTTTATAACTAAATTTTTTCTAAAATTATGTTTTTTCTTTTAATTATCACTTTTTTTTTTTTTTTTTTTTTTTTTTTTTTTTAATATGAGCTTATAAAACTGGAATAAAACTGACTGTTTTTATACATAATGAATTAGTAAACTGTTATGTACATATATATATTATTAGGCAGTGAAATAACATCCATAACATGTTGTTATGACACACACACATACACACACACACAAAAAAAAAAAAGATTAAATATAATAAAGTAAAATAAAATACACTTTTAGAATTTTAATAATAAATAACAATAAAGGTCATTTAATATTTTTATAAATATATATAGGTGAAAGTGAAACTTAATATGGTATTTCTAAACTGCATAAATTATGCATAGCATTTTCAGGGGTTAATTATGTAATGCTTATTTTACAAAAAATAAAAACATTGAATAAAATAAGTACCTCAGAATAATAATAATTAAAACTACATACCTTTTTAACTTTTTGTTTGTTTTATCCAACTTATTTGATTGTTTTATCCAACTTATTAAAGCTTTACGAGGAAATTATTTGCGTAGGTAGCAATTTTAAATAAATAATCACTAACTAACACAAACCTCCACCTAGCAGATATTTGAAACGCGTCCATCATGCAGTTTTCCAACACATAAGTTCCAAAATAAGGCTTAAGAATTGATGTTCACATCAAAATAAAAGTTTAAATTAAAATAAGATAACGTGAAACTAAGCAACCTGTATTACAAATTAAGGATATATATTTATGATTTCTTACTTTTTTTAAAATGCAGATGTGTATAACTTTAACAATAAATATAATATCACAGATTAAGATTCAAAATGTCCGCCTCATTACGATTTTACGAGAGACCCGACGCTCACGCTTCGGCTTCTTCTCTGGTACCTTCTACGCATGCGCGCAGTATTGGCGTTTGCTCAAATGAAATCGCTCTCTCCGTCTCCAAACGGGGTAATCCGTGGGGGAGAGACAAAGACGTAGAGATACTAGGAAGATTGTAGTAGGATTACATATGTTATTTAAGCATTGAATACAAAGAGAATCTGGTTACAAAGTTTTCCCTAGTAGTTGAGATAATACCTGTACTATTACTAAATAATAATTCGTAAATTGCCGTAAAATCTTTTACAGTGAACGCTTAAGTTAAAAAATCTTATGCAAATTCTAGATATAATATGAAAGCGTATAACGATATTTCTATATAACAATTTGTGGTTTTCCCTACTGAAACCTTTATTGAAAATAATTAAAAATAATTTTTATATCTCAACCATTAGATATTACTAACATTTATAGATTATTTCATTTTCAATGAAGCTAATAATCTATGACGTTTTATAGAGATATAGGAAGCTATTCCTTTTTATATCTCATTGATATAAAGAAAGTAATATAATAGGGTCTATTTATCTAATATTTTGAAAATTATATATTCGTATTTAAAGATAGATAAAGTGTAAACGTTATTTCTTCTAAAAATTATAAGATGCATTTAAGGTATCCGATTTCTCAATATGGTAAAAAATATTACGAAATAAAAAATGTTTAAGTTTTGATACTTTCCTATAATAATTTTTATAGTGAAAAAATTGCAACTGTAAATATTAGTGGTATTTTTTAATACAGAAATTGGAATACCTTTTGCCTTATTGCAGAGTTGATGTTGATATTAAAAATACACATTTATAAATGTCACCACATTTAAAATACCATAATATAACATCATATTATAATTATTAGTTACATACGAAAGAATAAAGATTAATATGCATATATTTAAACTTAATGTGAATAAAACTCCATTTTAATTATTGTTTTATAACTATAAATAATATAAAATGAAATAATTTTGAATGCTCTGAATTCACAAATTCTCCCTTATGTATGATGTTTTGCAAGTCGTAGTTTAAATTTATTATTTTAAATATGTTTTAAATAAAAGTGCATCCGATAAAAAAACAAAATTATTAAATCTTCTAAAGTACTTGAAAATCACTTATTCGGTTTCTTTTTATCTTGCTAATGCGTATTTAGACATATTATAATCATTGTAGTATATTTTACCTTGAACAAACTAAGATATTCAATGCTTTTTAAAATAATATACACAATGTGTATATTGCCGTATGTGTATATACACATACACACACTTACACACACAAGACTAATTTGTGGTCTATGTTCAGGCATATATTTGGGCTTCTTATTCTTTAATTTAGTTCAGTAAAACGTATCAAATACCAATCTCTTTTAAGAATTTATCCTTTGAGACATCGTCAGTAACGTTTCAGTAACTTATCCTTTTATTCAGTAAGTTTTTAAATGGGAAATTACACTTTGGGGAAATCATCCTAGGTGGTGCCCTTTAATGCCTAGAATTCCAATCCTTAAGTTGAAACGTGCTCTAACTATTAACCAAACCTTGTTGTTTAGGTATAAGAAAGTAGCCATGCGCTACAAAATCAGACAAATTATAGATCACCTTGTGTTAAACAGTTACTTTGGAATTCCCATCCTGAAAGTAGTAAGATATATGAAAAAAAATTGAAAAAGTGATAAAATACCAACAAGAAGATACCTACGAGAAGATCCTAGCACACAACAACTCTAAGAATAAAGCGTTTTGTAAGGAAATTTATTTGACTGTGAAAAAGGTTGCTAATAAATATCCTTATATTTTTGGCCTTTTTATTTGTGATCTTTTAAAGTCAAATCTAGACACTTTAACGTAGTCTTTTTATTGTCTAATAAAGTCAAATCTAGAGTCTATAAAGTAGTCTCTGTAGACTTTTAACGTCGATATCAAGAGCCTTCAACCGAGTAAACAAATATTTTGTATGTTACAATCTAAGCATGATCTAGTTCAAGATATCTTTTCATACTAAAATAGTTTTACGCTAAATAGTTTTCTTGTTGTAATATTACCGCATCTATTGCACATTTCGATTCACGAACGCTAATTTAAATTTTTTCAATACGACGATGTAATAAAATTCAACTTATAGTTCATACGCTTATAAATTATTTGATTAATAAATTTTACAAATTAAATTTTGTCAACACTTGTAAAGACGCAGTTACAATTGTTTTAGTAAAATTTACTATTTCTAGATATTTCACAAAATATTTAAAATCGAAAGTGACGAATTATATATGGGAAGATAAGAATCTTACAGCATATGCATTGAGACTTAAAATTAACAGCTTTAAAAACTAATAAATAAGTTATTTCTTGAAAACGTTATCTAGAATATTATATCATGAGAAATAAGGTGTTAGTGTAGATTATATAATTTTTTCATAGTAAATTAAAACTTAATTAAAAGAAAAAATAGTTTAATGGTAGATCTATGTTTTAAAGAGCAATACGTGCACGCAGCATACTCTTTTACGATTGACTATTAATCCAGATAAATTATATAGAACTAGCTAAATACCATTAATACTATTCTTAATGGATATAAGAAGACCCTCTCCACACAAGTACTAGTTTCTAGTCAGGATTTATTTTTGAAAATAAATCTGCATCACATTCCATATGACATTTTTTTTTTCATGATTCAAAATCACACGCATCATCAAGTTTTCACATTTCTCATATATATATATATATATATATATATATATATATATATTAATTTAAATACTATTATCTTGTTTCATTCAAGAGTCTCCAAGACTCTCCTTTCTTGGTATTTCGAATTGTTATTTATTGGAATTGTCAAGACCTATGTGACGTTTTGTCATTTAGTAATCTCGTAAGACATACCCTTAAGCCCTTAATAGAAATTTTTGGAAGAGAAAGTCTTAATTATGATAGAGAAAAATAATGCTCTTTCTCTTAATTTGTCTTCGTTTGATATTTTGTTATAGATGATATCGTTTCAATGTTACATAACTTCAATTACATAAACTAACATTGTCAGTTTACAATAAATTTCTTTTCTTATGCAGTTATAATGCAAACATCTACATATGCTATCCTTATAATATAAATTTATTATCAATACATTTTAAATTGTTTTAACGTAGTTTTTTTTTTTCACTTTCAAAACAACATTTTCGCATTTTATTATTATGTAATCTGTACGCTTTAAGCGTTAACGTAAGAAATATATTATTCCACTACAAAACTATGGTACAGTGCGTCCCAAAAGTTTATAGACAACGGTTTTTTCTTTATTTTACCATTGAAAAAAATGAATAAAGATTTCAAAATCATTTTTAATTATAAGTAACATCAAGACAATAATAATATTATACAAAAATATTATATTACAATCACAGACCTTGTGACAGAAACTTAAACTGAAATTGTACTGTCCCAAAAGTTTATAGACAACTCATTATTTTTTCTTAAACATTTAAAATTTTGAGCCATTTTCCCTAATCACTTCAAAAACTCGATCAGGCATACTCAAAACAATAGATTGAAGAATTTCTGGCTTTAGAGAAAACCAACTTCTTTCAATTTGCAGCATTTGATCTTGAACTGATGCAAATTGACGAAATCATCATATACGTCACTAGCAAATATTCCTCAAAGGTTATCCATTGGGTTCAGGTCATGACTTAGGGCTGGCGAGTCCATAACAGTTACTTGGTTTTGTATAAACCATTGCATTATAGAGTGAGACCGCGAATAGAGCAATTGTCTATATATCCATTCTTCCCCTCTTAACAAATTTCCAAATAAAAGTAACCGTACGTATAGTATTTTCTGGTAATCTTCGGAACATTGGCGACCTTTAAAAAAAAAAAAAAAAAAAAAAAAAAAAAAAGTATCAGTAGTCACGGTAGTTCCTCTAAAGGAAAATACTCCCCGCACCATGAGTGAACCCCCTCTTTGTTGTCTGCTGAAAAAAGTTTGTGGTTCCTTGCGATTATCGAGCCAGTAATATTTCCAACGATCGGGGCAATCTAAATTGAACTTCTTTTCATCACTAAACAGAACACTCAACCACTCATGTGTCCAATTCACATAATTTCGAGCTCACTAAACACGACCATATTTATACCGTTTTGTCAACTTTGGTGAACGATGCTTTTTGCGATAAGCAGGCAATTTACTTACATGCAGCCGTCGATGCAACGTGGATTTCGATAATGGAACGGCCATCTCTCTAGAAATTGACCGTACAGATAGGTTCTGGGTTGAAACTAATCTGAAAATCTCTATGTCTTGGCGTTTAGTTGTTTTCTTTGGTTGCCCAGAACGTGTTTTTTTTTTTCAAAATTTCCACCTTTTGATAGAATATGGTCAAAAGGTCCTGCTGCGTCTATTTTTTTCTAGAAATGTCCACAACTTTCATTCCACGAGCTTTGAAATAATAAATTTTCGAAATTTCCTTATTGGATCTGCTCGAATGTGAAGCATCTGTAAAATCAGTCCAAAGAAAGAAAGACAGCGTCACTTTTATCTCAGAAAACGATTACGTCACACGTACATAACCTTGGAATAAGCAAATTTGAAGATCAGTACTTCAATCAGCTCTTGACACCAGTTGATTATATATTTTTGGGACAGCATTATTTTCGTTTTATTTTTTTATATTAAATTTATATGTGTTTAAAGTTCTTTTAAGTACTTCATTATTTGTACTACGTCAATACATATTTACATAATTTATTTCGTCTTTCTTTCTTGTTTAATTAGCTCTTAAATCCAGAAAAACGGTTGTCTATAAACTTTTGCGACTCACTGTAATGTTCCTATAAGATTTATGTAAAGTGTTCCTCACAAGGAATGCAATAAGTCATTGATGGATAGAGTTGCAGTAATTCAAAGAGTTACAATTACTTTCTCTTACCCATAAGGTAGAGAAAGTATTGTTTTTGGATCAAATTTTCGAGAGCGAGATTTTGTTATATTTACATGTTCTGAGGTCCCCTGAATACGAAAATCATGTTTTTAGCAAATAGTCTGTGTGTCTGTGTGTGTGTCTGTCTGTTATCAGCATATCTCAAAAACAAATTATGGCAAAACGTTCAAACTTGGTATTCTAAATGTGTATCATATAGGGATGCTACAGTAAGCTTTTCGTTAAGATCAAGCATATGGTTCGTGTACAGGGACAATAAAGAGAATTCTAATACATTACATCTATGGGGGAAATTGCAGGTAAGTAGAGTTTAACGTCTATATACTGCACTAAACCAAATGAAATGAATATATATTTTTTGTAATAGAGATAGTTAACTGGGAAAAGAAATTGTGTATGTAGGGGGCCTCGCCTCCCCCCCCTGGGGGGGAAGTCCCCCCTCGAGGGGAGTAAATTTTCATGATGGGTATCTTTCAAAAGAGCTCGCCAATACCTTTAAAACGAATGGTTGAACCATCGATCTGCGATAATTTAAAACAATGTTATCGATTTTTTTAATATTGAGAATAAAATGGACTTTTTTTGGATATTTGGTGTTATACTACTTCTCTAATATGGAAATAGTCTGCATTATCATAAAAGATAATTTTTTTAAATATGAATTTTAATAAATTATTTTTTAAAAACAAAATTTTTTTTTATTAACCGAATTTTAAATTCTATATAAATGTAGGTGCATCAATGAAACGGGGTTTTGAGGGGGGCGGCAGCCCCCCCTCACACAGAACTAATTATCATATAAAACTCTTCAGAAGCCTAATATGAATTGTTTAACACAGGTTTACATAACAGTACTCGTTATCTTACCTTTTAATCTGCAACCTGTATTTATAGTATTAAATTTCAGGATAAGAGAAAGTCGTGTGAGTGACACACCAGATTATTTAAGATCAATTAATCACTGCTTTAATGTTGTACTATCAGTGCATGGTTACAAAGTTATAAAAACCTGTGATCGAAAAGTTATTGCTTCAAAGTTATATCGTGCGTATTGTGCTCTGACGTAAATGTGACATCTCAAAGACTTTCCCTTTAATTAACACGTCACATAAGCCCATTAGCCCTTTAGTATATTTTAACACTACTATTAGTATCATGACTTTTCTATTTAAATATAATAGATCGATATATAATGAAAAAAAAGTAGAGATACATAACATAAACTAAAATAAATGTGACATCTCAACGACTTCTCATTTAATTCTCATGGTACGTAAGCCTATTAGCGCAGTAGTATGTTTTAACACTACTAATAGTATCACGATTTTTCTATTTAAATATATTAGCGCGATGAATAATAATAAAAAAAAAAGTATAGAGAGATAATAAAAGATAAATTACATTATTTTTCTGCCTGACTTTTATTACTTTTTCTTATTTTAAAGCTGAATACATAGCTCATTTTCTATATTTTTATTGCTCTGCACATATCTCAATTTAACAAAACTGACATTCTAAAAAAAATTAAAATTATGATGCAAAGCAATTTTCTCCGGTAATTTAAAATAATGTATGCCATATTTCTCCTGAAATGAAGCATTTTTATTTGAATGTAAAGTTTCAGTAAATCACTCTTATTTGAAAGTAAAATATGTTCTTGATATCTCAGGGACTTGTAAAATACTTTTTCTCTTTCTAACTTTCCCAAATGAAATGTAAGTTGAAAATTAAAATTTGTTATTTATTGTTTATTAAGATAAAGTTTTGTTTAGAAAGATAAAAACAATAAATTTCTTTGTTGAGGGATAAACAACTTTTCTTTCTTTCCTTTTTAGTATCCATGTGGATTATTAAAATAGAGTTTTGGAATATTTCTTCTTCTCAAAATTTGTTTGGTTATTTAAACGAAATAAACATAGGAATTATAATGTGGTTTATTTATTTATTTTTTTTTTTTTTAACTATGAAGTTTTATGGAATTGTCACGTATATAATGACAGGGAATTTCTCCTAAAAGAAAAAAAAAATAATAACAGTTAACTTGTATATCTAATTCATTTTTCCAGATTTACTTACTATTATTATTATTATTATTTTATAATTGAATAAATAAATATGTTGCTCAAAGTGATATAAATTGGTGTTGATTAAATTTTGTCATATATCTTTAGCATTTGTTGCTGCCAAGCTGCAAATTTTCTAGTTTGTGAAAGGGTTGAGTCTCGGATTTTATACCGTAAAAGTGCAAAGATCTCAATATGTTACGCGAGCACTATAAAACATATTCTAATTCAATTTCTGTGAATATCTGACGACGACAAATGGCGTCCCAATGCTGCAATATTCATCACCTATGGAAAGCTACATAAAAAACGACATAAAAAAATTCTCCATTTAATTTGTGTGCATATTATAAGTAGTAGACTTTCTAAAAGGTGAGAAATTGAAATTAAATCCTCTGTCTTCTAACAGACAAGAAATCGTTTTTTTTTTATTTGTTAAAACTGTCCAGGTGCTGAAATGGCCAAAGAAAAATAACCTTCGAATACCTTGGGAATCCGAGAAAATAAACAGAAAAGGACATAAGCCGCCTCTAAAAAAATAGAAATTTATACAAATAAAATTTGATAATTTTTGCGCATATAAAATTATTTAATAAAAATGTTTAATAAATATTTAATATATATATATATATATATATATATATATATATATATTCCCTGTATTCAGGTTCTCATACGTTGTTTCTAATCCAGTAAATTTTCCTAAATGTGGCATCAGCTTAGGTTTAATACCCAGCTTGTTAAAAATAACAACAACAACAACGACAAAAAAACAAAAAAAAAAAAAAAAAAAAAAAACATTATTTACTTTAAAGAAACTTTCATATCGCCATGAATATACGTGCTATCCAGAGAGGGATGAATACAGATAATTATAAGAAGCATCATAATAACGTGCTACACCTAACCATGTTTCAATCATATATATACATATATATATATATTAGCTAATAATAAATTTTCTTTCTTTACTTTATATTGTAGCTGATACTTTTTTTAAAGCTTTCTTTAATATATATATAGTTTAATTATACGCCAACGTTTCAGAAAAATTCATCAAATATTTCTCTACATAATTGACGAAACGTGTAAAATCGAAAATCCTTCGTTATCTATGGCAAGATAGTGTAGAATGACATAGAAGGAAATTTTTTGAAAGAGACAGTGCACTGGTTCATTTGGTATACATTATTGTAAACTAGAATATAATATACTTTAAGTAACGAACAAAAAATTTTAATTTCTTTAAAATATAAATTTCAGCACTTTACATGAATTATGAATGATACTTAGATATACTTATTATTATTATTTTTAGTACCTCATATTATGTAATAGTAGTCGATCTTTGCCAGCCAATCGATCGATATTTCCGAAGAAATCTATTTTCAAATATGCCGTGTTCAATAAATAAGTAATTTGGTGTGTCACTCACACGACTTTCTCTTACCGCACAACATAAAGATAGTTTACTGATTTAGGGATACCATATCATGTACAGTATATAAAACTAATTTAAGAACAATTTAAAGTAATTTTAGGAACAGCTTTTGTAAACATATAATACTAGTCCTCTTTAATTCCCCTTTTAAATATAGTACATTTATGAATAAGTCTATTGTACTTTAAACTTTCAAAGTTTGTTCCAAATTATTAAATATATATATATATATATATATATATATATACATATATATGCTCAATCTTACTTACCAATCTTAATCAAATTATTCAAGCGACCAGCCTCATATGAACTATAAAATACTTAAAATTTTCAGTAGTTATTTTTTTTAAGTTTTGCTGATAATATAGATACATACGAATAAACCGCTAAAAATTTTCTTTCGTATCCATGGTAATTTAATCATTATGCAAAAATCATAGCTGAAAAATGAATTTCATAAAATAGTTTATCTACTGTATGAATATGAGAAAATAATTTTCATTCCTGAGCAGTTTCGTCAGAATAGTAAAGTGTAGTAAAGCATCACCATCACTTACGTTCAGCAGAAAAGAATGCTTTTGCTCAATATTGAATGGCTTTGCATATTATCTGTAAGTTATATACTCACCAAACTGTGTACTTAAAATTAGTTTTTTTGTGAAAATTTATAACGCAGCCGGAAATAAATTTTCAAAAATTTTCACGTGCAGCTCCAATATAAGCTTTAGGGTACCCCTCCCCGTAAACGAATGATATTCCAATTGGCATTGAGTGAATCAAAACCAATATGTGAGTTATCTACTTATATTTTAGCTAAAACGTCTAAATTCAAAAGCGTACAAATACTTATTGGTAAGTAGCCAACTAACATTACTATATTAATTTAATTTTCTAATTTACTCCTAAACTGCGATTTCACAGTACATAATGTTGTCGTTCACTGTGAAAGTGGTATAAATCCATCTTTTTTAATTATGTATGTTTGTCGCTCAAGTTTTCATATTTAGTTATATCTTTCATTATAAAAGGGAAAAACTCCATTAATTGCATTAAAATCTTACAAATGACATTACTTGATTTTTCAGAGAATCAAATTTTCTAAATATCAATTATAAATGTTAAGTTTCGATATTCTTATAACATTGATTTGCACTACACACACACACAAAAAAAAAAAACCGCTAACACTGCCTTTATCTTAATATATATAAATCTCGTGTCACAATGTTTATCTTCAATGGACTGCTAAACCACTTAACCGATTATAATAAAATTCGCACACCATGTGCAGTTCGATCCAACTTGAGAGATAGGATAGTTTAAATCTCAAATTATAGTCGCAATTTTAATTTATTGCTAATTATTTGTCTGTTATTATTTGACAGTCACAATTATCTGTTAACTCCAAATGATTCTAACAGATGTCGATACCTTTCGACTGGGTTGAAATGAAAGCTGAAATATATTTGGTGCTGCCATCTACACAAAGAATCTTCAACTTTTTAACCTATTAATAAATTTCGTATAATTCAACTAGCAGACCCGGTCACGCGTTGCTGTGACTAAGTTATACGTTGAATTATATTCCAGTAAACTATTTAATACAGTTAAATTATTATTTACGAATAAAGACGAAAACGTTGTAGCTGATGTAAATACCCACAGGATTGAGATTTGAACCTTAGGTCAAAATTTGGAAGCGATTGATAAAAATTTTCGTAGAGTTGATATTAAGCACAAATTAATTTTATTGTAGGGTCTTATAAATTTTAATGGAGAAGTGATATATATTATTGCTAATGCTACTTAGGATAAAAATGCTAAAATGACTAATATATAAATTAAATTATATTAAAATTCTATTAAAATAAAAGTATAAAAGAAGCAGACGATTTTAAAATTAATTTTTATGGAGGAGTGAAATATAATATATGCTATAATGGATAATTTTACTATAAAATGACCTCATCATCTTCATCTATATAAATAAAGAGAAGTGTCTGTGTGTGTGTCTGTGTGTGTGTCTGTGTGTGTATCTGCGCTCTGGTGCTCACACTACTGATCTCTAGGGCTGGAGTATTTATCAATATATCCCCAAGTATCAATATTTTTTAAATATCGCAATAACGATATTAAAGATCTAGCTCTGCTGATATATCCCTCTAACGATATTTCTTTAGCGCACACTCAGCGATCGATCGAAACGCCGATAAATAATGTTCCTCACTAGCACCTATCACCAGTCACCACGCTCGGAAAAAAGAGAACGCCGAATAGCTTATTCCCCGTGTTTTCTAAAAAAACAAACAAACCGTTTGGCTAGCGGAAGTGACGCAACCCCTTGTGCGCGCCACAAACCTGCATCATCGCGCGCCAAGCAAAGCCCGAAAAAAAAAGAGACCTGAATAGCTTATACTAATGCAACCCCCTTTTTCCCCTCCACTCACTGACTAAAACTCCCAACCCCAAACAATCCTTCCTCTCCAAACCGCAATGTATCTACTTTCTTGAAAATATCACTGTCCAAAAACAAAAAGTCAATGATATTCATCAGGAAAATTAAACTATCACAGTAATATATCGACTTCCCATAGTATACTGACTTCTTAGAGTATATTGACAATTGACTTCTCATTCTACATTCATGCATTTCCCTGGCTCTAAACGATAATATGAAAGAATTTATACTACCGTTAGTATAAGTTCTTTGATAATATTGCACATCATCGCTCGCGGATCGTAGGTGTAATACCACAGACAGGCGATATAAAAACAAACGAGTATGACGAATGAAAACAATATCTTTTGTTTTAGCTCATTTCCTGCTATTGGTTCATTGATATTGGTTTATTTCAAAGTATCCATATCTTCTGGCCAATAAGATGCGACATGTGTTTAACTCGCTTTGGGCTCAGTGATGCCAGATTGGGGATTTTGTCCCCATTTTGGGGATTTTTGAGGCTTTTGGACCAAATGTTTGTGGGGACTTTTTGGGGGAATTCTAAAATTTTTGGGGACAAATCTGGGGAGTTCTTCAACTCTCTGTCAATGTTGATAACGTAATGATTTATCCTTACGACTAGAGACTTTCAGTATCTTTATTGGTATTTGGGGATTTTTTTTTTAAATGCCTTCTTTTGGGGAAAAATCTGAATTTTTATCACAGAAAAATCTGCTTGATATTTTTTTTGAAAAAATTTTTATTTCCCCTTTTTAGTAGAAATCAAATTGGGGATTTTTTCGAAAAAAACCTCCTGAATTGGGGAAATTTGAAGACCTGTTTGGGGAAATAATTTTCGACCATCTGGCATCACTGTTTGGGTTGTACATCAGTCCCTTTCTCCTTTCCCATGTTATCGAATGGGATTTTCGTTGCTTCGTTTTATAAAAATATCTCATTCAAAAATGAAGTTTTTCGAATTCTGTTTTTTGAATATTACTCTTTGAACGGGTCGTCTTTCAGCTTGGTGAACAATTTTTCGAAAAAATGAATTTAAATATTTTATTTCAATAAGTAAATTATGGACTCAATAAGTAAATTATGGGTAAAGTGTGGATCTCTAAGTAAAATATTTAAATTTATTTTTTCGAAAAATTGTTCACTAAGCTAAAAGACGACCTGTTCAAAGAGTAATATTCAAAAAACAGAATTTAAGCTAAAAGACGACCTGTTCAAAGAGTAATATTCAAAAAAACAGAATTCGAAAAAGTTCATTTTTTAATAAAATATTTTTATAAAACGACGCGACAAAAATCCCATTGGAAAACATGGGAAGGGAGAAAGGGTGCTATCTGACTGATGTAAAATAAAGTTTTATCTTCAGTAATTTTACAGTGACAGTTTCTTTATTAAATTATATAATATTGGATAGTTTATTACTTTTTTTATGTAGCATTTATTTTTTCTCTTTCCTTTTCTTTCTTTCTTTCTTTCTTTCTTTTTTTTTTTTTTTTTTTTTTTTTAAGCCGTACATGTAATTGCGAAATGAGTTACTTTAAGTAACAAAATGAAACTTTAACATAATTTTCTTTAAATAATATAATTTTTATACTGACAATGTATATATATATATATATAATGAAACTATTACGAATATATGAAACTATTACGAATGTGAATTGAACACATATACATTTAAAAAATATTGTAATGATTTGGTAAGCAGATACAAAAATAAAAATGACAAGTAACTGACATTTAGGATGCATATAAGAGTTTTAAGTAAAAAATATTACTCTCTACGACTAAAAAAGGTGTATCCAATGGCAATTCTTAACTATTTAGAATGATTTTCCTTTTTATTTAATACCTACATCTTAAGACAATTTTTATTAAGCTTTATTTTTAGTAGAATTATGAATTTTGATATACTTGGTACAAATAAAACACAGATCGCATATTAGCTGTGTTAAAATATGATTTTAAAATAATTAAAGCTTAAAATGGGAAGAATAGAGGACAAACTATACAGAGGTATACTAAAAAGCAACAGTATAAGTTATAAGAAACACAAAATATTGATTCACTTTTTATGCATTTTTTTTTTTTTTTTTATGATAAAGTTATGGTAGTAATATACCAGAAAATACACGGAAAACACTTTATACTTGTGTACTTTAAAATTCGTGTGCATATGTCTTTAAAAAATAACAAATTTCTATTTTTTCCTATCTTGAAAGAAATATCGCAATATATCACATAATATCGATATTAACATGGTGATATATCGCGATATTTAATTTCTGATATCGTCCAGCACTACTGATCGCAGAGCTTCCAAATTTGGCATATAGGTACCTGGGACCATGCATGTGTGCACCTCATCGAGATTTTTTCGAATTTCGAATTTGAATTTTTTAAATTAAAGTTTTTTCGATTTTAAATATTGGCTTTAATGCTTCATTTTTCATAGATTTATTATTTTGCTTCTATCGTCTGCGTATCTTAGCAACGGCTATTACGCAACTTATTTTTATTGAATACATTCATTTGAAGGCGAATTTTTTTTTTTTTTTTTTTTTTTTTTTTTTTTAATTTGTTATATTTATTAATCGTAATGCAGCAGAAAAAATTTATAACAGTTATATTTAATTTTTTATAGTAGAACAACTTCTTATTTTTCAATTTTTAATTAATTCCTTTAAAAGAAAAAACTTTTATTTGTTAATTTTTTTAATTTACAGTATTTATCGGGAAAAATAGTAGTATATACGTAGTAAAAAGGATTAAAATGATTAAAATTTATTTGTTTATATGTTATATTTATTTTTTAATCAACTTTTTGTTTTGTTTTATTTTATTTCATTGGTCGGAATCAAATTGTAATAAAGTGTAAATAGCATGGGCTATAAAATACATGGTTCAAAACTAAAATATTTAATAGATGCTGAGATACAGTCATCTTTAAAATCGTAGTTCTTAAATTGTAGCAGATCCCCCCTACCGTCGATAAATATCCAGATTGAAGTGCCCGGAAAAGATCTTTCTACAGTCACGGGAAATCTAGACCTGATGCAGTGCGGGCGGGAAAAAAGCTGCCGTAGACAGCGGGTACCCTAAGCGAAGTTTGGAGCAATTTCATTTTCTTTTCTTTTTTTTTTTTTTTGGTTTTTTCAAGAATGTGGTGTAAAAAAATAAATATTAATTCAATTCTTTCAAAAATTCATTTAAATATAGTGACCAGCGAAGCGGGCGTAGCCTGCTAGTATATATATATATATATTTTTCTACAGAAAAATTTAGTATAAGAACGTTGTTTTAAAATTCATTTACTAGGAGATAAATCAATTTTACAATGATTTACCTAGTTATAGTTATACAGCACTATCGATTGTAATGTATCAATGCTCTTCAATCAGATTATGATTTGTTGCCGTATATAAACGTGTAAATTATTAGCAGTAAATTAATTCCGGTAATCGAATTTTAACCATTCTGAGTTGGTTTCGATCCTAACTACTTAGACTAGTTACTGAATTTAATTTTAAACTTTTAAACATGAACTTTACTCTAAGAATTTATATATCCCTTTACGACCTGACCTACACAATTGTGCTGGTGAAACTTAAATAACAAATAGTTACATTTTCCTTTTTTCTTACCATTTAAAGGAAACCTGTACAACTGTGTGAGTTCATTTATTTCAGATGTTTCGATGAAAGTTAACTATATGGCTTAAATAGCAAGGCAGGAATATATTTTTTTTACTTATTTGAAGCGTCCATCTTCTGACAGGAAAATACAAATCTTAAGTATTGTCACAATTTCTTTAAAATATTATTTTTAATCTCTGCTGTAATCCAATTTTTAACTTAATATACTGTACTCGTAATTTCAATGAATTTTAGCCTTGATAATATTTAAAAACTAGCAACCTACACAAATGTGAATATCCGGCATTGACCATTTCAAGAATAATATCACACGTTACCATTCTTGGGATTTTAGATGAACCGAAGACGATATTTGACGCATTTGAATTACAATGCATCTATGGGTGGGTGTGGACATTTTCGACTAGCAAATGTAGGCATATTAAACCTATTACTTACAAACTTTGAATAAACACCATAAAATGCAATAAACTCGCAACAATTGTTTCGGGTCGAAAAAACACACGACCCTTCATCAGGCGAACAAAGTAAGCACGAGTGCTGCAGTCAAAGCAGCAACGCACGCGTTGCCGCTTTGACTGCAGCACTCGTGCTTACTTTGTTCGCCTGATGAAGGGTCGTGTGTTTTTTCGACCCGAAACAATTGTTGCGAGTTTATTGCATTTTATGGTGTTTATTCAAAGTTTGTAAGTAATAATTTTTACAACGCCAGTTTTGTGATGCTTTTTTATTAAATATTAAACCTAGTTTAAAACACAGAAGTGGACCTGGAAAACAACAGTTCAATTTCTTGACCCGGCTGTGGTAAATTCGTGGTTTATGTAGGTACGAGACGCCAAAGCAAACAAATTACGCCGTAAAAACTCACTCGATTTATTATCGTTTCGTATATGTGTGTCTAAGAGATTTTTGGATGTACGACTGCCAAACAAGAAGAGATCGCGGGCTTTCTCAAAGCTGGGAAGAAGAGGAGACTGAAGATGATGTTACTCAGCCATGCAGATCAAAGTTTTACAATCCACTTGAAAAGCTACCTGCTGAGCGGAAGAGGTTAGATGCAACAAGTCACTGGCCTTGTTTCAATGATCTTAAAACTGCTAGGAAGTGATGGTTTCAAAACTGTTATAGATCTACCACAGTGAGATGCAAAAATTGTGACTATTTTTGTGTCTTTCAAAAAAAAAAAAAAAAAAAAAAAATGTTTCAAACAGTTTCATTATGACGGAGGAAAATTATCCTAATAAATAAAAATGGTTTTCACATCAACTGTTATTTTTAGACTTTTATTCATATAATTCGAACCTTCAAAATTGTGTATTTTTAGTTAAAACTGTTTCCAGTAAGGCCGAATATACACAATTGTGTGGGTCCTTCCGAGGCTTAATATAAAATCAGTTATTTTTTTCTTTTCAGTCAAATATAATCCTATAAACTAGGGGAAATATGATCCTATAAACTGGGTTCCTACAAAAAAAAAAAAAAAAAAAAAAAAAAAAAATCAGTTCGTATATCTACATACTGTATCACCTGTTAATAAAAACATTTTTATATGTAAATATTTTTTTAATTAAATAATGTTAATACATATATATATAGATAGATAGATAGATAGATAGATAGATAGATAGATAGATGTAGGTGTGCTGGTGTGTGCATGTGGGGCTATCATATCTTCGAAGCTAATACAGATACAGCTATGAAACTTCAAAATTGATACAGGTTTGGTGTACAGGTGAATTTCTCTAATTTTGGTTAAAATTGAAAAATCAGAACTGAGTCATCGGAAACCTGAAGTCGGTATCTCAAAAACGGCTCTAACGATTTTCTTCAAAGTTGCTATATAAACACTCTATTAGATGCTCTTTCGAATGATATAGCTAGTTAGTTTAGGAAACGTAATAGGCGTCCTGTATAAATAGCTCAATTCCAGGTCTCGTGGGTTCGTTTCTTTAAAAACGACTGTACGGATTTTTTTTTTTCAAATTCGCCATGTTAACTCTATTTAAACTCTCCTTTTGTATGTACTTATTGTTTTCCGATCAATAATTCAGAATGTCAAGTTTTGGTAAAAGTTGGTATCTCAAAAACTGCTCTAACGATTTTCTTGAAAATTGTTACTTAAATCCATTTCAGATACCCTTTCTAAAATATTAATTAGTTATTAGTGGAAAATTAACGGTCATCCTGATTAGGAAGTTCAGTTTTAGATCTCAGAAATTGGTTTTTAAAAAAGTAACTCTATAATTTTTTATTTCTTATTTTTTAACTCGTTATGTTTTATATGTCTTTAAACGTGTATCAAGTTTTTCTTACTGGAAAATTCCAAAAAATGCATATAATATGTTTCGCAGAGGGTAATGGAAGTCGTGTATTTGTTTCCCAGCAGATTTTTATTGTTCTTTATAAACAATGTTTCTGACCAGGAATGTATATATTGCAAATTAACTTTTGCTTGGAAGTGATAGATAAAATCGATAGTTTTGGATAGAGGATTACAAAAAATTCAAATATTAAAAAAATACACTGATGGAAAAAAAAAATCCCAACACCAAAAAAAATTATTGTACAGTAATGAAATTTCAGCAATACATTTTTCTAGGTATCATATTTAATTGATTAAAGTTTCAAGATCACAGGTAGAGCCATTGGCGAGAAGAGCCATTTCAAATGTGACATGTTGGTACATTAGTAACCGGTGTAACCGCCAGAATTTTGAATGCAAGCATGCAAAAGTGCATTCATTGTGTCGTACAGGTGTCGGATATTAGTTTGTGGGATGGAGTTCCATGCCTGTTGCACTTGGGCGGTCAATGCAGGGACGGTTAATGCTGGTTGTGGATGACGCTGGAGTTGTCGTCCAATGATGTCCCATACGTGCTCGAATGGAGAAAGATCTGGTGATCTAGCAGGCCAAGGCAACATGTCGACACTCTGTAGAGCAAGTTGGGTTACAACAGCGGTATGAGGGCGAGCGTTATCCTGTTGGAAAACACCCCCTTGAATGTTGTTCATGAATGGCAGCACAACAGGTTGTTTCACTAGACTGACGTACAAATTTGCAGTCAGGGTGCGTGGGATAACCACGAGAGTGCTCCTGCTGTCATACAAAATTGCTCCCCAAACCATAACTCCAGGAGTAGGCCCTGTGTGTCTAGGCCGCATACAGGTCGCTAGCAGGCGTTCACATGACCTCCTTCTAACCAACACACGGCTATCACTGCGACCAAGGCAGAACCGGCTTTCATCAGAAAACACAACAGATCTCCACTCCGTCCTCCAATGAGCTCTAGCTTGACACCACTCACGTCGCAAACGGCAGTGGTTTGGAGTCAGTGGAATGCACGCTACAGGGCGTCTGACTCGGAGCTATCCTTGAAGTAACCGATTTGTAACAGTTCGTTGTGTCCAACTGCCGCTCGAATTTCAGCTGCAGACGCAGTACGATTAGCCATAGCCATACGCCGAACACGGCGGTCTTCCCTCTCAGTATTGGCACGTGGCCGCCTGGAACCCGGTCTTCTTGAGGCAGTACCTTCTCTTGACCACTGCTGCCAACACTCATGCACAGTGGATACATTCCTGCCAAGTCTTTCTGCAATATCGCGGAAAGAAAACCCACCTTCTCGTAGCCCTACTACACGACCTCGTTCAAACTCAGTGAGCTGTTGATAATGGCTTCTTCGTCTTCTTAGAGGCATCCTTGACTAACATTAACCCACTACGTCAAATCTCAACTATAAATAACGATCACGAACCTTACAGCGCTTATTTAAAGCAAACCTCATTTACATGTTCATAGTGTCGCTACTAGCGCCACACTTATGCGCGTAACTCGAATTTTGAATCGACGTCATCTTTCACATGTATAAACACGCCTACCAAATTTCGTTTATCTAGCACAGCTCCTTCCTGGTGTTGGGATTTTTTTTTCCTTTACTGTATATATATTTAAATGTTCCTAAAAATTTTGGTATGCTAAAGGAAAAAAAAGAAAGAAAGAGAAAGAGAAAGAAACGGTGTAGGACTCAATCGCATTCGCTGAAATCGAACGACTATCTTTTTTTTTTTTTTTTTTTTTTTTTTTTTTTTTTTTTAATGCACTAAAGTGATTTATTCAAATTACATACTGTAAGTAATTATATACATTATTTTAAATTACTACAGAAATGCATTTTACCTAATAACTTTGAACTTTTGACAATATAAGATCTCTTTAAACAAGATTCAGAAAGTTTCATTGAAATACGTATTCCGCAATAGTCTTCAAAATTGTTTTACTTTGATGGAGAGTTAAACCTATGAAACAAATAATTATTATGAATATATTTCATGACTATTCTTCCCAGTTTCTTCGAAGGAAGTAATACTTAAATTTGAACAGGGATTTTTTTTTTATTTTTTTTTTTATTTATTTATTTATTTATTTATTTTTTTTTTACTGTAATGGATTTGTTATTATTATTTTTTTTTTGAGGTTTTGTATTTATTTATTTATTTATTTATTTATTGCTATTATTAGAAGATTTGATTTTACCCTTACATCCAAAAATTTTGTTTTAGAACTTCATTTGTAAGGCGAAGCTAGAGGTGTTTGAGCATTATTCAATAGAATTACATGAAATATTGAAATATTTAAATTTTGCTAAACTGTAGCTGAATATATAGCTGCAAATATAGCATTGAATTCATACGAATTCTATATATTTCCATTTTTTTTTTTTTCATTTTCTTTTTTTCTTTTTCTTGCTATGCCATAAATTAAAGCAACTGCTGTAATAAAATCAAGAGAGCTATTTTGCGCAATCTCTTCTTACAGGGTAGGAGAATTTTTAACAATAATATTTGCACTTAAATGACATTGTGTTAAGGTCTTTGTAAGCAAACAATTTTATATTAGGAGCGGATATTTCATTAAAAAAAATAAATAAATAAATGAAGAAATTAAAAGAAATTAAAAAAGAATTAATATTTTTATTTAAGAAAAAAAAAAAAATACATTAAATAATAAGAAAGAAAGAAAAAAAAAAAAAGTAAAGTAAACAAGACCAGATAAGATTACAAAATAGCATAATTACAAGATAACACGTTTAAATAAAATTACTATATATCCTTTTATTTTTATTTTTTTTTTTTTTTCTGACATAATTTGTCGTTGTCCAGAATCGTTGCACATATTGTTGTAAATGCTTCAACTTTCGTGCGAGTACCTGCTAAAAGTAACGTATATAAACTAAACTTTGAAAAATCGTTAATTTAAAATTAATTTGTAGTGCTATCATGCTATAAAAATTTCTAGAAAGAGTTAAGAAAAATTCAAGCAAGCATTTTTGAAAACGAGGAGAAAACCACGTTTAGTCTTAGACGCTTGAAGCAATCAACATTTACATTCCAGTCCGCAAATCAAGATTGATGTTGTGCACTTTAAAGATTAATAGCAGATTTTACAGCAAAATGTGCTGCAATATGAGTGCCAGCACATTCTGATGTTATAAAGAAGTAATTTACAGCAAAAACAACTGAAACAGAGTCTCTCTTTACAGATGTTTTCGTTTTAAATTGTCTTATTTAACAGCAATATGTGTGCCAGCAAATTTTGCTGTAAAACCTACCATTATTTTTGTACAGTGTGCAGTTATCATTATGTCTCAGCTCGCTCACTCTAACCCTTCCCGCCGATCCTCTATATACGTAACCTCTCCTACATCGAAATCACTCCAAGCATTACGTTATGTTAATATTCAAAATTCTGGTTGGTGTATTTTTGCATCTTATTATATACATACATATATATATATATATATATATGAATGTATATAATTTACTCTCTTAATATTTATATATTATATATAAGGAAGCTAGAGGCTCTAGTTGTAACAATTTTTAGGAAACACTGTATATTTTTTAACGTATTTACGGTTTGTTATTTATAATTGCTGTTTTGCATAGAATACATATTCCTCTATAATATTCGCAAAAGAAAAATTCTTTAATTTTGCTGATTTTCATGTAAAAAATATTTGTCTTTTTTTTTTTTTTTTTTTTTTTTCCTTTTATGATTTAAGTGATATTTTTGCGAAAGGAAACACGAAACATAGGAATGAAAAAATATTATTTTATGTTTTTTAATTAGCAATGTCCTTTGTCAATTTCTTCTTTTTGTTTAAAATACATTTTGAGTATTTATAATTTAATTGCCAATACTTTTACTTAATTATATGAATTATTGAATAGGTAATTTTTTTTTTTTTTTTTTTAATATTTAAGTGTATTATAGATTGCAGATTTACACAGTTATGTGAGTTTGGAACAAGAGGTCCTTCCCATTATTCGACACATTCCAGGTGCTGTATTTCAGCAGGATAATGCCTGTGCACATGTTTCTCAGACTGCACAAGCCTTCGTCATTGAACAACAGGTTTTGCTTTTTCCATGGCCTTCTTATTCCTCGGATATGTCGCCCATCGAGCATGTCTGAGATGTCATTGTTCGGTGACTCGCTTGTACAAATGGTGGGGCGCACAGTAAGATTGAACATATGCGTCAGGTCGAAGCCATCTGGAATGTTATTCCCCAGGATTATATTTAGAATCTGCATGATTCAATGACACGACGTGTACAGGCTCTCATCGCTCAGCGTGGCGGACACACAAAGTACTGGTTTCAGACTTTCTTTCTTTTTTTTTCTTTTTTTTTTTTTTTTTTTTTTTTTTTTTTGTCTTGAACATTTGATCGTTTATTTATACCACTATCAGTAATATGTGGGAAAAAAAAAAAAAAGGTAGAACATCTTAATTGTAATATTAAGACAAGTTCTGTATATCATTTTAAGAATTTTTGTTAATAACCGGAAATTAGTTTAAGTTTGGAAGATGTAGTAAATTGAAATTGAATAAATGAATAAACAGACTATTATTCAACATATTTTATTGTATACCAAATTAGATTTATCGTAATAATAGTATACAGTAAAACATACACAGATAAATGATTATTTCAAGAGAATGAAATTTAATAATGTAAAATATTTTTATAAAAAAAAAAAAAAAAAGAGTGATAAAAGTAAAATAAATAATAATAACAATAATAAATAAATAAAATAACTTTTAATACATCTCAATATTATTGACATCAACGAATTTTACTGACAATGAAATGCGCGTTAATAAAGTTTATTGTAGATAGATTTATAACAGCAAAAAAATCGGAATGAAATACAAATTTAAAGAAAAATCTGAAGGCGCGTACGTGAGTTAAATAACACATGTACCGCATAATCTTTTATCACTGTACTTTCCTCTTTGATGTTAGAAATAATAAAAAAAAAAAGGGAAATTTTTCTGTAGCTGAGTCATGCAGCAGGAATTCTTGCCATTTTTATTCTTTTGGGAATTAAATTTTTGTGTGTCAGAGAAATCTTGTTTAGATTTGTAAAACGTTTTTTATACGTACAATAAATTTATTTTCTTTTAAGTTATACCTTAAACAATAGGATAAAGTATGCTGCATAGAATTTCAATTTCAGACATTTTTGTTTCTATAAAGCAACGTATATGTTTATAAAGTTTATATGAAATGTATTATATTATAGTTGCTAAAGATTATTATTTTTTATCTATTACATTATAATTGCTGAAGACTAATTATTATAATATTACTATTTTTTTTATTGGAGTCTTTGTCAAAGAATAGCACAAATATGAGGTTTTAGTCAGTACAGTACAATATTATATTGATGTGTATTTTTTCTGAAATTGAATAAAATTAGATTTTAATTTACCCTTTTTAAATTTCAAAGTTAATGTTTAAAAAGTGTACACGAAAAGGATTTTAATTAAAAATATTACAGAAATCAGCATTCATATCTCAGATATGTAGTCTGCCTACAAATGTTTTTCCTGAAGCCTGTACTGTAAAAAGAATGGAATGTGATAAAGACGAAAAGTTATACGTATCCAATATGCACTATAAGAGGACTTTGTGAAATTTTCTACACCTTTCTTTACAGGCGGGGCAAAAACACGTTTTCAAGCTTAATTCTGCTCCGAAATATCTTAGAAAAGTGATTTTTGAAGTGTGGGTTAGTTTTACTTATCCAACACGTAGTATAAAGAGATTTAGAAAATCCCCTTCCACCCACCTCTTCCCATCCTTCAACAGAGGTCCATCGATTTTCTTATTCACGTTTATAACATACTTTGGCTTCAAACTATCTCAAAAAAGCGTTTATTTTTTATATGTTTTAGGTTATGTGTACGCAACACGCGCTTGGAGATTTTAAGAAATTACCCCTCTTTCCCCTGGAGCGTGCGAGGAAAAAAACATGTCTTAAGCTTGAATATATGGTGTGTGGATTAAACTTAGATTTCGATTGATTTCAGTGTTTTTTTTTTTTTTTTTTTTTTTTTTTAAGTTTTGATTTTTTGACATTTTATTAATAATGATATGGAATTTTGAAAATTCGTGTTAATATAGTGTCCAGCGAAGCGGGCAAAGCCTACTAGTATTTAATATTAATACTCTTTGTGCATTCACTGATGCTGATATTTTTGAAATTTCATCATAAATATATTAAACAAATTTAAATAGTAGTAATAAATGAAACTCTTTATTGTACACACAATCATCTAATACATATTTAAACTTGATAGCAAAATCTGTATGCATATTTCATAAATTTAGAAAAAAAAATATTTTTTGAGTAGATTGTGTAACGAAATAAATTTATCAGTTATTTAAAATTCAACATTTTTGTACAAGGCAATTCTAAACAATGAAAACAATGTGAAAGTATTGTTAAATGTGTTCTTTCTAATGATACAAAACATTTTGAAAAAAAAAATCAAATAGTTAAATCATTTAAAAATCTTAAATAATGAACAGACATTTCAGGCTTATCTTAAACGTCTTATCGATTACATAGTAAATCAAATTTTAATGCAAAGCACAATTGTTGATTAAAAGGATAATACGTGGGTTCATTTTTATTCCCACAAAAAGAATGCAACATAAAATAATATATAATTTCCTAATACACAAACCAAGCTAAATGAGGCTGGTTTAATTAAATTGAAACATCATTATTTATATATTTGAAATTATCTTTTGAATAGCTTAGCAGAAAAGATGTTTATAAAAGAAAATAGAAATTGGTTCTTCTTTTCATACATGGAATAAATTCATCTGGTTCTGCAAGCCTCATAGGATACTCATATACAGGGTAAGTGCATTTTACTTACCATATAAATCTTGAATTTAAATGTTTGATAAAAGTTTCTTCTGTGAATTCTAAAAGATTATGCTACTGACGCGCTAAATCGAAACTTTGAATTTATTCTTGACAGTTTTTTTTTTTTCTTTGCATATTTGAAGAAACATTTGCTTCATTTAAAATAATATTCTTTTTGCTAATGATAATAAAAAAAATGTAAGCGAATAAATAAATATTTTTTTTTTTTGCTTCCTCAAAAACGGAAGTGAATGAGAAAACGAAAGTATAGAAATCTGTATAAACATTAAAAACGAAAGAAGTGAAAATAAATAAGAATGTTTAAAATAAACATATGAATGATTAAATATAAAATTGTAGTTATTATAAACTAGAAAGAAAACAAAATTGAAATATTAAAATGAGTATCCTCAAGGACACTATAATTGAAAAACTTAACGCACAAAATTATGATGTGTGGAAATTTAAATTAGAAATGTTTCTCCAAAAGGAAGATTTATATTCCGTGGTTCTTAACGATGCTCCGAATCCTATTACGGACACATGGAATAACAAAAATAGGAAAGCACGAGCCATTATAAACCTCTTAATAGAGGATAATCAAATAATCCATGTCAAAAATCTTGAGACCGCTAAAGAATGCTGGAACGCCTTAAAAGCTGTACATGAGCGTTCAACCCTCAGCAGTAAACTATTTTTGCTTAGAAAGCTTTACTCTACGAAATTAACTGAAGGTGGCGATATGATAGACCACTTAACTAACATCTATCAATTGCGAGATAAGTTAGTATCGCTCGGAGAAGAAATAAATGACAGGCACCTTTCAGCCCTAATGCTCTGTTCCTTACCTCCAAGTTATGATGTATTAATTACCGCTTTAGAATCGCGTGATGAAAAGGATCTTGTACCAGAGTTTATACGCTCGAAATTGATTGATGAATTTTCTAAAAGAAAAGAAAACAAATCTGAAAATAATTCAGTGTTAAAGGTTAAATTTAAACCGAAACCAGAAAATTCAAAGTTCTGCCTTTATTGTAAAAAAAAATCGCATACAATTGAAGAATGCTGGCATCTTAAAAATAAAAATAAAGAAAAGACTCTGAAACAAACAAAAGCCAGCAATGCCAGATCAACTTTCAAATCTGGTATGTACTCTCAAGACAGACATAACGCGGATAGGGCTCTTATTACTGAGAGTGAAAATAAAAAACCTAACGATAAAATATTCACTCTATTTATCGGTGAGAAATCTAACAATTGGTATGTAGACTCAGGTTGTCCAACGCATGTATGCAATGATAGGAATAAATTTCATGAATTTAATCATAATAATTCACGCGTAACAATCGCGAATGGACAGGAGATAGAATCCCTGGGTCATGGGTCTGTGAAATTAAACACCATAAATTCCAATAACACACATAATACTATAATATTGAAAAATGTTTTATATGTACCAGAGATAGAGACAAACCTCATATCTGTAAAAGAAGCTACTGAAAATGGTTGTGTAGCAATATTTGAAAACAAATCATGCAAAATAATGCATGAAGGAGAAACATGCATTGAAGGTTACATTAACAACAATTTATACGAATGCAAAGTTAACTATGATACAACACACACTATAAACATGGTAAAAATATGTGAAAATACAAATTGCATTGATAAATGGCACATTAAATTAGGCCATAGAAACATTAGTCATATAAAACGATTGGTAAACAACAACATGGCAGTTGGGATAAAACTAGACAACTGCAAACATGATAATGCATGTGAAACTTGCATATTAACTAAATTAACGGACAATCCTTATCCCAAAAAGGCTCAGTTTAGGGCAACTAAAGCACTAGAGTTGGTACACACTGACTTGTGTGGACCAATGACAACCCCCACGGTCGGTGGAAAATACTATTTTTTAACTTTTATAGACGATTTTAGTCGATTTACAGTAATATACCTACTGAGAAAAAAGGATGAAGTTTTTGCAAAATTGAGGGAATATATCGCAATGACATCAAATAAATTCGGACGAACTTTGCATGCAATCCGCTCCGACAACGGAGGAGAGTATACCGGGACAGAATTAAATGAATACTTAACAAAATTAGGTATAGACCACCAATTCACTGTTCCCTATTCAGCTTCTCAAAATGGAACTGCTGAACGTAAAAATCGTACCTTAGTTGAAATGGCACGTTGTTTATTAAAAGATGGCAATTTACCAAATTCTTTCTGGGGGGAGGCAATAAATACCGCAGTTTACTTGCAAAATAGACTCCCAACATCTTCGTGTGAATTGACACCTTATGAATTATGGACAGGTCGAAAACCTGACTTATCAATGTTAAAACCATTTGGTTGTCGTGCCTATGCATACGTACAAAAGGTACACAGAGGAAAATTAGATAATACGGCACAGGAAGGTATATTCGTAGGGTACGACAATAGAAGTAAAGGATATAGGATCTGTACAAATGGCAAAAACATAATTATTAGTCGAACCGTAAAATTTGTAGAAAATGAAAAACAAGCGATACTTAAATATGACACATCACAAAACAATGATGAGAAAAGTGATAATAAAAATCCATCACCAAATTTGCAAATAATAGACTCAGAGATAGATGAAACTAATGATAGTGTTGTGTCAGATAATTCTCAAAATACTCCACGTAGATCACAAAGATCTAATAAAGGGGTACCACCAGATAGATTCGCATTCACATTACACAATGAAAGAATAAGTGAACCAAAATGCTGGGATGATATAATAAGTATGGAAAACCCTGTAGAAAAGGAAAATTGGATCAATGCTACATTAGATGAAATAAATTCACTCAAGCAGAATGACACCTGGGATTTAGTTGAGGTTTAACCAGGGATGAAAATAGTAGGGTGCAAATGGGCATTCAAAGCAAAATATAACAGTCAGGGCCGTGTTGAAAAATACAAAGCTAGGCTGGTTGCGAAGGGCTTTTCACAAAAATATGGAATAGACTACGATGAGACTTTCGCCCCAGTGGCGTCTCACACAACTTTGAGAAGTTTTTTGGCAATGAGTCTTTATAAGAATTTAAGTCTTAGACATATTGATATCAAGACTGCATTTTTACACGGTAAATTGAGTGAAGATGTTTATATGCATCAGCCAGAAGGATACGTGGTATCCGGGGAAGAACATAAGGTGTGTAAATTAAAAAAGGCAATATACGGGCTAAAGCAGGCCGCGAGAGCATGGAATTTAAAATTGAATGAGTCATTACTTAACTTAGGCTTTATTCAAAGTCAATTCGACAAGTGTCTTTATAAACGTAAACAAAACGATGTAACTACTTATGTACTTGTGTATGTCGATGATTTGTTAATAGCGGGGAATGATCAACAAATAAATGAAATTGTAAACAAACTAAAACAAGAATACCCGTTAACAGACTTGGGAGAAGCAAAACAATATCTTGGGATAAATATTAATCGTCCTAATGAAAATACAATGACTCTTGATCAAACACACAAAATACAAGAACTTATAGTCAAATACGGTTTAGAAAATTCAAAACCTACAGACACTCCTATGGACACAGGTTACATAAAATTAAATGACGAGGAAAACCTTTTACCAGAAAATACACAATATAGACAGGCTGTAGGCGCATTGTTATATATTTCAACCGTGTCACGTCCGGATATTAGCGCCGCGGTAAATATTTTGAGTAGAAGAAATGAGCGCCCAAGAGCAAAATATTGGGAAGCGGTAAAAAGATTAATGAGATATTTAAAAAGTACAATTAATCTTAAATTGACATATAATAATATTGAAGAGCCTGTCTTGAGGGTATATGCAGATTCCGACTGGGCAAACGATCCCAGTGATCGTAAGTCTACAACAGGAAATTTGTTCTGCATAGGAGCAAATACTGTATACTGGACAAGCAAAAAACAAAAATCTGTATCAATGTCATCAGCAGAAGCGGAATATATTTCTGCAGCAAGTGCCGCGCAAGAAGTAAAATGGCTTATAAACCTTTTTGAAGAAATTGATATGCAACAAAATTGTCCTATTACACTCTATGAAGACAACCTTTCTTGCATTAAATTAGCGGAAAACGACAAGTTTCGACAGAAAACTAAGCATATCGAACTAAGGTATCATCTGATTCGAGACCTTGTTGAGCAGGGCACAATAAAGATTGAGTATGTAAGCACGGAAAATATGATCGCCGATGTGCTCACGAAGCCTCTGCCGAGACATTCTTTTCGAAAACTGCAATTTCCTTGTTGAACTGTGATTAAATGTCATCGAGTTTACGCAGGGGTGTTGGTGAGAAATAAACTCAAAATGACATTCTTTCAATAATTACAAAAACTTTCATTTTCATATTATTCTAAAAACATTTCATTTGACTCTTTTATTTCTTCATGCATATATACATCTACATTGTGACGACGCTATGACGCATTTGTTTTCTGATTGGCCGTCTGTGTTTCTATGTACATGTAATAATGTTTTTTTCATTTTTTCTTTTCTCCTTCTTCGATGTTCAGTTTTTCATAATAAAAGATGTGATTAAAAGGATAATACGTGGGTTCATTTTTATTCCCACAAAAAGAATGCAACATAAAATAATATATAATTTCCTAATACACAAACCAAGCTAAATGAGGCTGGTTTAATTAAATTGAAACATCATTATTTATATATTTGAAATTATCTTTTGAATAGCTTAGCAGAAAAGATGTTTATAAAAGAAAATAGAAATTGGTTCTTCTTTTCATACATGGAATAAATTCATCTGGTTCTGCAAGCCTCATAGGATACTCATATACAGGGTAAGTGCATTTTACTTACCATATAAATCTTGAATTTAAATATTTGATAAAAGTTTCTTCTGTGAATTCTAAAAGTTTATATGTTACATTAAGCTTAGACAAAGGACGAATATATAGACAGAATAGGGCATTTACAGTGTTACGAACTTGTCGATTTTCCAGCATGAACAAAGTAGTTTGTAACAAAACAGGTAGGTTATCTGAATGCACTTTGTTCAGGGTAAATTTTTGAATCAGTACAACAAAATTTTGATTTAAGAATATATTGTCGAAACTGTCCAATCGTAGTGTCAATTCAACGAAGGCTTTTGAAACAGACACTTTTTAACGAATTTTTTGAAAACAGTCCAAGAAATAATCATCTGTTCCGCAACAGTTAATTATATAACGTTAATTACAACACAGAAGAGGAATATCGCTGATTCATGAACAAAATTCAATCGCTTGGATCACTGTCACAAAAGTACAAAACCGCAGAATAGTACTCTGAAAATCAATGACTCAAACTGACTCGCAAAATTCAATTTGCTTCTATTTATATTGTTTAGCGATGCTATTTTTCACGATGGTATGTGCTAGAAACCAATGGAAAGTTCCAGATCTCGGCCCATATTCAAAGTAGAGCCTCAAACTTTCGTTAAATCTAAACTACCACATTTTGCCAATTTTGGTCATTTGTAAATATACTTTACTGCAATAGCATGACTGAAGCAAGGAAAAAAGTTCTAGTCCGTTGTATCAATAGTTTCTAATTTTCATTTTGTGCATTAGCCGTCCAGAAAGATAACATAGTGACGTTATTCAATACAAAATATTCAGAAGATTTTACAATAGTAGCCATATCAGGCGGTTTGAATTATTAAAGTTCTCAAAAGAGCTTATAATTTCAGTTTTTTGTCCGCGGTTTTAATTTATTTTAAATATTTAAAAGTGCTCTTAATAAATGTTATTATACAGGGTGATTCAAAAAAAACGTGGACAAAATGATATGGCAGATGAGTCATACAAGAAGGTTCAAAAATCGCATAGGAACAGAGGGTCACAAACGTCTGTAGAGGGCGCTAGAGCTATGAGAGGACGTTGTAATACAAACATTCGAGCCGTGGATGCGTTGAGCGGAACATGGCTAGTTACACGCACCACGAAATGGCTGACATGCATTTAATTTACGGCAGGGCCAACTGCAATGGACGAGAAGCCTTGCGAATGTATCGTGAGAAATATCCTGGTAGAAATGTCTCTAGCCGCTCATTCTTTGTCATTCTGCATCGACGATTGTGTCTAGTTCGACGTGCACAAGTCAGATGCTGGCCGCCAACGAATAGCTCAGACAGTTGATGTCGAAATATGAATTATCCAAGAAATCCAGCGTAATCCTTCAACGAGTACACGAGCTGTATCCCGAAAGACCCATATCCCCTAAGCTACCGTCTGGCGCATTGTTCACGACGATCATTTACAATGCGTCCAGGCACTGGAACCGGGAGACTACAACAATCTTATGGATTTTGCGCGGTTGTTTTGCAAGAAATTGCTGCAGACCGAAACTTCGCAGCAAGTTTTATCTTCACGGATGAGGCTGCGTTCTCATAAGAGGGTGAGACGAACTTTCACAACCTGCATACATCGACGGATGAAAACCCACATGATATACGTCTGCACGGCGCACAACGAAAATTTTCCGTTAAGGTGTGGGCTGGCATTGTACGAGAGTGTTTACTTAGCCCGTACATTCTCCCAGAAAGACTTAACTGTCCATTTATCTAACATACTTGCAAGAGGTTCTGCCAGAAATGTTGAATGATGTTCCCATACCTATTCGCCAACGCATTCGATTTCAACACGACGGAACTCCTGCACATTTCAGCACAGACTTCAGAGTACATCTGCAGGCTACTTTTTTCTGGAGCTGGATTGGTCGCGGTGGACCAATTGCATGGAAACCACGATCACCAGACCTGTCTCCCTTGGATTTTTTTCTAATGGGGATTTTTAAAAGGACTTGTGCATAAAACACCTGTTGCAACGCCGGAAGACTTGATAGGAAGAGTCATTGTGGCAGTAGGATGTGTTCGAGATACACCCGAAATCTTTGAGAAGGTGCGGAGCTCTATGCAACGTAGATGCAAGGCGTGTCTCGATGCATCTGGCTAAAAACTTTGAGCATCTCCTGTAGGCTCAACATTTGGCTTGCATTAGTCGCATATGAGTGGGTAATTATCAATAACATGATCTGTAATGGTTTTATTTCTTCTCTTTCTGTTATGTATTATTTAAGACATCCTGTAGCGGCTCCAGATCGCAGTTGCGACTTTCTGTTCCTATGCGATTTTTGATCCTTGTTGTATGACTGATCTAACATGTCATGTTGTCCACGTTTTTTTGAGTCACCCTGTATATATAATTTTCTCGAATTAAAATGAAAAATACAAAAAACAATTTTTATTAAAGAATAAAATAAATGCATGTTAATTTTAAAAGCTGTAAAAAATTTACACAGAAATTTAGAAATTGGAGACCAAAGTTTCCAACAGATGTTGCCGTACACAGTAGCTTTCTAAATATGAATAAACTTTTGATGGAATAAATGAATTTAAACATTTTCTTTGCTGCCTTAACCTTATTTCACGTTTAAACACTTGAATTGATAGCTCCAGTCATCATCGTACTATATTTATATGAATTATGTATTGTGATTACAACATACAACGCTTTTTTTTTTTTTTTTTTTTTTTTAAATACTCATACTCATCTGTATACATATTTTACATCTTAAGCAATAATTATACGGTTTGTTTATTTATTCTATTGATCTTTGTTTTACAGACTTTAAACTTTGAATTCGGGATACGCATTTCTCGTCACTTTGTAGTTGACACTATGGTTTTTAACTATTTCAGCGTTCTAGCTATCACATTAATATGTTTTCAAGAGCACATCATTTAGAACATAAACAATAATCTGGCATAAATAGACGTAAAAATAAAAGATAACAAAAACAAGAGTACTCATAATTTTACTACGTCGATTGATAATACATTGGCTCCATTCCCATGAAATGTGTTATGTAATACTTAAATCATTGATTCTAGACTATTTTGGCTTAACAAAACATTGAAAAAATTGCTAAATAACGATTAACACTCTTGCTTAATGTTAGCCATAAGAAAAATGATCGATTGAATCATAAGAAATATTTTTTCACTGCTATGATAATTTCCAAAAACTCCAGTTTACGGAGTTCGATATGTACATTACTTTCCACATATATAATACATAAAACTAATAGCGTATACCTTCATTGAAGTTTAAAATCCCTCAAAGTTTCAAAACACTAAAAAAAGATATATATGTTTGAAATAAATCGATAAAAAGTGAACTCTGCGTTAATATATACATATATATATATATATATATATATGTGTGTGTGTGTGTGTGTGTGTGTGTGTGTGTGTGTGTAACATTAATTATTAATCATTTGTAACAATAATATTTTCTAATGGTAATAAACTCCTTTGAAAAAATATTGTATGTAATTGACTGTCAAAAAAGAAACGAAATGTGAAATAAGACGCTTCATTTTACGTAAAAGATGAAGAATAATAAAATACTGAAAATATTTGTAATACTAATGTCAAATTATAATTAATGTTGAGATTCGTATATGTAGAAAAAAATAATTGCGTATAATTTAACTTTTTTTTTTTTTCTTTTTTTTTTTTTTTTTAATTCAAGAAATTTAAAAAGTGAAACTATTACAAACTGATTTTGTATGGCAAAAAGTGACGTGCAATACAAACATTTTAAAAATTGTAAAACACGAAATAACAAGAAACTAGTATGTTGTGGCCACCACAAGACTTTCTTCTATATTTTCCTATACATATTCAATCAGTAACAATATTAAAAAAAAAAAAAAAAAAAAAAAAAAAAAAGTACGATTTTTTTTCTAAGTCTATCAGAGCGCCACCTGTTGAGCTATTGATCCCCAAACATAATCAGCACCAGTTAAAGTCGGGGACCAACTAAATACCAAGTTTAGTTAAATTTAGTTAAAAAAATAAAAAATGCGATTTTTTTTCTGTTTTTTTTTTTTTTTTTTTTGTTAAAAGTAAAAAAAATCGTTAACTTTGTTTTAAATTATCACAGATTTATGGTTCAACCATTCGTTTTAAAGGTATTGACGAGACCTATCGAAAGATACCCATCTTCAAACTTTGGCCCCCCGGGTGGGTACTTCCCCCCCGGTGGGGGGGGGAACCGATGCCCCCACATGCACAAAAATTTTTTCCCAGTTAACTATTACTATTATCAACGAGACCTTTCGAAAGATACCCATCTTGAAAATTTACTTCCCCGGGGGGTACTCCCCCCCCAGGGGGGGGGACGATGCCCCCACATGCACAAAAAATTTTCCTAGTTAACTACTACTATTATCAACCTGATCTTTCCAAAGATCCCCATTGTGGAAATTTACCCCCCCTGGGGGGTATTTCCCCCCTAAGGGGGGGAAGCGATGCCCCCCATGCAGAAATTTTTTTTCCTAGTTACATACTACTATTATGAATAATTCATATTAATTTTACAATCACAAGTTTAAAACAACTCTTATTATGCACATTTATACGAATTTTTGTCCTATGCTGCCATGTTAAAAATTTAGATAAAATGCTATCACAGCGCCACCTGTTGAGCTATTGATCCCCAAACATAATCAGCACCAGTTAATGTCGGGGACCAACTAAATACCAAGTTTGGTTAAATTTCGTTAAAAAATAAAATAAAAATTGCGATTTTTTTCTAAGTTTTTTTTTGTTAAAAGTAAAAAAAAATCGATAACTTTGTTTTAAATTATCACAGATTTATGGTTCAACCATTCGTTTTAAAGGTATTGACGAGACCTTTCGAAAGATACCCATCTTGAAACTTTGCCCCCCCGGGTGGATACTCCCCCCCCCGGTGGGGGGGAACCGATACCCCCACATGCACAATTTTTTTTTCCCAGTTAACTATTACTATTATCAACGAGACCTTTCGAAAGATACCCATCTTGAAAATTTACTGCCCCGGGGGGGGGGAACCGATGCCCCCACATGCACAATTTTTTTTTCCTAGCTAACTACTACTATTATCAATAATTCATATTAATTTTACAATCACAAGTGTAAAATAACTCTCTTTATGCCCATTTATACGGAATTTTGTCCTGTGCTGCCATTTTAAAAATTTGCATAAAATGCGATCACAACGCCACCTGTTGAGCGATTGATCCCAAAATCTAATCAGCACCAGTTTATGTCAGGGTGCAACTAAATACCAAGTTTGGTTAAATTTCATTCATTGGTTCGTGAGATACAGCGTCCACAATAAAATGATACAGACAGACAGACATTTTCTTAAAACTATTAATTCGTAATCTAGAAATCCCAAAACATGTAAATCCATCAAAAAAAGGAGGTCGAAAATTTTCGCGAATCCAATACTTTCTCTATATTACATATAGAAGAAAGAAAAAATATGAGCAAACCTTAGCAATCGTAGTACCAATATATATTATAAAACAGACCGAAAAACTTTTGCAAAGAAAATGTGACTTTTCAATCGAATTCTTGATTTTTTAATTTTAAAGCATTCTAATTTTAGACTATAACATATAACACAAACAATATGAATTCTTAATTTCTTTATTAAGCTCTCGTAACTAATAATATATTAATATATTTTTGACAACTAGTGCAGTCTTTTTAAATTTAAAATACTTAAAGTGAATTTTTAAAATAAATCGCTTAACAAAGTGATACAAAATTTTATATTAATTACAAAATTTCTGTTATTTTTTATTTGTGAAAGTTTACAAGATATTTGTTAATGGATATTTATCTGATTAAATGAAAATAAATTATCCAAACATGTCAGGTTATAACTCTTCATATCATGTTTTCAATTAGTGAAAGTCTAATGTGAATACTCTTGTAACATGAATTTATTAACATCAATATATTTGAAACTTTGTTAAAGAATGGCTGGAGATATCTCGAAATAAGGTTATATATAATTATTATGCCACAGAAAATGTGACAGACATAAGTTATCTTCTTTAAAAGCAAATAATAATAAATGTTTCGCAGACAGCCGAATTTAAAAGAAACAATGTTCTGAATAATGATTTAGGGAAAAATTGCATTGTTATGAAATCTAGAGCTGTTTGTTTCATAAGACGATCATTTGAAATACCTAGCGATTTCTCACTGTGTTTCGAAATATTATAGCTTGCTTTACTGTATAAAGTAATAAATTTTAGCCTTCTTTATAATTTCAAATTGAAGAATTATTTTAAAGGTGATTGATTCATTCAACTTTTCTGCATAATTTAAATTAATATTAAAGAGGATTATTTGTTTATTAATAATATTTTTAAGGCAATCTTAATTAAGCCAAAATTTAGCTTAATAATAAGAAAAGAAACTAATGTAAATTGGTAAATCTTTACTTAATTTCCTGAAATATTTAATGTTTATTGAAATTAATTTTAAAATGCGAATAACTAGAAGATTTATTGGAAATTATATAGGTTGAGAATTAATTGTATATTTTGAAACCAATATTGCACATTTTGAAATTATAATTTCATATTTTGAACGAAATATTTAACAGTAAAATGCTATTTAATGATGCAAATTTTATTATTTGTAATTATAATTATAAAGAAATGTTATAATTTTTATGTTTTTAAATCTTTATAAATGTATAAGGCAATGTTTGTCTCTGTGTGTGTGACAGCATAGCGCAAAGAGGGTAGCTCGGACAGTCACGTGTTTCAACACGAAGGTGCCCACCAAAGGGGTTCTTGTGCACCTCGAAGCCGATTTCCGAATTTTTAATAATTTTCTTTTAATTAACTAAAATGTGAATATAACCAATTCACAACAGCTTTTAAAAAGTCCATTAACATATTAGCCATAATTTAATAATAAATAAAAATAATTTATGTATATATATATATATATATATATATATATATATATATATATATATATATGCGAGTTCATTTTCTTTTGATATAAAAATACATTTAATTAAACGTGAAAAAAATAAAATATATATATATATATAATAAATTACGCATCGCTCAAAAATTGGCGTCATTATAACTTCAAAAATTGTATAGATATTGATAAAATGTTAATATAGTTCATGATGCTGATGTATGTTGTTCTAAAAGAATTATTATTATTTATTTATTTATTTATTTATTTGTTTTTTATTTTTAACTACCATTTTTCTTACATAATCTTTGTATATATAAAAGGCCACTTGGTATTTTTTTATATTTTTGTTGTGATTTCTGTGATAAGTTAAAATGAGCATGGTAATTATGTAAGTAAACTTGCCGAGAAACGTCCAAGCTACTTCGGTGCCAAATTTCAAATTCCGCCAAGAGGTCCAAGCTGTTCCTTTGATTTGGCATGATCTTCCTGAATTTTATTTTAAATATTTTTACTTCCATTACCCGACTACCGTAAATAATGGAAGTATTGTATTTAAATTAGTGCGAGAGGGTAAAAAAGAAATATATATATCTAATTGGTCTATCGATACAAAGTGGCTCTAGGTGAAATATTGTGCGTTTTCCGTATTGTTTATTATTAGAAAGTAAATGACTAATGACTAATTTTTTTTTGACATCTTTATAAATTAAATTATCCAATACAGAGAAGTCTGAGGAAGTCTTTGCCGAAGGCAGCGAGGGCTAGAGGCGAAGTTTATAAGCGATTTCAATGTACTTTCTTTTAGTTCCCCATCATACTATAGGTATGGGGAACTTAGGTAATCGTGAAAATTTTCGACCTCGGTTTTTTGACTTTTTTACATGTTTTTAGGTGTGAGGAATCCGAAAATGACAAAATTTGTATGGTGTCTGTTAGTCTGTTAGTCCGTTAGTTTGTTAGTCCGTTAGTTTGTTAGTCTGTGTACACGATATCTCAAGAACAAATTGTCGCAGAGAGGTCAGATCAGTTTTAAATTATTACTTTTGACACTGGCAAGAACTCTATTCATTTGCAACATTTGATTTTAAAAACTTCGTAAGTTATTAGAAATGTACGATTTTCTGAACATGGGAGAATAGGACAAAAATCCACTTAAACGTGCATTAAATGGAAACTTTTTATTGTAAAAATTTCAGACCAGTTTTAGAATATCAGATTTGATGCCGGAATGAACATCAGTAACTATAAATATGCTACTTTAAAAATTTCGCAAGTTATTGGAAATTTACGAATTTTTTAACATGGCAGTATAGGGCAAAATTTCACATAAACGTCAATTTTGAGCGATATTTTCATCGTAAAGATGTCAGACTACTTTTGAAATATTATTTAGGACACTGGCATGAATATTAATGACTATGAATTTTCAAATATAAAAATTTCGTAAGTTATTGGAAATTTACGAATTTCTTAACATGGCAGAATGGAGCAAAATTTCACATAAACGTCAATTTTCAGGGATATTTTCATCGTAAAGATGTCAAACCACTTTCGAAATATTATTTCGGTTACTGACATGAATATCATAGACTATGGTTTTTCCAATTTAAAAAATTCGTAAGTTATTTGGAATTTACGATTTACTTAACATGCCAGAATGAGGCAAAAGTGAGCATAAACTTCCATTTTGAGGATCATAAATACATTACGCAACTTCAAAATTACATTTATGATATTTTTTTTGAACATGATTGAATACAAATATTCTAATAGGAAATTTCGTAAATTATTCATAATCTTAAATTATTCAATCTTTGCTCAAATTCATTTTTTTAAACATGATTATAATATGTCACGCACTAGAAATTTATGACAACATAAATATGATGGGGAACTGAGCAGAGTCCACCTATGCCAACTAGTTTAACTTTTATTTGTAAAGTGGTATAAAATATAGCGAGTCTCTTTTTACTTCCATTAACAGACTACTGTAGGTAATAGAAGCATTGCATTTGATCCGAAAATCTGATGATGAGTTTTCACCTGATTTGCATGTTTTAAGGTCAAATCAGGTTGCCAAAAAATAGTTTTTGGCAATTGTTCAATGTGTTTATGTGTGTGAAAAACCTTCTGACTAACATATCTCCGAAACTAATAAAGATACATCTACGAAACTTCAGAATTTAGGCAGGTCTGGTGTACAGATGACATTTTCAAATTTTGGGGGAAATTGAAAAAAAAAAAAAAAAAAAAAACGTAAGTGGGATATCGGAAACCAGAAGTAGAATTGTAAGTCCGTGTCTCAAAAACGGCTCTAACGATTTCTTTAAAGTTTCTATATAAACACTCCATAAGATGCCTTTTCGTATGATGTACTTAGTTCAGGAAAGTTGATAAGCGACCTGTATAAATTTCAGGTCTTGTAAGTACGTTCCCTTAAAAACGGCTGTATTTTTTTTTTTTTTTAACTTGCCATCATAACACTTTTAGACATCCTTTTGTATGGAATTGTTGTTTTCCAGTCAACAATTGAATAGGCCAAATTTTATAAAAGTCGGTATCGCAAAAACGGCTCTGTCGATTTTCTTAAAATTCGTTACATAAACCCGTTTCAGATATCCTTTCTCGTGTACTACGTGGTTATTCCATGAAAATTAACAGTCATCATGATTAGGCAGGTTAGTTTTAGATCTCAGAATTTGGTGTTTTAAAAAATAGCTCAATCGATTTTTTTTTCTTTTATTTAAACTCGCTATTTAAATCTGATTTTTATGTTGCTAAACGTGTATCAGCTTTCTCTCAAAGAAAAATTTTATGTGTCTACTTTGTTATGTCAAAATTATGTCTTTTGATTACATTATCTCCAAAAAGTGCAAATACTTGGAATGCTGGGTGACTGAAGTCATGTGGTTGTTTTGTTTCACACAATATTTATTTTTTCTTCTTTTAATTCATTTAAATATAGTGACCAACGAAGCGGGCAAAGCCTGCTAGTATAAAATAAAAATCACGAATATGAAAATATAATTTACTCTTTTGAATTAAACTATAAAAATAGGTTCATTTATCGTAAAAGTTACTAGAAAAATGGAAATATTCATTACTTTTTTTTATTTCTTTGCAAAACATTTAATAGATTTGGAATTCAGGTAGTTTTGCTTGTTGTAAAATGTTGGAATGTTTGCCAGAAGTAGCTTACAAAACATAATTATTTTTATACATTACAATATTTAAGGTAATATAATAATATTTAGGAAGTTATAATTAAAAAAAAAAAAAAAAAAAAAAGTGGCTAAAAATTTCATCTGTCTGAAAAATCTGAAACTAATTGCTTTTCAATTATCTGAATATATATATAATACAGATTAAATAAATGCGCCTGAAATACATAATAGTTCTCTATCCATGAAATAATATGATTCCTAATAGTGTTTTACAATAGCCTTCCCATATATAATGTGCTCTGCCAGAATATGCGATATAAACTAGGATAAAACGTTTTCGTAAATGCGAAAAATTCCAGTGTAGCAGCGGCGTCTCTTGCTAGATTTTTACTAAATTACTTATAGGTGCTAGTTAATGTGATGCAAAAAAAATATAAACTTTTATGTAATTCTGGGCACAAGTGCTTCAGTTAAAGCTTCTGCAATTTTTGCCACACATACCTAGACACAAAAACTGCTGCATGTATTCTAAAAAAGAAATGAAATGCTTTAAATGTATAATTAATTAAAAAAATGGGAAACGATTTTTTTTTTTTTTTTTTTTTTAATAAATCGAATACATTCTTCAACTGAAAATTATTTATTTAATTATTATTTTTTTTCTAAGGTTTATTTATTTATTTATTTATTTATTTATTTTTTGAATGAAATATTTGTTTTTCTTTTTCTTTAAGATGCAATTAAATATATGTATATATACGAAGACGCTCAACTTTTTTTTTTTTTTTTTTTTTTTCAAGTGTAATTTTTTTAATCATATGCACTCTTATTAAAAATATCCTATATAATTTTATTTAAATAATCAAACAGCAGAATTTAGTTATAGAGCTCTTCTTAACTATTTCTAAATTTTACTGTTATAGTTAGAATCAAGAACTGTAAGTGATAGTGTTTGTTTAAATATATGAAAGTTATAAAGCTCTTTTAAATAAACTGGCAAAAAATTAAAAGCTTTTTTTTTTTCTTCTTATTCCACTTTTTTTTTTTTCTTTTCGTTATACAGGAATAAGTAAAATTCATTATATAAACACGTTCTCATAATATATATAACATCAGTTTTCTTTATCTTAGGTTATTAAAACATTTAATACAACTGATAACGGTTTTTACTATAAATATAAAATAATTAAATATATTTAAATAAATCTAAATCAAGGAAATATATGAGTAAAAAATCTAAGCAATACAATAATTTCTATTAATTTTCTTTTTATGCTTGATTAGTGAGGATATTAACCATCTAACGTTTCTTTCACAAGTGATAAAATAACACAAATTACGTTACAGTGAAAATGGCTGCATATTATATTAGTATTCTTTAACTAAAAATTATTATTTTGCTAATGCACTTGTCAAAAGTATTAGTGTAGGATTAGAGATGTCTTTGAAATGTCACCTTGAAAATTTATTGCATGTATGACAGTTTCAATATACAAAGAGCTTTTTCTTTTGAGCAATCAAAACAAATGAAAACTAGTAATTCCACAAGCAGTCTACACAAATAGAAAATATTTTTAAACTGTACTTTAACGGAAGATCTTCATGAAATTCTAAGCCTCAATACTTCAAGAGTGTCTTCTCAAAAAGCTTGTCATGTGGCTCTTAATACTTGCGATTCTTATTTCCACTCATTCATGCTAACAAAAATAAATATTTTGAAAGTATTGAAAATAGCTGTATTAGTTTTGACACTTTGTCTTTAAAAATGATTTATTGCGATAAATTTCCTCCAATAAATGTATAATGTTTATTACCTAAATATATTCAAGTTTTTTTTTTTTTTTCTTTTCAATTTTTCGTTTGATTTTTACATTTTGAAATGTGATTAGAAACTATTGAATTTCAATAATATTTAAATGCATTTAAAAGAAGTAAATGTTAACTAATATATATATATATATATATTATTTAGTTTCCAAGAAGGATATTTGGCTTAAAATATATAAAGAATAATAAATTAGCTTATGTTTAACCCTCTTTCTTGTAAAAAAAATCTAACAAAGTCAAACTCTAAGATAATTATATTGGTATATTTTTTTTTATTTGAATGTGAAATACACAAATTATGTTAGCTTTTTTATCTGAAGATGGTACTATATAACCTCGTTTTACATGATAATAAGTGTGTTTGAGGCAGATGTACTTAACACTCCGCTGCATGTTTGTAAGGAAAAGTTCCAAAATATTTTCCGAACTAGGAATTTAAACCCAAATTTTTATTATATCACGTTATTCCCTTCACCATCCCTCACAGAGCTATTGCAGTAGTTATGCGAAAGTATAATTCCCTTACATGAAAAAAAAAAAAAAAAAAAAAAAAAAACATCCCTCACTTTTACGAAAAATTATAGAAAAATATGAATCGATTTATAAATTTTAAACTGCAATATTAATGAATTAAATTAAACGATTATCGATATTTACTCCGAACAAGAATAAACTACACATTCAAGATAAAACATCAAAATTAATTTTAATAGATACAAATTTTTCACGATGTTCTTATTCTTTTACTTTGCCTCATCTATCTTGTATAATAACTAAATTATTTCTTTACTTCACATATTTTGTGTTCAAAAAAAGTTTATGATGAATTATACTGTTTTTTGTGCACTGTTTGATAACGAAAAAAAAAAAAAAAAAAAAAGAAGATTTATGTGGATTATTTATATTATCAAGATACTATACTAAAGTATGATTAGTTCCTGTAGTTAAATCGATTTATTTGATAATATAACTATATACAGGGTGTTTCAATGCCACATTCCCGTAATTCTATGAGGACAGATTACACCAAGACGACTCGGAATCATACAGCAATATAGGGTCAAAAATACTTAGCTGCTGCAGCGGTATAGTCGAAAACATCAAAAATAAAAAGGGCTTATAAGTGATTATTCGCTTTAATAAATAATGTACATCATTCTTACAATAACTGAGTATAGTCGTGGATTAAATTTCGAACGTTATCTCTGACCCATGTTCCTTTTATTCAAGCACATTTAACATTAAAACAAATGTGGCGTCATTTTCTTTTTGTGATGGTTCTCATTCCGAGACGTTTTAATGCACCTTACTTTTTGTAAAAGTTCTGAAAAGTGTTGGTGGAACAACAGTATATCTGAGACTGGAATGCAAATAATCTCGTTATTGATATTTTAGTAGACAATAATTTTAAATTATTGAATCGCCGATTTGTCTCTATTCTAAAATAAAGTTATAAAATAAATTATTTTTAAAAAGTAAGCGATAAGGAAATTATTATAGATAAAAATCCATGTAATAAAAAAGAGATAATACTAAATGATGTTTGTAATTTACAAGGGAAGGCTCCGGGATAGTTCTCTGGAATTTCAATCAGTTATGTCCTATCTTGTAAAGAACCATGATTAATGATAAGATGTAACGGCCTTCATTTGTGAATTGATAGGGGGCGCCACAATAACAATCCAAAGTTGCCATACTAAGCGGGTCGGAAATGCTTTTTTTTTGGATGATTTGCATTTTTGTAGCATGTGAATTTCGTTAATATAAGATTAAACTTGCAAGATATAAAATTATATTAAGCTTGTTCTGTTTTTAAATATTAGTTCCTTAAAATTTATTGCTTGTGAAATATTCAATTTCGTAAACATTTGATATATACATTTTATTCCACCTGTTTTTCTATTTCTAGAAATTTTTTGTAATCAACGAGAAATTTAAACGGATATTTGATTTTGTAGAACGGGAAGGAAACCGAGAAAATAAAATTAAATAAGTTAGGGAGGTAGTATTTCAGAAAATTAAAACAGCAAGAAATGAATATATTCGAGTACATGACTGCCATTTACGTCGGTGGTCTCATCAAGTACTAGAAGATATTAATTTGCATAATTTTTAGGCATCTAGAAAATTTGTGAAAAATATAAAAACTATGTTTCGCATAACTATGTTTCGGAAGAATTACCAAATTTCTAATTCACAGAGAAATGGAAGACGGATATGTATTTTAGAGAGCGAAAGTGCTCCATTTGGACATTAACAATCCTATTGCTATCACTGACATACAATCTACTAACGTTTGGAATGCTGATCAAAATGTTTTTCAGTTCGAAATGGTTAGTCCAAGGACACTTTCTTTCAAAGGCGAAAAATCAACTTTTGGGTTGGAACAATCAGAACATGCAATGACACAGTCATATACAATTCTTCCGTTAGTATCGATGTCAGGTAAATTGGGAAAATGCTTGTTTATTGTACTACAAGAACAAGATGGCGAATTTGGTCCCCGAGTTTCTAAAATTGTAGAATAAAAAAGACCTGGAAATATTTTTAATGTAGTAAAACATGTAAATTTACTAAAGATATATTCAAATATTGAATTGATAATGTGTTTACAATTACCGCTCCTGATGATTCACTTTTGCTACTGGTTTCCTGCCCATAAGGATAAAAAAAATTGGATGATACTTTAGCAGCCAAAAATTTACAAATGAAGATGATACCAGAAAAAGCAACAAAATATGCACAACCGTTAGAATGCTATTTCTTTAATCCTCATAAGGCATTTATAAAACTATTGAAGATTACATAAAAATTCGAGCTGCATCCATCGAACGCGTAGATGTTGAAGGTACCGATGAAGAGTCTAAAAGTAAGGTAGATGACAGACTATTTACTTTAAAAATACATTCATTTGTGGTGCAATTCAACGTGGACATCATCAACGTGGTGCTGATATATTTCAATATATGCTTATATATTCTTGGAAAAAAGCTGGATATAGCATTGCAAAATAAAATAAAATAAAATACAAAATTTAACAGTATAATTGCAACAATATTTAATGTTGGTTCAGAAACTTGTTTCACTGTTAATTTTAAGAATCGAGTTTTTGTTAAGTGTGCACATTGCAATTCTTTTATTTGTATCGATCACATATTTCATCATTCCAATTTATAATTTAAAATTTATATATATAAAAAATTAATAAATAAATTTTCACAAATTTTATTTGTTTCAAACGTCTTGTAATGTAGTTATTGTTTTGTTGGTCTCCAATTGGTTTTCAATCTTGGACTCCAAAAATTTCGGTCTTTGTCGCGTTCGACCGACATTTATAATTAACTGTCCTTGCATAATTTTATGTAATTAATGAAATATAAATTAACCCATTAATTGATTTATCATTTGCTATTAACCATTAACCCCTCGCCTGTTTTGCCAGAACGTCGTTCGGGTAATTGAAATGCCATTTCCTTGATTTACCCGAGCGGCACTCGGGCAATCTTTTTTCTACTCTAATCCACTGATTTGCCGTATTTTTTTGCTTGTTTAGTGTGCAATATTTCTAACAGATGATACTAGTAGTTCCAGTAAAGTTAGTATTGTAAATAAAGTAAATATTGTCCAGTAAAGCGGTTTAAAGGTTAGATTTTATTGCATTTTTGTATGCGAGTAAAGTCGCGAATTTTCAACAAAGCAATATTTCGAAAAGAAACGTTTTTAAAAAACGAATGAGGAAATAAATGCGATATTTTTCTCCAGATTGTGATGTTGGACTATGATTAACTCTTTTAACTTAACGTAACCCCCCCCCACACACACACACACCCTTAACTTAAAATATACCATACCAAAACTGAATTTTAAAAGGACAATTATTGTAAGTGCAATAACACATTTTCAATTCTAACATCCATTTTTGTAAAGTATTCTTTCCAGTTTCCCTTTTTCTTCTGAGAAAAGCCATTTTTAAGGAAAAATGTATTTTTTCTAACGAAAATAAAAATTACCATAACTCTTTAAATTCAATACTTGCAATAGTTCTGACTGCTAATTTGAATTTATATAACAGATTTCACCATAAATTTGTATATAAAAAGTATACTTATTTTTCACATAATATGACGGGAAAAAAGAAACAGTTAAATGGTTAACGATTTTTTTATCTAAAATTATTATAACAGTTTAAAATTATAATATTTTCACACTAAAATGCTAATAATGCACAAAAGAGCAGATTTGCATAAAACGTTCCAACTGTTATAATGTCGCCCCCTACCAATTCACAGATGGAAGCCGTTACATCTTATCATAACTCATGATTCTTTACAAGATAAGACATGATTGATTGCAGTCCCAGAGAACGATCCCAGAGCCTTCCTTTTTTAGAAAGAATTTAAACTGCAATATAAATAAAAATTAACAAATTATTTAAAAATAGAGTGATCAGAAATTTATTTTTATGAAGCAATTTGATATATATATATATATATTATAAGAAATATGTTTTTTATAGCATCTTAAGACATTTATTTTATCTGTAATGTGGTACAGCTTTCTCATCTCTCTCTCCCTCTCTCTCTCTCTCTCTCTCTATTTATATATATATATATATATGAACGCGAAATACCAATGTTTCATTTAATCAACTATCAACGCCGAGTCCAAATCGCTGAAGTAAAAAAACATGCCGTTTGGACACTAGATATATTTTATGGCGTAAGAGCCCTCTATAAAATGAATTACTGGAATCTAATACTGAACCAGTTAAAAGAGAAAGTCGAAAATGTTTTTAGCTTTTCATCGTGTTTCTTCAGTGTGTCCGAATAAAATGTCTCTTCTATAATTAAAATACAAAAATAGAAATTTTCGGAAAATTGCACAAAAAGTTTTTAAACAGGTGTTTAGCATTTTGCTCCGTTCTTCGCGCAATGAAAATCGCAGGTGTATCTTGTAGAATGTAGAAGACTGAATTTAAAAAAAAAAAAAAAAAAAAAGATGTCCTCTTACATAGAGATTAAAGTAAAAAACTTGAATCTATAGATGTCGAAATTTAGCCTAACTATATATAAATGTAGAAAATTTCAGTATACAGCCCTCCCCACCTACCATGTCCCTTAGACCGCCGGGGGGGCTAAGGGGACAATGGAGGAGAAAGGGTGGTGCACAACCGAGACCGCCATTTTGTTTCTTAGGCTTAACATTCGACGCCATTTTGTTGCTTTGCATAATTTCATATCAATCTATATTTAAATGTATGACTCATACGTCATTTTTTTCTTTAATAATTAGCACTTTCCAACCGATACATTTATAATGAAATAGATCATTAAACAAATATTAAAAATAGAAAGCTAAATATACTACCCTGCCTTCCTCCCACTTTTACAAAACGGTTAGTTGGTTCATTGGCTTAGATATTAATTTACATGAGCTGACTGGGACCCCGTCAATCTCACTTCTTAAATCACTAATACGTACTCCCTTCTCCCATAGAGATACATTAGATGCATGCTAGAGGCACTAGGAGACGTCCCAGCACCATCTTCTGAAAAAAAAGGCTAAAAATGTAATCAGAAACTATGTACATGAAGGTACAATCAAATGTATATATATATTTTTTTTTTGTGGAATTCGATTATTACTTCGTGAGATGTACATACCTTCAATGTGAATACCTTTACAATGCGCATATTTTTACAATGCGCATTTATTCTCAATGTTACACGAAAACAAATGCAAACATACGCACTCATAGACACAGAAAGATACACAAAGAGAGACACACAAGCACACATTATCTGAATATATTTTAAAAGTGTTCAAATAACTTGAATCAAATAACTTGAATAATCTTTTGAAATTTTTATCGATTCAATTATAATACGTACGATAATACGTACTCCCTTCTCCCATAGAGATACATTAGATGCATGCTAGAGGCACTAGGAGACGTCCCAGCGCCATCTTCTGAAAAAAAAGGCTAAAAATGTAATCAGAAACTATGTACATGAAGGTACAATCAAATGTATATATATATTTTTTTTTTTGTGGAATTCGATTATTACTTCGTGAGATGTACATACCTTCAATGTGAATACCTTTACAATGCGCATATTTTTACAATGCGCATTTATTCTCAATGTTACACGAAAACAAATGCAAACATACGCACTCATAGACACAGAAAGATACACAAAGAGAGACACACAAGCACACATTATCTGAATATATTTTAAAAGTGTTCAAATAACTTCAATCAAATAACTTGAATAATCTTTTGAAATTTTTATCGATTCAATTTTTACAATATATTATGAGTTGTATGATGAATATTGCATGTTTTGATGTGTTCTTATACATTTCTTAGATTTAGGCCATGATTTTAGAAACACGTTTTAATCGTTCGTTATACACTATATGTCTGTTTTGGAATACTTAACAAAAATTGTATACATATTTTTCAATCGAGTAGTTGTTTAATTACATGAACACGACTGTACGTAACATAATGTAAAAATTGATGTTTTTTTTTTTATTTATTTAACATGTCTCGAAAGTAATAAAGAAAGACAGGTAGTTTCATATATATTTCAATCCATACCCTAATAACACAGCCAATCGATGTGAAGTCACTGTGACGTCACGTGACGTCACAAATTGTCAGAATGACGTCACAATCGGTCACGGTGCTATTAGGTTATTTTATTTATGGATTGAAATGAATGGCAACCTATCAATTCTAACCTATCAGTTGAAACCGATATTAAACAAACGGTGTTTTTGACCTAATAATGCACTTTGATAGCAGTTGAAACCTAGGTATCGAATACATTACAAATCAAAGATTAATTGTTAGTTATATTTCAAGTGAGCCTTACGTTTAAGAAACCAATTTTGTGAATTCGTCTATTATGCGTATTTTCACTATTCCTATAATATTAAGGAAATTCCAAATGGTTCATTTTCATCAGTAGATATTTATTCTCTACCCAGAATAACTAAAATAACAAAAATCTCTTAATTTCTGATATAATGATTTTTTAATTGAATTATTATACTAAACAAACGGTGTTTTGACATAATAATGCATTTTGTACATATCCTGTGAAAAACAGCATGTTGTGGCCACCACATGACTTCTTTCTATATTTTTCTATACAAATTCACTGAATACAAATAATTTATTAAAATTATCTTCCGTGATGAATGCATAAGATTTCCTTTCTAGAGAAGATGTATAATATCCAATAACACTAAATATCCAAAGAAAGTTAATTTTATTCTCCGCATGTCGCGTTAAAAATATAGTGTACGGATGTTAAATATATGTATATATTTTTTAATTAAAAATGAAGAATATCATTAATTTTATTTTAATCATTGCATATCGATAGTGCAACTGTTCGTCATAAAAGTATCGACAAGCTCTTTAGAAAGATACCTATAATGAAAAGCTGCCTCCATGGCGGGGACTACCCACCGGGACGTAAGTGACGTTCCGACATATGAAAAAAAATCAAGTTGACTATCACTATTATAAATAATTATTTTTAATTTCATTATGATTATTAATAAAAAATTCTATTAATGTACATTTATATGAAATTTTGTCCTATACCGCCATGTTAAAAATTTAGGAAAAGTGGGATAGCCACGTTACCTTTCTTAGGATTTTCACGAAACGTTGATAAAAAATAATTTATGTCAAGGTACAACTTCATATATAATTTTATGAAATTCTGTGCAACAGTTTTTGAGATACAGTTGACTCAAATTTATTTCGCACGCACACAATGGACAGACGGACATATAGAAATTTTCTAAAAATGGTAAAATCGTGTTCTAGACATTTCATAACCTGTATATTCATCGAAAACCCGATGTCAAAAAATTGTAATAATCCAGTGCATTTTCTATTGAATATTGAAGAAAGTAAAAAGGCGATAAAAAACACATTTTAAATTTATTATTATTATTATTATTATTATTATTATTATTACTTACATAAAATCTCTAACAAAAGCTATTTACAATTTATAAATATGAGATTTAGTTACCCATTTAATATAAAATGAGTTATTCTTTGTAAGACAGTTTAAGCAGATAAAAATATTTATATTATTATATGTTTTAAATAGTTATGAATCCCTTAAGCGATAAATTTACATTATGATATTTAATTCACAAACGGAACATTGTTCATCTTTAAAACTCCTATACAATGCATTTATTAAAGTGAAATGATTCTTCTAATTTGCCTAAGGTTAATTCTAAGCCCATTTATATTAATTTTATCCTTTTTAAAGGAACTCACAAGGGAGAAATTTTCTCCCAATTTAAAATATGAATTAACTTTATTATAGATATTTAGTATGTATCAATTTAAAATAAATTTTGATAATTGAATAGATGTTTTAAGAGATATGTTTATTTTAAAAAGTCAGAGTAATTTGCATTTTAATAATTCTATTAAGTGAAATAACTTAATACATTTAGCAAACTAAAATTATTTTAGAACGATCTTTTGTGCAATAAACATTAAAACATATTTAAACAATTATAGAATTTTTAGTGTGATTTAACAACCTACCAATTCTATACCCAACTTTCCAAGGAAAAAAAAAAAAAAAAAAAAAAAAAAAAAAAAAACTTGAAAAGTATTGCATAGACAATGTTTGCAGAAATTATTTTGATAATTTTAGTTTATACATACGTTTTTTGGAGTGCTGAAACAGACACTATAGGTAGTTTTTCTCTATCGCGTATAGAGTTTTACCTATACACGGCATCTGCTGACACTTAGTTTTAATTTTAGGTAGTTTCTAATGTTTTCCCATCATTAATTATAACTAATCATGGAAACATACTATAAAAGATATCATATAATTGTATTGGTGGAAGTGTCACGGAAAAAATTGTGCTGGTAAATATCATGTATTGACAAAAATCTATACGTGATAACAAGAAACCGGCTTCAATTTCAGTTTCAGCTCACCAAAAGACATAAAAATAAACCAAAATTATCAAATCAAAATTTTACATGTAGACTTGCGTTAACAAACCAGTTAGCTTTTAAGGAATATGAGAAAGAGATTGATATAAATATTTTAAATGCAAACATGTTTCAAAGATTTCGACAAAAGTTTCTAAAAATGGTCTTTACTGCACATATATAAGAAAGTTAATAATTTAAGAGTATTTTTATTTAAAGTTATATAAGGCAAATGAAACAAAACCTAAATTTCAGATAAAAAGATATAAATTTGCTTTGAATGATTGATTATTTGAAATCATTATTATTATTTTTTTTAATAAATATAGGATTAACATTTTACTTCCATTACCCTACTACCGTAGATAATGGAAGTATTGTATTTGGTCCAAAAATTCGATATCGAGATTTCACCTGATTTACACTTTTTAAGGTTCCCTGAGTCAAAAAAGTGGTTTCTGGCAATTGGTCAGTGTGTGTATGTGTATGTTTGCATGTATGTGTGGAATATTCTGGCTATCATATCTCCAAAACTAATAAAGATAGTCTTAATTTATTCCTAATTAAAGATAGTCTTAAAGTCTTAATTTCATAATTAAGACAGGTCTGGTGTACTGATGAATTTTCCAAATTTTGGTGAAAATAGAAAAAATGGAAGTGGGATATCTGAGGCCGAAAGTGGGACCGTCAGTCCGTATCTCAAAAACGGCTCTAACGATTTTCGTCAAAATTGCTATATAAACACTCTATTAGATATCCTTTCGAATGATAAAGTTGGTTAGTTGAGGAATACTGATAGACGCCCTGTATAAATAGCTCAATTTCAGGTCTTGCAAGCGCCTTTCTTTAAAAACAGCTTTACGGATTTCTTTTCAAACTCGACATATTAACTCACTTTTAAATATCCTTTTGTATGTAAATATTGTTTTCAGTTCAATAATTGCGTTTTGGTAAAAGTTGTTGTCTCATAAACGGCTCCAACGATTTTCTTGAAAACCGTTTTATAAACCCATTCCTTTCTCATGTATTACGTGGTTATTAGAGGAAAAGTTATCCTGCTTAGGTAGACCACTTTTAGATGTCGGAAATTGGTGTTTCAAAAAATACCTCTACCATTTTTTTTTCTCTTATTTTTTACCTCGCTATATGTAGGCTTCATTTTATATGTTTTTACATGTGTATAAAATTTCTTTTACTGGGAAAATTTTAGGTTTCTACTTCTTTAAGTCACTTTTATAAATTCTGATCACATTATCTAAAGAAAAAAAAATCTGGTGTGGAACAACCACAAGTCTCCCATTACCCACTATTACATGTATTATATACATTTTTTAGAAATAATGTGGTAAGCGAAGACAGAAAATTGACCTAACGAAGTAGACGCCACAGAAATTTCCTATAAGAGAAAGCTTATATAGATATGTATGTATATATATATAAACATGTAAAACAGAATTTCCATACAGAGTTAAAAAACAAGAGGGGGGGGGGGGGGAAATGATAGAGTTATTTTTTCAAACACCAATTTCCGAGATCTAAAACTGGCCTACTTAATCAGGACGACTGTTATTTTTCCTGTAAAAACCACGTAATACATGAGAAAGGATATCTAAAATGGATTTATGTAATTATTTTTCAATAAAATCGTTAGAGCCGTTTTTAAGATACCAACTTTTACAAAAACTTGGAATACTCAATTATTGACCGGAAAACAATAATTACATACAAAAGTATATATAAAAGAGAGTTAATATGGCGAGTTTGAAAATAATCCTTACAGCCGTTTTTAAAGGAACGCACTTGCGAGACCTCAAATTAAGCAATTTAGACATTTCAATCCTATCAATTTTCCTGAACTAATCAACTACATCATTCGAAAGGACATCTAATAGTGTTTTTATATGGCAACTTTTAAGAAAATCATTGGAGTCGTTTTTGAGATACGGACTTATGGTCCCAATTTTGATTTCTGATGTCTCACTTCCGGTTTTTGAATTTTCACAAAAATTTGGAAAATTCATCTGTACATCATGCCTCAATTCTGAAGTTTAGTAGTTATATCTTTATTAGTTTAGGATATATGATAAGCTGAAGATTTCGTACATGCATACATACACACACACACACTGACCAATTGCTAAAAACTATAGTTTTCGACTCAGAAGACCTTAAACGTGTAAATGAAGCGAAAACTCGACATTGATTTTTTTTGACCGAATACAAAACTTGCATTACTTACGGTAGTCCGGTAATGGAAGTTAAAATGCATATAATACGTGTAATAATGGGTAATGGAAGTCGGTTGTTTGTTTCACATCAGATTTTTTTTGAAAAAAATCGACACTTGGAAATCTTTTGTTATATAAGTATAAGATTGTCCATCTCAAATTATAAAGGTACTTAAAAATAATTATGTATTATAGATGAAATCAGATGGATTAAACCAGTAAAACAGTAATAAAACTTAAAATTAAAGCAAGAGAAAAACGTAAGTTTATTACGTAAATATTTATATTGTATGTATGTTATTGAAGAAAATCTGTTTATAAAAATTAAAACTCACTTAAAGTGCAAAGATCTGAAAATTCTCAAAATATGTGTAACTTTTGAACGCTTCCGATAAGCAAAAATTGTATTTAAAGATAATTTTAAAAATAACTTCAGAACATTTTTTCTGAAACATTGTAATTCAGAATAAGATGTTTCAGTTTTAATACCCAACTGAACTACTGCTTCTTTATAAAATAATCTAATAATTAAACAAATAACCTGGAAAAAAAGTTATCAAACAATCGAAAAATATAAATTTCTTGCTTACATTTTAATTTAATATTCAACTAATGACCTTTTTACCATTGGTTCACAATATCCCAGTAATGATTCCAGTATTTTCCACAATAAAAATCCTGTCTAAAAATTATACAGAAATTTTATTTTAAAATTTTACATTTAAAAATTATATCTTCACTTCACATTTACGTAAAATGCTACATTTAATAATCATTATTCTTTTTCATCTGCAGATATCCAATATTCCTTTTGGCGTTACGAAATTAATATATATTTCTCATTCGCTTTCACTTCCTAAAAATTAGAAGGCAAAATAATTATATAAGAACTTTGTCATGTACTCTGCTTAGAAATAGCTCCTGGTACAGTTTTACTGGTTCTACGCCATTGTAGTTTGCAGTTAGGTACTATCGATTGTTATTGCTCTATTTCGTATGGCAATTTCAAAAAATATTTTTCAAAGGTCTATTCCCTCTTATGATTTGGTACGCTCTAAATGAAAATATAAATTTCTTATAAATACTGAAATTGATTTTGAAAGATTTTCGCAAGAAATTTTGGGGTAGCTAATATTTTCAGTTAATATTTACAGTTCTTTAGTTAGAGGTAAAATCTGGAATGTTGTAATCCGCCTATCGTCTTAATGGTCTTATCTACAAACTAAGAATCTTAAAATGTCTTATCTCTGAAAGTTCTAATTCTTCGACCACTTTTCTTGAAACCATGGAATCATCTGTGCAAGAGCGAACTCAACGAGTCTAGTGTTAAAATGGGAGAGATAGTCATCTGATTCAGAGAAAATAAGATATAAGAGAGAGCCAAATTACTGGATGGTTTTTAAACCTCAAACTATCGGTCAATTTGTCATACCTCAAAGCTTCTGGACTGTCCTCATTGCTTGTTTTAGGAAACGTAGGTACACTATATCCATAAAAGATGGTGTTTCTTCACCTCCTTGACGTACTCCGTGTGCTTTTTTACCCGACATTGTACATGAAAGTTAATTGTTTTAAAACGTTAAATCACCCCTCAATGTATGCTTAAGGGGACAGACAAATAAAATATATCTTTCACAAATAAAGTACGAACATACTTATAAGAACACACTTATGGGCGTAAAATCTATAATTTGTTAGATTATTTTCAATATAATTTTCCTGTTCATGCTTATATTTCTTTTATAAAACCGACTTGCAAGTTATATTCACTGAAAAAAAAAAAAAAAAAAAAAAAAAACTCGTTATCAGATTAAAAATCACTGCTTTTAAATGTAAATTCTTTCTTTAGACTATTTATGTATTTGTTTCACAAAAAAAGTTATGTAATCCTTTATTGAAATCGCCTTGGGAAATAAAAGTATACTAGACTACATTTTTATATGCTGGGGCAATAAAAATTATTTCAAAAGTTAAAATATGCAAAATGTTTAATTTATAAAGAACATATAGGTCGAAAATATTAGAAAAGAAAGTAAAAAAAAACTACATTACTAAAATATTTTAAATATTTTAAATATTTTAATCTCTTATTTGTCATTTTATGAAACGCTGACTATTTCTGTATAAAAGATTAGACAGAAAATTTTTAACTGACATAATGCCAACTAAGATCTTTTCTCTGGTTTTGCTTAAAATGTTTAATAAGCATAAAAATGCATTTTCATGAAAGCCAATATTTACTTAGCATTCATTTTTCATTTTCATTATCTTTCTTTTCTTTTTTTTTTTTTTTTTGAAATAGTGTAATAAAATTGTTTATAAATTTATAAACAATATTCATCTAAAATATAATATACATACACTTATTTATTTTGATGGTTTTATATCAGTAAATTTATTTTTGGGCTTAATGGTATTAAAACTTAAGTTATTTGCAAAAATATTTTTTAGACGGTTCTGTGTTTACACCAAAGCGTGTGTAATGTTATTTTAAATAATATAGATATTATAATATTGAAATGCATGTGCCTGAATATATTTGTAAAACTGAACACGGCGAAATAGATTTAAATTATACATACTTATTCAGAAATTTAAATTTTTAACAGCATACGTTTTACACATTTCTAAAGACACTAATATAATCTAAATCTAAATAAAATGATAGGATGAGGATTTCTTTTAGATCTCCTCCTAAACCACTGAACCAAACTGAACGAAAATGGACACAGTTACTGATTATGATTGGAGTTGAAGTATAGCGGCTGTTTCAAATTTCTAATGCGTGTGCAATGGGAGGGTGTGATGAAAAACCCTCTTGAAAACAATATTTTGATATGACTTCAACGGTAATATTTGAATTTTATATGTAGGTTACTTGTAATGTATTTATTCTCCCCAAGTATGGGTTATAAAAAAAATAAGCTAAAAAGAAGTGAAATAATTAAAAAATCATTTTAAAATTATGCTTTTATTAAAATTTCATGCATGCGATATAAACATTTTACTGCGAATAAATACAAATAACGAAATGTCCTTTGTTGACTGTTAAAACTTATAGACGATGTTTCTAGAACAAACATAATTATTATATTTACTTCAAGTGGAAGTTATTCTACAAATAACATATTTAGAAGGAAAGGACAAATTAATCTGAACAATGTCAAAAATTGACTATGCCAGAAATAGAAATTAAATTCAGATCATACGGCATAAAAGCGCCAGTGTTCTACGGAATGAGCTGCAATGTTGACCTTTGACTGGCACGATTCTCTCTCCTGAAAGCAAGAAATTTGCCAGTCTGAACTCAACATGATATTTCGGTAGGTCACTGATGTGTTATATTATCCTACTTCGCTTCTTATCTCTAGGTTAATCAGTTTTCAATCTTCGTAAAAATTCCCTATTCATCTAGAATGTCATTTACATTATCTGATTTACATAATCTAATTAGCGATAGAACAACTTCCAGCCTGATATTAAGTTTTAATATAACGTCATTTTATTCAACCCTTAAAGTAAATTAAGCCTTTTTATCTTTTCGTTTTAAGATAGAGTTTATCTTCGTACCGAAAAGGAAATATTTTTCGTTACTCCCACGGCATAAACATGGATAGTCATTTATGAGTGTATGCTGGTATGAACAAATTGTATATACTCGTACTCCACCATTAAGGTCTGAGGGACATTAAGGTAAATTTATGCTGAATATCATGAAACCCGCAATAGCTTCTGCATCTGGTATTCCAGCCACATTTTTCTTAACCCTGAAAAATTAACAAAATCAAAAATGCATATGGTACCGAACACTTAAAAAAACAATATGTGTTTTCTTCCTGTGCACGACCATCTATTCGATATTTTATGCCACCGACAAATGAAAATGTTTTGATAAATTTTAATTTTTAGCAAAATCATCCGAAAATTTGCGTTTTCGCTTTACGCTTGACATTTCAAATATAAAACAATAAAATGACACCTAAAGTCAACTTATGAAAATCAATATGATAAAACAAACATACGCGGGTTATCAAATCTTCCACATGTATCGGGTGTGTTGTGATATAATATACAAGTAGAATTTATGAATAGAAAAGCAACAACAAGAGTTTAAAATTTTTTAACATTGCGTTCAGTTGTAGGATAAATATTGAAAATTACATGAGGTCAGTGACATCCCTGATTAATTTTTGCTGTTTAAATAGTGGGGAATGCTGATGAGGAGAAACGAGCGCAAATCTTCTTTAATGAATACAAATGAGGACACTAGAATTTTCAAGGCAACTGAAGGGAAAACTCGAAAAATGAGGACTGTTCCTAGAAAATGAGAAAGTCTGGTCACCCTATAATGTAGCTTTACTAACAGTACCTTCTCTTTTTTGAAGTCGACGCGTTGCGTTTTCTGGTGACTTTCATTCCCCTCTCTCATTACAACTAATTTTATACATGTTTCTCATATGTCGTCACCGACGATTTGCCGTTCAGGGCCATCTGTTGGCCGTTGTTTACAGTTTTTTAATAAAACCCCACGATATTTCAAGCATGTGTGCCAATATTTAAATCTCTACATACATTTTGTCGTGAAATATTTAATTTTCAAATGCTAACGGACTTTTGGATCACCGGGATATATGAATAAAGTACACGAAATTCAATACAGCCTTTATCATGGCAATTATCAGAAAGTTTTTGCGCGATAATCTCTAATATTCATTTATGATTTATTCAAATACCGTAAAAACCGGCGTATGGGCTGCAGTCGGTGCTTTGTTCAATTAGCACCATTAAAATTTAATTATAACGTTTGTTTAATCATTCGAAAAGTAGTCGTTTATTGCATATATGAAACGTCACTTTTAAAAAATATTGGTGACTATTGATTTAAAAATTCCCTCAGTGTGACGGTACTGGATGCGGCGGATACGGCGGATACGCCGGTTTTTACGGTAAATTATTAACTCTTTTCTCGCTGAAGAAAATTTACGAGATTCGATTCCCTCTGCTACCATTTTCTCTCAATTCTGAATAGATAAATCCTTTGAAAGTACTGTCAAGATCACTTTCAACGTTATTTTATTGCGTTGACAAACCGTATCAGTAATTTCACTGGCAGCAGTGAATCGTGCTTCGGAAGGATCGAGCTTCCGAAAAACCGATGTATATACTGAGTAATTAAGGGGTTAAACGATCATATCATATTAGACAATTCAGACAAATATCATTTCAAGAAACTAAAACTTTTAGAAAAGCTGTCTAGAGTTTAGCACGAAATCAATCAAAAATTTGATAATCTGTTACTGTAGACTAGACTATCGAATGGATTATATTAATGTTAAAGAAATAACATTTATGTACAACAAATAACCAATAGTTACATGGACTTTCTATTAGATAGTCTTAATAGGAATGAAGCTCTTGAATTTCGGAAAATTAAATAAGTCATGTCAAATTTTAAAGAGGGTGTTGTCATTTAATTTTTTTAACGTCTTTTTAAAATATATTACTTAAAACTTATTCTTTGCTTGATAAATAAATACATTTCCTGAAAATAGTGAATAATAAATAGTTCAAATAGTTCAAATCAGTGAATTTAATAAATTGAATAAAGAAATTATATAATTTCATGTAATGTATTGATTAAATGTAGTTATATCTTTATATAATTTATACAACTTTTTCATAATATTTATTTCCTAATTTTTTTAATGAAAGGGTATATTATTATTATAAAAAATTAATTGTAAATGCGGAACAGTATTCTCATTCTAATATGTATCTTTCTTTATCTATCTCGCAATCGAACCCTGTACTTCCAGTTTATAGTATTAAGGACAGAATCTATTGTTTACATCTTGTTTCAATATACATTTTATTGATAAAGAATTTGGATTCTTACTAATTACACATTTTATTGAATACCTGAAATTTTATGGTGGATTCTTATGGATAATCAAAGGTTCAACGTATGTTTTATACTTTATGCATTTCACGGAAGATAACAAATAAAGCAACAAATAAAAAATAAAATTATTTACATATTAACTGTGTATTTATTTATGAAATATATAGAATTATCATTGTAAGCTAAAATGTTCCAGATGGAAAAAAAAAGTAACTGTACAAATTTGTAGAAAATAAGTAAAATATGTTTTATGAGGTGGGAAGAATGATTGTGAACGTTTAATGTTTTTTATTTTATTTTATTTTATTATTTATTTATTTATTTTTAAATAAAACCAATCAATTTTCGTTACTACACATTTTGCTTTCTGAAAATATACATTTTCAACACTACAGATTTGCTGAAAAATATATTTTATAAGCAATGTTTTATCTCTTACAGTTGAAATGGAAATACAAAGATTTAGGTGAATGTTACGAAATTGAAGGTGGATGGATTTCTCTGTGTGGTGATCATACAAATTTTGCTAAATATTTTAGCCACGCAAATAGTTTTTGCCTTCTACAAATGCAAAAGAAGATTGTTATAAATTTTGTAACAGCTGAGTCAGTCGTGTGTTTATTTCTGAATGCTTTTATTTATTCTCCTGTATAATTTTCGTTGAAGTAATGTAAGGATTAAGGAAGTGTTGTTTAACTTAAAAAAATATATTATACAGTAGAAAGGATATGAGTTTGAAAAATAATATATACTGTTAAATTGAATGTATATTTTATGAGAACAGATATAATGAACTGAGTCGTTGGTTCAAGACACGCAAAGAAAATACGAATATTGAAATATATATCACGCACAAGCAATTTTCTTTTAAAAATTGAACATATCCCTTATTATAAAAGTACAACACACGCTATTGTAATGAATGTTTAAGATTTGCTTATTATTTTAAAAGTCTCCATTGCATTTTTCAATTTTTAAACGTTAAATTTTCTTCATTTTAAAATATAACAGGACTTTTGTTTCTAGCACGAAAAATTTTTTAATGTTATGTAATTAATATTTATTACTATTTATTACAATTAATATTTTTAATTGATGATCAAGTAATTCTTAAAAAATGATAAAACTTTTTTTTTTTTTTTTTTTTTTTTTTTTTTTTTTTTAAACATAAGTAGTTTATTAGTCTGAATTCTTGCAAACGGAATCTAAGAAAACGCACTGGTTATTTATCTATATATTTATAAATATATATAATAATAATAAGTAGTAGTAGCGGTATAAACTACAGTACTAGAAAAAAAAAATAGAACAGTCTGGTAAGACAATGAGAAATGCAAGCACTTAAAATATGTTGATACAGTCAGCAGCGTAACAGATAACTAGACTGTTGAGAAATATTGTTTTCAGGCAGTTGTTATAAATCAACATGTCGATAAGAATACGGCTATATGTCTTTTTACAAATACAGTGGAAATCTGTGAAAATAGAAATTAAGTTATGCGACAGGACATTGCACTGTTTAGTGTATGTAAAGTTTTATCTGATCAGAAGAATATTGTTTTTAGGTCGATCTGGTCGACCTAAAAAAATCTAAAAGTCGATCTCCCTTCAACCATGTAAAAAAAAAATAATAATAATAAAAATAATAATAATAAAAAAATCATGAAGTCATGATCACTACAAGATAATATGATTAAATAAATGTAACCTGTTGTCAGTGATAGTATGGGACGCTTTTAACTGCCTTTTTTAACCTCTTGCTGTCAACCATTCCTGATCACCTACATTTATATCACATGAAAGTTTTGTGACGAAATATTTCCGACAAAATAATTTCTTGTCAACTGCTGCGACAAGTTATTGTAAATGCATATGAAATATTGCGACATCACAAATATTAAAAGTAGCTGGGAGGCATTGTACATTAACTCCAAATTACTTTCATATAGTAACAGCATTGTCCCTCCTTTCATTCAATGGATATTTTTTGTATGTGGACACATACAAGTTAAATTTTAGAATTTGAGAACTGAATTATCTGCAGCTGTTTATCTTGATATCCTGTAGGATTAAAGTGAAATTCTGTATCCATACTGTATGGCATAAGATATATTCTTAATAGTTAAAACAGAAGTTATGATTTTTTTTTTTACAATCTGTATATATATACCGGGTTTAACAATCATAGAAACATAGTACCAACGACAAAGTTGGTGCAAATCAAGAGTAGATTTTAGATATCGCGTGTTGTTTTACAAGAGGCTGTATAAATATATAAACACAAAAACTAAATTTTGCGCTCATAGTATTGCCCTAATATACTATGAGCGCAATATGTTCGTACATATATTGCACTGTATCTAAGAAGGAAAACAGAAGAACCCATATATTTTTAAGTGTCGCTGTCTTCAAGTTGTTTAAATTTAAAAATTATGACTTTCACCAATTTACCTGCAGTTTTGGCATCCATTTTTCAACGGCAAAATATTTACATCAAGGGGCTTTTCATAAGGCATTAAAATTAAATAAAGTTCGGTTTGTTTGAAGATAGCATTTAAAATCATTTAAATTCAGTTATACCAACGGTTTTATGAACTTAATGTAAATTAATGTTTTTTCCCACTGTTCAAAATTTAATAATTGAATCTCTTAGGGTGTCACCTGCAAATTGGAAACATTTAAGAGTGTAGACAATATTAAAAGATAATAAAAGACAGATAAAAGTGAGGCTAAGTTTGATTTGCGATATCATTCTACGGTAATTTTTTCTCCTCATGGGTCATTAAAACAAGACTTACAATTTAATGTAGATTCCGAACAACTATGGACGTCTGGGTCAGACCAGGATACGAACCATGCTCATTTGAACTCCGACACCGAATAACTCGCTAAATGAGTGTGAATTATTATGCTATGAAATTTATCATAACTAGGAAAATGCATTAATTAATTAATTAATTAATTAATTTTTAATGGGTAAAAATTCTAAAATTACTATAGAAAATACCAAATATAGTTTTAACAATTTCCAACAAAATTAAAAGTGTTTATAACTTTAGTTTGTGTGCCAATTTAATTTTTCGCATTGTAATTTCCATAAATAGGTCAATAACGTCTTGAAATTGATATATATATATATATATATATATATATATATTATTCACTTTACAGAAACAAATTCGCGTTTAAAATGATATAAATTGCACTACTGGATTTTGCACTAAGGACAGAATTATAATACAATGCAATCTGTTACAGGTATTTCTTTAAAATATTTTTTAATATCTCTAAAATGCACAAAGCATAACGAAATGAACATATATATTATATAGATACGTATATTTACTGCAGAACAGATCATGGTTAGCATTACTGTTTGTTTTACAAGAACACACAATATTCAGATAATTTATGAGATATAAATGGATGGAATTTTCTTTTGTGTTATGATGGAATATTATTATTATTATTAATTTTGTGCTCTATATGTGGCATAATCTATTTTTAGGCAGTATACAGGGAAATATAAAAACGTAATAATGAGTGAAATAATAATGATATTACTAAAATATTCCTCGTGTTGTTCTGTAAACGAATTATTATTATTTACCATACAATATATATGGAATATTTACTTTATTGTATTTCGAATATGTATTTTTACTTCATAATTTTTAGTTTGTATAAACACATAAATATATGTTTAAAAAAAATACCTCTCTAAAAGCGTAATGTATTCGAGTAAATTTGTGATTCCTAATTCGCATATTAGTATTACTGCATATTCTATTACATTATTACATATTTAAATAACATTTGTCATTTTCAAGGTATTTTAAATTTATTTCTGGGAATAAAAACGCTGTGAGGCTGTTCGGTGGACAAATATGAAACAAAGTCATAAATATTTATTAAACTTTGTTGGAGACTGATAAATTTGTATAACATAACTGATAATAAGAAACAGCAATTTCCACTTATATATCCTTTCATGTATCTGAATATTTTTTGTGCAACCCTGTAAACGAATAATTAACACTCATATAACAGTATTCAATGGAAAACATAAATTTGCGCATCTGATTAACCGATATTACATTATTTACGTTATGAGCAGGTTAAAAATATGAAAGTATGTTTCAAGGCATATCATTTCTCGACAATAATGCAATCTATTAAAAACCTTTTGTGAACCCCTGTACATGAAAAAATTAATGCTATTTATACTAATTTCAACAAGAAATATGCCTAAGTGAACCTAAGTAATAAATCAGTTACAAAAGTTTCTTTAATAATGTTCACATTAATCAGAGATTAATAAATAAAAGTCATGGACGTTTTTTGTATTTATTGGAAAATGTTGAAAATATATTTTTAGAAATTTTATTCATCCATCCTGAAAATTAATTTCAGATAAATTAGAGTGTAAAGGTGATTTTTATACCAACTATGTTAAAAATACCAGAACTGGTAATCGAACGCATGCCACCCGCTTAACGCACGGATCCTCATCCACTCAGCTGGGTGATAACCAGCTAGGCATTTCTCACTTAATATTCGTTAGCAAAATGTCTGCAAACGTAGATGTAACAGGTGAGAATTCAAGTGGAAGAGAATCCGTGCGTTAAGCGGAGGGCCCGGGTTCGATTCTCGGCTCTGGTCAATTTCACATAGTTGGTATAAAAACCAGCCTTCCACTCCAATTTGTCTGAAATGAGTTGAAGATATCATTTAAGTATCTTTCAATAGGGTCCCACAAGTGGGCAAATGATTCTGTTCTCAAAGTTCTAGAATGATAGTTGCTAGGTTCTATCCAAGGTCTTGATTTTTGTTCTAGTCGCTCCGAGTTTTCTGTGGTTTTCACCGACTCTGACCTAACTAAGGTCTAGAACCTGTTAAAAAGTTCTCACGGACGCCATTTCACAAAGACCCAAACCCTAGCTTAAACAATCGGTCTCAACCAACACAACCATAAAACATAAACTACCATAACTTTCAATATGATTCAAAGTCAATATTCCCATTATACATTAATAAATATACATTATAAATACATGTATAATGTATACAGTTTTTTGTGACAGTTCGTTTAAGAAATAATCGCTAGAGCATGTATTTTGAATCACTTGACATATCTTATTAAAATTAACTATTTTTTCAATGTTTTTCAAGACTCCAAGAAAATATTTCTCTGCGCAATCAAAATGGATAATGCATACGCATAGCTGAAAAAAAAAAAAAATAAAAAAAGCACTTGGTTTAGGAATCATCTCATGGATTTTATTTAAAATATAGCATTTATTTTTATATACAGTCGTTTAATATAAATTTGATTTAATTTTGGAAAGCATTAAACATAGTATGTAATAAACATACATGTGTTGCACAAAGTAATTGAAACACTTTCACATTTTTACGTTTTATCGAACATCCCAAAAAATACTCAATGTGTTGATCTGAAATTTTTGTAATAAGGAAAACATGCCTTTTCTCATATTTTTCAGCAAATATTTTGTTGTGAACAGCTTTAGGGGGCGAACAGCAAGTCCAATGAATAAAAATTATTTGTGATTAACCTATATGGAAATGCTTTCATTGATCTGCAAATTTTAGCTGTGGTTATAAATGTTACATTTTATAGGTGTACAGAGTTTTGTGAGGCTAGCTCGAATATTTAAGGAGTTAAACATCTTATATATATATATATATATATATATATATATATATATATATATATATATATATATATATATATATATAAATGTAAGTTTTTACTTTATAACTCTAAAGTTATTCTCTGAAATTCCCTGAAACTTTCAGAAAACGTGACAATATATTCATAAATCATTATACTGCAGTTTAAAACAAATACATATAATACTGAAAAATATATGTACAGTTGTAGTAAATAATTTATTACTGCACATGCGCGGACTGTAACAAAAATAACTTTGAATTAGTACAACTCAACTGTATAGAGTACCTTACAAAAGATATCCAGTTGAAAATCATAAAAATTCATAGAGATATCGTGGATTAATAAGCTGTTTTCTAAAAAGGTTTTCACTGTAAGAGTTCATTCACAAATGAAAATCTGTGTCAGAAAAAAAACTATGTTACACAATCAAACTCAATACAATTTTTGTGATTCCTTTTTCTTTTTTTCATAGGTATGTACTACATACCTATGAAAAAAGAAAAATTAATTGTTTGAAAAAAAAAATCAAAAGTTTTTCTTATACAAATTTTCATCCGTGAATGACCATTTTTCGTAAAGGCCTTTCTGGAAAACAGCTGAAAATTCCCAGTACCTCTATGAATTTTTTATAATATTCAACTGTAATTTTTTTTATTTTTATAAGGTACTCTTTATTGTTGAGTATTATGCTATATCAATTGTTTTTTTTTTTCTACAGTTTACGCAATTGCAGTAGTAATTTAGTATTTACTACAACTGTGAATATTTCTTTGAATATTAAATATATTTCTGATTTAAACATATATTATCATGTTTTTTGAAAGTTTCATGAAATTTCGAAAGGAAACTTTAGAGTTATAAAGTAAATTTCCCACTTTTTTTTTAATAACATGTTTATAATTCTTTAAATATTCAAGCTAGCCAACGCTACACATATATAAAATATAACATTTATATAACCACATCTAAAATTTGCAGATGAATAGACGCATTTCCAGATAAAGGGTATTAACATTTTTTTTTTCTATTACTTCATTGGATTTTTTATTCGCTCCCTAAAGACGTTCATGACAAAATATTTTCTGGAAAATATGAGAAAATAAATATCTTTCTTATTCCCAAAATTCAAGAACAATTGATTAAGAATTTTTTGTGATATTCGAAAAAATGTAGAAAAATGAAATTCTTTCTATTATTTCGTTCAACACCTATATATGTATAACTAAAACTTTGCCTTTGTATCGGTCCAGGTTGGCTATATAATGCTACACCTTCTAACTGATCTTTACAAAAATTGGTACATTTTTTAATGATCAAAAAATCTTGCTAACACCGAATCTTTTAATTAAAATAGTTCAAAAATAAATAATATAAAAAATAGTTCAAAAGATAATAAATAAAAACCCCATTTTAAATCTAAAACTAACAAAAAAAATAAAAAATTAAAATTAAAAATTAAATAAAATAAAATAAAGGATGCCAAAATTAAATGATTAAATAAATAACTTACACATTCATTTTTTCAATACATATTATGGTATTATTATTACTATTATTCACATATTGTATTATCTTCTTCTTCTTCTTCTTATTATTATTATTATTATTCCGCACAAAATATTTATTTTCAAGGGAAAAAAAATTGCTTGGCATAACAATTTTATTGTTTACTTGTAAGTAATATTTTTTTTATATTTAATATTTCTTTTTATATCTAAAAAAGAACGAAATATTTGTTTTACTTAAATTAGTTGTTTATTTGTGGTTTTATTCGATTAAGTTCTTACAATGAATTTTAATTTTTATAAGACGATTTTATTAAGAAATTACATGTAGTAATTCATTTTACACCTTTTTTTTTCTTTCCATTAAATTTTTCTCTCAATTTTAACATTTAAATAATTTTGATACCAAAACTCAACAGTTATATAAATAACTAACTACTTTTTATTCTTATGTTTAAGATCTTTATATAAATAAATATTTACGGCTTCCAAAAATCCATCTTTCTTTTGTATACTCTTATTTTTACACGGAAGTTCTACAGACCCGTGAACATGTTTTATCCTTTTCCTGGGTTCTGTTTGGAATCTATTTATCCAAAACGTTCAGTCACAATATCATAAAGCTGGAATATTTTTCTTTTCTTTTAATTTAATTTTAATTCCATCTGACACTTTTCTTTGTTGTTGTTAATTTTATTTAATTCAAAAATCTTATAAGCCGTTTTTCACCCCAAACAGTGATGGGTAGATCTGCTAGTTTACAATAATCAATTAAACATAAAATGCGCATTTTATCTGAGATGAATTGACATCATCTAAATTAACGACACCTTAAAGGTATAAATGAGAAATATACAGTAAAAATCGGAATTTGTCTCATTTTCTGAATTTCGTAAAACGTATCATATTTCGGTTTATATCTGCGTCTGCAACATAGCTGTAATTGTAAAAATCCTAATGTCATTAATAAAAGTTAAATTAGGAAGAATTATTACGAAAAGTATATATTTAAAAAAACTGAGTATGAATAACATCGTAAACAAATATATTAAATACACATTAAGCGTTAGTAATTGTGTTCTCAAAAACATTTTTTTTTAAAACGATTTATAGTATTTATTTACAAATTTCTTATTTTTAATAATTTTATATAAGGTATTCGGCAAATTTTACTACAGTATAAAGTGGCTTATTAAAAGTGATCGTTACAGTTTACACTGTACGTTTTCTCTAATCTCAATATATATATTTTAAATGCTTATTTGTTTAAGCGGTCACGAATATAATACATATATAAAAAAATATTTTATAAATATATTTAGATATATTAAAAAGTTTTTAATGGTAATAAATGTTTTTTTTTTCATATTTTATTAGTATTTTAAAAAAAAAAAAAAAAAAAAAATGAAAAGAAATATGTTCAATAAAAAGATAGTTTACTAAAAAAAAAAAAAAAAAAAAAAAAAAAAAGAGAGAGAGAGAGAGAGAGATTATGTTTGTAATTATATTAAATTGTGTCTAAATATATCTACTTTGTCCAATTTATTTATACCTTAATACGTAGAAGAAATATCTTTTCGAAAATTTTAATATAAACCTCTTTCCGAACACTTTACTGAACAGTAATCAAGCTTTACAAGGCATTTGAAGTAATGTCTAATGATATGAATCTTAATTTATGAAAGTTACGCTTCAAGAATTTCCTACGACAAACATTAATCAAAATTTAAAGGAACATTTTCTATTAAGGTTATGATATATGCATATGCCGGTTTTGTTTCAATACGAATGTGATATATTTTATATTTTATCTTGTTTTATAAAACTGCTATAAATTCTAGCTTAGTATGTTGCAGTTATGCTAACTTATGAAACTTATGCCGAATAAGTTTCTAAAACAGAATTTTTTATTTAAATTCAACTTATATCGTTTAAATTAACATATTTAATATATTAAAACATAATTATTAAATAAAAAATAATGTAAGCTACAATTTATTTATTTGAAATTTTATTTAAATTAAATATAAAATTCAAGATTGTAGCTACAATAAATATCTTCAATATATACATATTAGAAAATTTAAACTATTTAAAGTCTTACGTTTATACATATATATAATTCGCTACCGACATTTTCCGGTATTTTCTATACCGATATTTTCTATATATATATATTTTTTTCCTTATAAATATGTAGCATTTTTTTTTTCTATATAGTTATTTTTAAAAGAGAAAGTTATATTAGAAAAAAAAAACTAATTTATATAAATATTTCTATTTTTTATCAAAATTCTATTTCTTTGATCGAAAGTCTAAAACAATGCTCTTAAATCATACTTTAAAGAAAGACTTTACTCACTTCCAAAAAAAGTAAACAGTGCATAGAGAATTAAAGATAATTTGAGATATGATTGAAAGACATCCTTCGTCCGACGAAACTAGTTAAAAATACTAGACTATCTTCAAATTTCTTCACATATTTATTTAAATAAATTTTTACTATATTGAATACTATAATCAAGTTAAGAAAGTTAAATCAAGTAATTTTACCCATTTTTTGACACAGTCACAAACTAAAATGTGCAAACTACTAGGTTATTTTTCGTATGATTTCATACAATTAACTTATCGTAAATTGTTGAGTTGGAGTATGAGGGTTAGTTTCTCTTTTTAGTCTTTATACTATTCCATATTTTTATTAATCCAAGAATCTTCATAAGGAATGCTTTTGTGAAATGTTGATCTATTCTGCCATGTTGAGAAAATCTCAAATTTCGAATAAATTACGGAGATTTTAGAGTATAAAATTTATAGTGAGTGATGTCCATGGGAAATAAAATAGATAATATTTTAAATGTAATCTCTCTTCTTTACAAAAAATATTCCTTAGTGCATTGTTAAGTATTTCTTATTTCTTTTCTCTTTTTTAAGAAAACCCCGAGTAACTTAAAAAGTTGCAAAATTAGAATGTTCAAAATCAGTTCTTTTCAATATCATAAATTATACTTTTATTCTTGTCGAAACTGTTTACAATAATTTGTTTCAAATTTTGTATTTTCACAAACATAACCATCTAACAACCGTACTGGCAAACCGAACAACCTACGGGCAGACAGCATATCATAATGGTTATTTCTGTGTTTCTCACAACCTAAAACATGTAGAATCCGAGGTGGAAAAATCTTACCAAATACATAAATTTCCTATAAATAATTCATAATAAGGAACTAAAAATATAATAAGTGACTTTTGCTTATAACATAATATTATAAACTCTTATGTGTAGCTAAATAGGAAATAATAAAAGAATTTCTATAATTTTACATGCGGAGTACGGGATCATATACGAACAAAAAATACGTAATACAATATGTGTATTTTACTTAATGTCAGATAGAATTCTAAATCTGCATAATCTTTATCTAAGGAATATTTATATTTTATAAGTTTTACAGGAAGGCAAAATAGGTTTCGATAGAGGTTTATTTAATCCAGTTGTAAATCACCTTGCAAATATTATATATATAATTCCATAGGTGCTAACATTTAGGAAAGCACTAGATTATATTTCGAATTACGCAAACATGATTAACATACAAAATATTTTTGTAATTGTTTTAATGTTAGACACATTTATAACTTTTAAGTCTTAAAATATCTCTATCTTGTGACTCTAACTCTGTTTAAATCACGTAAGAACCTTGATATATAAATTTAATATATATGTATATATATATAAACATTATTAGTTTAAATTACTGCAATAAAAACGAAACAAATTTTAAGCTTTTATTCAGGTGGTTTAGAAAATATTTTCAAATAGGAAAATATACTATGAAAAAATCACGAAACTAAATTTAAAACAATAAAATATTCAATGTTTAGATCAATTTGTTATCCATACACATTTTATTTTTGATTTAAATTATTCTTTAAATTAAATTAAACTATATATATGCAGAATATTTGTTATTTTTATTTTTAAAAAACTCTTTTTTTTTTTTTTCTTTCTTTCTTTCTTTTTCTTTTTTTTTTATTAATGAAAATGATTTATTCAGAATTCCTCACTAACTTTTACTCCTAAAATCCAAAATAATGGTAGTAATAGTACATTAAATAAAATAAATAAAATAAATGAATAAAAAATAAAAAATACTTTTTCAGAACTAAAAACAAGAATCTGTTCGTTTTGAAAGATCTAATTAATATGCTTTAGGTACGGTTACTTTTTGCTTTTACACACAATGCAAAAAGAACTTTAATTTACTATGAACAATACTAAGACTCGGTTGAGCATTTTACTTTATAGAGGAACTACTAAAAAAAAAAATATTAAAAACATCATTTGAAATTCAATGAAAAAAAAAACACTTTATTTTATTTTTATTTTTATTTTTTTCAAGAAGCTACATTAGAAGTAAAATAAATAAGAATCCGTCACAAATTTTATAAAATAAAAGGAAAGAGGAATTTTCGAAACGCTTTTGTTACAAAAGTAACTAACTCACTGTATTCAAATTCACTGAAGAAAAAATTGCTGTCAGAATAAAGAAAAAATAAAAATAAATGTATCCGAAACTTATATTAAACGAGTTAATTACACGACTGTGTATATATATACTATAGATATAACACATAGATTTATCGGAAAGGAACTATATATATATACATAAACTTTATGCGAGTAAAACGTTTATTAAAATTATCCTCATCTTCTGAAAAATTCGTGTGTGTTGTTAACCCTTCATCTCCTGTTTACAAAATAAGACTGAAATTAGGTTTACTCAGAAACAAATATAATAATTTTGATGAAAGTTTGGAATTAGGAGATTTTTGGCTTGCCAACTCTGTTGTACATTTCCTCCTCATCAGGAAAATTGGCGTGTAAAATTGAAATTGTGTTTACTCGGACATGAATAAAAATCATTTATTGAAAGTTTGGGATTAGGGAATTTTTGAGCGGAATGGTCGATTGGACTTATCTTCATGTTCAGGAAATTTTGCGTTTGCCGCTAACGCTTTGTCCTCAGTTTGCAAAATATGGCAGAACATGGGTTTACCCAGAAACAGAGAGAACGATTTTGATGAAAGTTTAGGATTAATGTGTTTTGTGGTGAAAGACTTATTGTATTTATCCTCAACTTCATGAAAATTCATGTTCGTTGTTAGTAGGGAAAGAAGGAGAGTTCTAGGCCAGCAGGGTGAGACGTTGAGGTGCAGGTAAGCCGTGCAGGATTCGCACCACCCCCTGAGGGCCTAGATGACTTGGTATCGTTCTTGACACCACCCTATGACAGTATCGTAAAATATGACGAGGTTATTAATGAGGAAATTTAATTTAAAAAAAAATAATTAGTGATTTTTGTAAAAGATGATGATGGTTTTAAGGAGATGTTTGCGGTAGAATGAAAAAAGCATGGTATTGTTTGTGAGTCATTAGGGAATTAATTAGGAAATTAATTAAGAAATTAATTAAGAAATTAATTAAAAAATTTAAAAAATTTGAAATAAAAAAGGATTCGATAAAATATATGAATTTAAGATTGTTGATGTGAATATACTATGAAAGAAATAGAGAGATCTGACTGGGGTTCGAACCCGGCACTTTGCAGTAAAAATATTTCCATAAGACTGTAGTTTTCGCGTATGTGTGAGTGATTTTTCTATTATATACCTATATAGATCTTCTTTAACCTAAGAATGCTATTGATTGAAAAAATTCAATCGATAAAATGATATTAATTGCAGAATAATAATTAAGAAAAATATTAATTAAGGATTTTATTACAAAAATAGGAATGTTTTATGAAAAATGACAATATGAGTAAAAATTAAGTAGAAAGAATGAAAGAAAGTGTAGAAAAATAGAAGATGACTGGTATTCGAACCCGACACCTTGCAGTAAAAATATTCACATTATGTGTGCGCATACATGTGTGATTTTTCTATTATATGTCTGCACAGGTCTTTTTAAACCTATGAACGCTATTGTCTGAAAATTAATCAACCATAAAAATGATATTAATTACAGAATAATAATTAAAATAATAATAATTTAAGATCTTGTAAAATTCACTAAATATTTTATGAAAAAAGATAATGTACGTGAAAATTAAGTTAAAAGATTATTAAAATCTCAAATGTATATGTGGTATTCGAACCTGACATTTACCTTGAGTTATTTTAACAAAACGTATCACCCCTTACGCTGAAATACAGCAGTCTACGATACCTTACATCCCTAACAAAATGAATGGAATAGTCTGCCAAACTTATTACCTATTTCGATAATTGTGGAATGACTCTTTTTTATCCTTAGTAATTAAAACAGTGTAATTACAAAACTGTTAATTATGAATTTTCTTGTAAAGATTACGAATGTTTTATGAAAAATGACGATGAGAGTAAAAATTAAGTAAAAAGGTGATTGAAAATTCTTCAACATGTCTGAAATTCAATTAGTTATCAAATGTCTAATGAAGTGATTTATAAAAAGTAATATATATATTTTTTCTTATTCAATCCCCCTCTCACAATGAGCTAGGTTGATATACCAAGGTCATACATCCCTTCCCGAACCTGTTTTTCCCCCTACTTACACCCTCGAAGGAAATTGACCATTCCTGCCTTTTTAGTGATGAGAGAAAATATCAGATTTTTTTATAGATTTCCATTAACTTTTTTAAAATATAAATTCATTCCTTACATTTCTTAAGTGTAAACCCGTGAAATTTTACCAATAAATTCAGAAATAGGGTCGTAAAAATAAGATTTTGGCATGATTTTAAATAAATTTTAGGATCTATCTACATAACTTTTAGAGTATTTGGCGATAATTCATGTTTGGTAGGAAGCATACAATATTAATTTCGAGTGAAGTAAAATTATGACACTTGCTAATTTATTTTTGCGGAGTGAAGACATCTGTTTTTTAACCTGAATTCAGTGTTACATAATAATAATTTTTTCAAGATGGATGTCAGAACAGATATCATTTTGTTAAATGCATTTACTCATCTATTCAATAGATCACATCTACGCAATTCAGAACTAGAGATTATAAACCAGCTTAAATTTCGAATGAATGAATTTATCAATTCCGAAATTAGCAATCAACTTTTTGAAAATGTTGATATGTTATCTGAGGAAAATTTTTACACCTGTTTAGATATTGTCTTAAAAGAAATGATAAAAAATGAAATTAATTGGGACAAAGTTGTAATTTACTTAATAATTTCAAGTGAAGTTATGGCGAAGGGCTTTAAGAGATCTGGGGACTTTATCATACCTTGGATAATTTTTTTAATATCTTCCAGAAGTATTTAGGTAATTGGATTATTGATCATCAAGAATGTATAAAAGTCAAAGAAGTAAAGAAATCAATTTTTCATAGAATATGGAGTTTTATCACTCGATCATAATATGAAAATTGTAAAAATATTATCTGCTATGTTGAATTATGTTCAGTTCAATCTGTATAAGAACAATCTTCAAGAAAAATGTATGTAATGTGAAATTGAAAGTAAATAAAGAACTTTAAATGGAAATTTTGTTTAAGAAAAAATTATTTGAAGTAAAATTCACCTTTAAATATAAATAAAAATAAAAATAAGCTGATCGATGTAAAAAAACTGAAAAAAAATTCACTGTTTGAAAAGAAGTCTTAACAAGTTTAAGAAAATATCGTGACATATTGCAACATTCTTATAATAATATAAGTTTCTGAACATAGTGATAATTAGAAATTACCATTTTTTTTAGTTTTTAACGCGACCTGGAATCGAACCTGACACTTCCCTAATGACAACGTTAGAATTTTTTTGTAATTCATTCCCAACATTAGTTATTTTAATCTATATTTCCTAAGAATTATTCAATGATCTGTGTCAAATAAAGACTTCCCAACTACATTTTTTTACTACTTTTCACTACTTTCTACCACTTTAACATAGTGAAATTCCCCATCTCACATGCTACCTTTCACTCAATTTTTTTTCACAGATAGCAAGTTTGTAAATAATGAAAGCTAACTTTGAAAAATTCAGAGTTAAAAAATATTAATATATGTTTTATTAAATACATTCATGTTCACAGATGCATACAAAACTTTTTAGTGTAATTCTCTTCTTTAATGAAACACTTAGTAAATTTTACACAATTTTTCGTTTAATAAATGAAAAATATTATAATACTTAGTAAATTTTAGCAAAGTAATCTTAAAATACTTTCACTGAGATTTATAACTGAGTCAAAAATTAAGATATTCTTAACATATGATATTCCACATTGTTATGCAAATAGTATTGGATTGTACTTAAGCTGCAAACATCTCGAATAGTTTGAAGTCTTTGAGAAAAAAATTAAAGATTTTTATTAAAGACCTAGAAATGCATAGAAGTTAATTTTTGTAAAATGAAAATTGATTAAATATTAGAAAATATACTTTGGTATAATGTAACTTAGAGATATTTAAAACAAATACATATCAATTCATGTTTGTAAAATATAATTTGATGTTTAGGGAGAAAATTGTTACTTCAAAGTGTATAAAAACGACAAAGTTTTTTTTACAGATCATTGATTTAATACACAAAGTAAAATAATACAAGACAGGAATTGTGGGTAGACATAAGTACTTTTTGTTAAATTATACATTTGTGACGTAGTGGTAAGGGGGAATTTACGTCACAGTGGTTATGACGTCAGCAACAGGTTTTAGTGTCTCCTCAAGCTTGTTCAACCATGTCTAAACTTGAAAGTATGTATACTTTTTGTTATTACTTCACATATGGTTTTTCATATTTTTTAAGTTTTATCTATAAATTTTCTAACTTAATGTTTTGTGTTAGCAATTCTGCTAAAAACAATTAATTTTTTCTAAGTGATGTGACATGAGGAAAGCATTTGACAAATATGTTTAAAAAATTTTTTTGAAATTTTACAAACTCTTAAAACTAATCTTTCACAATTCTTATAAAATATTTTCTGTATTCTAAAAATAAAAAAAGTTAAAATATAATCGTGAAAGTATCTATATATAAAAGTTGTTACTCAAAAATTATTTTTACACAATTTAGAATAGAGATTGTGATTTCAGTTAAAGTACAAAACACTTTGATGATGCATATTCAAAGTAAGATTCAAGCGTGATACTTAGGAAAATATTAACTTCACTAGCGAGCTTCGCCCGCTAGCGAGTCAGTATTTTCAAATGAATCACTAACAGTAAGTTTTAGTCTTAAGAAAATAAATTTAAAAAAAAAATCATTTCTGATCGGGTAAAATGTCGTCCCGAGTTCCCACTGCCTTCGGCAGCGCAACCCCGTGCGCGCTGCGCGTGCACAAGTTAAGGGATACTCGCGCTGCGCGCGCGTATTCCTTCTCTGACCCTTCGTGCCCCCCCCAAAAAAAATCATTTCTGATCGGGTAAAAACTCGCACCGAGTCCTCACTGCCTTCGGCAGCGCAGACCCATGCGCGCTGCGCGCGCACGTGTGAAGGTATATGTGCGCTGCGCGCAAATATTTCTTCTCAAATCAAATTTTTATTCTTACGAAAAGAAAAGAAAAAAATCATTTCTCATGGGGTACAAAGTCGCCCCGGGTCCCCACTGCCTTCGGCAGCGCAGTCCCGTGCACGCTGCGCGCGCACAAGTTAAAGAATATACGCGCTGCACGCCCGCATTCCTTCCCTGGCACTTCGTGCCCCCTAAAAAAATCATTTCTGATCGGGTAAAAAATCACACCGGGTCCCCACTGCCTTCGGCAGCACAGACCAATGCGCGCTGCGCGCGCACGTTTGAAGGTATACGCACGCTGCGCGCACGTATTGCTTCTCGAATCAAATTTTTATTTTTAAGAAAAGAAAATTAAAAAAAATTATTTCTCATCGGTTAAAAAGTCGGACTGGGTCCCCACTGTCTTCGGCAGCGCAGTCCCGTGCGCGCTGCGCACGCACAAGTTAGGGGTTACGCGCGCGGTGCACGCCTATTTCATCCCCACCCTTTCAGCCCCTTCTAATAAACCTACGTATACCAGTTTTGAACGGTCTTACTCAATTATCTGAGATGAAAAAGAACACCTAATCAAGACGCCTCGAAAAGTGTAAATCTGCTGAAACCTTTCGATAATATAAAAGAACTTTAAAATATCTTTCGAATGATGTATTAAAAGTAATTTAATCATGATTAAAATTGAAATATTGAAATTTTAAAATATTACAGCGCCATCTGGCGGTAGAAATTTCTGTATTCCACTGTTCGATCCCAAATCAACAAAGCTTTCTAATGATGTATTACTTATGAAATCATTTTAATTAGTAGTTGAGATACAAAAGAAAACTGATTCAGGAGACCTCAAAACGGGGTAAATCTGGTGAAATCTTGAATTCATTTTCGATAATGTAAAAGTACTTTAAAATGTGTATCGAATGACGCATTAAAAAAAAAAAATCATGATTAGAAATAGAAATATTGTAATTTAAAAATATTTCAGCGCCATCTGGCGGTAGAAATTTCTGCAATCTACTGTTCGATTCCAATTCAACAAAGCTTTCAAATGATGCATTACTTATGAAATTTTTTTAATTAGTAACTGAGACAAAAGAGAAACCCATTCAGGACACCTCAAAACGTTTAAATCAGGAGAAATGTCGAAATATCGAATTTCTGTAATCTACTATTCAATTCCAAAATAACAAAGCTTTCAAATGATGTATTACTTACAAAATTATTTTAATTAGCAGCTGAGATTAAAAAAAAAAAACCATTCAGGATACCTCAAAACGTGTAAATCAGGTGAAATCTCTAGTTCCACTTTCGACACTTTAATTAGTAGGTGAGATACAAAAGAAAACCCATTCAGGAGACCTCAAAACGTGTAAATAAGCTGAAATCTCGAATTCCACTATTGCGATGCAAAAGAAAACCTAATCAGGAGACCTCAAAACGTGTAAATCGGGTGAAATCTCGAATTCCCCTTTCGATAATGTAACCGTACTTTAAAAGGTGTATCGAATGCCACATTCAAAAAAAAAAAAACATAATTAGAATTTTAAATATTGAAATTTTAAATTATTACAGCTTCATGACACCTCAAAACTAGGTCAGGTGAAATTTCGAATTCCATTATCTACGGTTGTCGGTTAATAGAAGTAAATAGAAAAAGAAATATTTTTACCTTAAGTGTATTTGTGTCGTTTTGAAACTCGCATCCTCTTTCGACAGATAAAATGTCAGGCGTGTAAACATAAAATTTAATTTGCAATTAAAATGTAAATCTTTTGTTTATTGACCAAAATCGATGAAATTTTAACTGCAAGTTTGTTTTGTGGTGTTAAGATTGTATACTAATTGAAATGTGCGAATTTTGAAAAATTGAAGAAAATAGAAAATTGCAATTTTTAATCCCAGTACAAAAACACGTGACCTCATTAAACACCAGATGTTTTTTCTTTCCGTTCAAGATCGTCTGCCAAGTTAAAATGCTTGTTATTTGTTGCCGACATTTTTTTTAGTTTAGTTAATTTAAAAAAATCTAATTGTCCGATCGATAAGCCGTTTACACCATCGGATTGAGAAAAAAAAGCCCTTTCCAATGGTATCTTGTTTGTAACAATACGACTGATATTTCTAATTTTTTTTCCACTTTTTCCGTAAAAATGTCGCTTTTTAAGCAATTAATCATGAATTCTGGGTCATTTTTCGGTAGACATGGGTCGGCATTTTAATTAATATCTCCGCTAATTAGGGTCGCATCGCTTAGCGAATTATCGCGATGTCGAGATGAAGAAATTCTGCGTCTGTCGACACCGGTTTCGAGACGATGCGACCATTAGCGCCGGAGCCGATGACAAGGCATTTCTCACAGACAGACAGACAGACAGACAGATGCGCACAGATTTTAATAATATAAGGAGATAATTATATCTAAAATTTTTATAAGTTAGTTTTTCAGGAAAATTGTTAATATGATAAATTCATTTAAGATTTTCACAAGTACTTTACAATTGAGTGGTAAACGAATTTTACAAGTTTTTTCTTCTTCGATGTAAGTTTGATAGTTTATAAAAACTACTATCGTGTATAATTTTTACTTAGTGTTTAAATATTATACTCAATCAATTCTACTACAGTAGTGAAAAAGTATATCGCTAATACACAAGTAAACTTTTTGCATGTTTTTATTTTAAAAAGATGACACTTAGGTTTGTATTCTAATAGAAAATATTATATAAAAGGTGATTTTGTAATAAAAATTAAAACAAACCATTTTCATTGAAATCTTTTTATTTGAAATTCATTCACAATAATACAAGACAACAAATTCACAAGAATCTATATTGTTGGGATATCGTTCATACATTCGATATTAAAGTTATTCAAAAAATTTAGCAAGTCTAGATTTTCATTGTCACAGTTTACTAGAGGTAAATCAGTCTGTATCGGGTTAAAATTATTTAAGTCCTTATTTTCAACTTTGGTAGATAAACCATCAATATTATTTTCACTTGTATATTTCACATTCGAATTGTTCAAAAAAATTTTTAAGTCTATATTTTCATTCTGAAAGTTGTTGGAAGGTAAGTGAAAAACACCATTCATACATTCAATGTGAAAATTATCCAAAAAACTTAACAAGTCCAGATTCTCACTGTCATTATTAACTGTTGGTAATTCATTGTTAGTACTTCGTTCATTACAATTTCTACGTATGTTAAAGTCTTTAAGATGATTCTTTCTCTTATGTTGCAATAATTCATACTTACACTGAAAAGTTTCACGGCATTCATCACATTTAGTTTGCATTGAAGATTTTTTATGCGTATTTCTTTTATGTTTTAAAAAATGTCGTTTGTTTGAAAAGGTATCAATATATTCATCGCAACAGTATGTATGTAAAGTCTTTTTATGACTTTTTCGCTTATGGTTTGGAAAAGCATGTTTAGTTGGAAAGGTTATAGAACATTCCTCACATAGATACTCAGGTTTACGATAATGCACCCTCTTGTGTTTTTCTAATTCATACTTGTGTTTAAAAGCATCTTTACAAATAATACATAGATGTTCAGGTAAGACTTTTTGATGAAATAATCACTTATGTTTAAATAAATCACACTTGCGATTGAAATTTTCAATACAATATTCACATTTGTATCTTATGAAAATTTTTCTATGGGTTCCCATATGTTTTTTTAAACGATGTAAAGTAACAAATCCTTTCTCACACACGTAACAAATATTCCGTTTAATATCATTGTGAACCTTCACATGTCTAGTAAGATAGGGTTTTTAAAAAAATGACTTATTACAAGTTGGGCAAATAAAAAGTTTAGATAACTTCTCATCCTCAAACCTTGATGAAGGGGGTTGTTGAACAGAAACGTGTGTTTAAATAAATCACACTTGCGATTGAAATTTTCAATACAATATTCACATTTGTATCTTATGAAAATTTTTCTATGGGTTCCCATATGTTTTTTAAACGATGTAAAGTAACAAATCCTTTCTCACACACGTAACAAATATTCGGTTTAATATCATTGTGAACCTTCACATGTCTAGTAAGATAGGGTTTTTAAAAAAATGACTTATTACAAGTTGGGCAAATAAAAAGTTTAGATAACTTCTCATCCTCAAACCTTGATGAAGGGGGTTGTTGAACAGAAACGTGTGTCTCCTCAGACGGTAAAGTATTATCCATTTTGTACTTCAGTTTAGCAAAGTATAAAAAATCACTCTAAAAGTAAGACTTTAAAAATGTTTAAAAACTACTAAGTATGAGAAATTAGACAACTCTACAGCGAGAAAAGATTGTAACTAATTCTAATTTTTTCTTCGTTCATCAGTTTTACTTAAGAATTTACACCAAATTCTCTTATTTCATGTCAAATTTTTATAACTATCGCAAATATTAGTGGAAATTTAGCCAAATATTATCCCATACCTTGCTACAATACTCGAATCTTGTGGAAAATTCTAGTTTATCAACATGTCTAAACAGATAATTTGTACACTTTCACTCTGTATTTTTATGAATGTAGCATCTACGTTAAACATTTTAGGGTAAAAAATATTCTAATATCTATGTTTTTTTAACAGTTGATTATAGATTTGTCGAAACTTGTGGTTTAGTATTTTTAAAGAAGGTAGGTTGTTAATGCTTAAAGTTTCAAGTTCATGATTTCATCATACATCTGCAGCTTCTAAATTTGATAAGTGTTAGATTTTTATCTTACATTTTCAATCTAAAAAAGAAAAAGTTAATTTTTCTGTCTAAACAGATAATTTGTACACTTTCACTCTGTATTTTTATGAATGTGGCATCTACGTTAAACATTTTAGGGTAAAAAATATTCTAATATCTATGTTTTTTTAACAGTTGATTATAGATTTGTCGAAACTTGTGGTTTAGTATTTTCAAAGAAGGTAGGTTGTTAATATTTAAAGTTTCAAGTTCATGATTTCATCATACATCTGCAGCTTCTAAATTTGATAAGTGTTAGATTTTTATCTTACATTTTCAATCTAAAAAAGAAAAAAGTTAATTTTTCTGAGATAGTATTTGTATTAAAATAATTTGTGTAAAAATTTTTCATTTACAAAAAATTTCGTTTATAAGCATATGTGTGAAAAACTTCAAACTAAATGACTTTAAAAAACTTAGTACTTTGTAAAATAAGATGCGTTATTAACACATGTGAAAAATTAAAATTCCATAATTTTTCAAATACTTGCAGACTCTTAAATTGGTAAGAATGAGATTTTATCTTTCATTTTCATTCTTATCATTAGGAAAAATAAGTTTCTTAATTTTTTTTCTAAAAATAAGTTAATTAATTTCTGAGATGATATTTTTTTTTCTAAAACACTTTGTCTAAAAAATTTTTCATTCACAAATATTTCAGTTTATAAGCATAAGTCTGAAAAAGTTCAAACTAAATGATTTTTAAAAACTTAGTACTTTGCAAAATAAGGTGTGATGTTAACCCCAAAATTGTAACCTTCGTGATTTTTTTCGAATACCTACAACCTCTTAAGCTGGTAATTTTGTGATTTTATTATTGTGAAAATGAGTTTCTTATATTTTTATTCAAGAATAAGTTATCTTAATTTCTAGAATACTTTGTAAAATTTTTCAAGTATACATATGTTTGTAATCGACAATACTTGGTTAAAATATTTTTTAAGTATGTTAAAATACACTTTAGAAAACATAAGTATGCATCTCTGAACATGAATGTATTTAATAAAACATATATTAATATTTTTTAACTCTGAATTTTTCAAAGTTAGCTTTCATTATTTACAAACTTGCTATCTGTGAAGAAAAATTGAGTGAAAGGTAGCATGTGAGATGGGGAATTCCACTATGTTAAAGTGGTAGAAAGTAGTGAAAAGTAGTAAAAAAATGTAGTTGGGAAGTCTTTATTTGACACAGATCATTGAATAATTCTTAGGAAATATAGCATAAAATAACTAATGTTGGGAATGAATTACAAAAAAATTCTAACGTTGTCATTAGGGAAGTGTCAGGTTCGATTCCAGGTCGAGTTAAAAACTAAAAAAAATGGTAATTTCTAATTATCACTATGTTCAGAAACTTATATTATTTTAAGAATGTTGCAATATGTCACGATGTTTTCTTAAACCTATTAAGACTTCTTTTCAAACATTGAATTTTTTCAGTTTTTTATATTGATCAGCATTTTATTTTTATTTATTTTTTAAAGATGAATTTTACTTCAAATGAATGAATTTATATTTTAAAAAAGTTAGTGGAAATCTATAAAAAAAATCTGATATTTTCTCTCATCACTAAAAAGGCAGGAATGGTCAATTTCCTTTGAGGGTGTAAGTAGGGATGAAAAACAGGTTCGGTAAGGGATGTATGACCTTGGTATATCAACCTAGCTCATTGTGGGAGGGGGATTGAATAAGAAAAAAATATATATTACCTTTTACAAATCATTTCATTAGACATTTGATAACTAATTGAATTTCAGACATGTTGAAGATTTTTCAATCATCTTTTTACTTAATTTTTTCTCTCATCGTCATTTTTCATAAAACATTCGTAATCTTTACAAGAAAATTCATAATTAACAGTTTTGTAATTACACTGTTTTAATTACTAAGGATAAAAAAGAGTCATTCCACAATTATCGAAATAGGTAATAAGATTGGCAGACTATTCAATTCATTTTGTTAGGGATGTAAGGTATCGTAGGCTGCTGTATTTCAGTGTAAGGGGTGATAGGTTTTGTTAAAATAATTTAAGGTAAATGTCAGGCTCGAATACCACATATACATTTGAGATTTTAATCATCTTTTAACTTAATTTTCACGTACATTGTCTTTTTTCATAAAATGTTTAGTGAATTTTACAAGATCTTAAATTATTATTATTTTAATTATTATTCTGTAATTAATATCATTTTTATGGTTGATTAATTTTCAGACAATAGCGTTCATAGGTTTAAAAAGACCTGTGCAGACATATAATAGAAAAATCACACATGTATGCGCACACATAATGTGGATATTTTTACTGCAAGGTGTCGGGTTCGAATACCAGTCATCTTATATGTTTCTACACTTTCTTTCATTCTTTCTACTTAATTTTTACTCATATTGTCATTTTTCATAAAACATTCCTATTTTTGTAATAAAATCCTTAATTAATATTTTTCTTAATTATTATTCTGTAATTAATATCATTTTAACGATTGAATTTTTTCAATCAATAGCATTCTTAGGTTAAAAAAGATCTATGTAGGTATATTATAGAAAAATCACACACATACGCGAAAACTACAGTCTTATGGAAATATTTTTACTGCAAAGTGCCGGGTTCGAACCCCAGTCTGATCTCTCTATTTCTTTCATAGTATATTCACATCAACATTCTTAAATTCATATATTTTATCGATTCCTTTTTTATTTCAATTTTTTTAAATTTTTAAATTAATTTCTTAATTAATTTCTTAATTAATTTCCTAATTAATTCCCTAATGACTCACAAACAATTCCATGCTTTTTTCATTCTACCGCAAACATCTCTTTAAAACCATCAGCATCTTTTACAAAAATCACTAATTATTTTTTTAAAATTAAATTTCCTCATTAATACCCTCGCCATCTTTTACGATACTGTCAGAGAGGGGTGTCAAGGACGATACCAAGTCATCTAGGCCCTCAAGGGGTGGTGCGACACCCGCACGGCTTATCTGCGCCTCAACGCCTCCCCCTGCTGACCTAGAACTCCCATTCTTTGCCTACTGTTGTTATCTAACAAATGTGAAATATGTAGCTGAAATTGGGTTTACTTTGAAATAAAATAAACGATTTTGATAAAAATTTGGGGTTAAGGTATTTTTTGGGCTGAAAAATCGATCGAACTTGTCTTTATCTTCCGAACAATTTTCGTTCGCTGTAAATTCTTTATCCGTTGTTTACAAAATACCGCAGAAATTGGGTTTACTCAAAAACAGATATAACGATTTGGAGGAAATTTTGGAGTTAAGGGTTTTTTGAAGCAAGGGTCAATGAGTTAAGGGTCTTTCAATTGCACTTATTCTTATCTGGAAAATTCCCGTTTGCTTTTGACCCATTTCCCACTTGTTGCAAAATTTGGCAGAATAGCATTTTATTTGAAAATTGATATAACTATTATAGTAAAATCTTGGAGTTATTTAAAGAAAAAAGTCAAGCATAATTTAATTCTTATTGTAAGAAAATTAACTTGTATTGCATCTGTCAGAAAATATGGCAGAAATTTAATTTGCTCCATGATGGCTTAAACAATTTTGATTAAAATTTAAGAATAACGGTTTTTGAAATGATAAACCAAACTGACTTATTTTCATCTTAATTTCCATCTTAAAAATTAGCTTTCATTGTTAACCCTTACTTCAGTAATTGTAAAGTACGGCAAAAATTTGGTTTACATGGAAAAATATTTAGTGATTTTCATAAAAAAATAAGGTCTGACTTACATAGATGCCAACATTTTAATTTATTCCTGAGTATTTTTAGCCTTGCCTCTACTTCGCACCACTTTATTTATAGAAATTTTTTCTCCAATATATAACTTTGTAAAAAATAAATAAATAAATAAATAAATAAATAAATACTTTAAAAAAAATAAGTGGTATGGAACAAAGGCGGCGCTAAAAATAAACTTATGTAGAGTTTTTTTTTTTTTAGTGATACAAACTCATTTGATTTACTTTCATACATCATTTTTATTTATTGGATTTATTTCATATATCCATCTGACTGACTCTGACCTTTACTAATATTAGCATTCTCTATTAAACCTTAATTCGCCGGTTCTGACAAATGTCATGAGTTGCGGTTTCACGGAAAGGTATCGATTTAATAAAAAAGTTAGGGTTAGGAGATTTTCGGCAACTTGCATTTCTCCCTTGAATAATATCAGAAACATTTTAACAAGTGAAATAAATAGAAAATAAGACTTTAAATGAAAAGAAAATAATTCAATAACTTTAATAAAAATTTTAAATATAGACAGTTTTTGAAATCTCATTCGACCTGATATAACTTTATCCTCACGATAATTAGCGTTCACTGGTTCACTTTCCGCCCGAAAAATAAATAAATAAAAAAAAAAAAAAAAGTGGGAGGAACTTAATTTCAATTGAAATCATTTTAAAGTAATATCGATGAAATAAGTATGAACTTAGTGTACAGAATCACTTAAATGAATGAAAAAAAAAAAAAAAAAAAAAAGGTAGAAAGGCAATAAACTTAACAAGCATATC